>OY740816.1:16470169-16681712 GCA_963514005.1 Raja brachyura
GGTACTACTGACCAGGGAGGTTGTAGCTACTGAGGACCAGCAAAGGACCGAGATGTTCCATCGCAAGGAAGTCGCTGTTGGTTCCCTTTCCTGACCTTGCTCATCTTTTCTTTTGTTCTATCCCTGGCTATGAATGTGCTTACGGTGTTAAACCCAGACTCTGGCTGCGTGTTCCGATGAGCTGCTTTGATGTGCAATGTTAACTGTGTTTTTCCTCTCTCCACAGATGCTGCTTGATATGCTGAGCACGTCCCAACTTCAGCTAGTGACTGACAGTGTTGGCTCAGTGGTGATCCCTGCCCCAGTCAAACAGCCCGTCAACTATCATCTATCACAGAAAAAATCTCTATGCCCATCTACAAAAGTACAACCTTCTGAGGAAAAAACTGAAATAAATAATTTTAAAAATAACTATTGGCTACTTTCTCATCATCTCCATGGGAAACCCTTATAGAGGTGTATAAAATCATGAGGGGAATAGATAGGGTGAATACACAGAAAATTTCCACCAGCGTAAGGAAATTAAGAACATGAGGGCACAGGTTTATGATGAGATGGGAAAGATTCAATAGTAATCTGAGGGACAACTGTTTAACCGTGGTGAGTATATGGAACGAGTTGCCAGAGGATGTGGTTGAGGGAAGCATTATAACATTTCAAAGATCACAAGACAGAGGAGCAGAATTGGGCCATTTGGCCCATCAAATCTGCTTCGCCATATCAAGGCTCATCTATTTTTCCTTCAACCCCATTCTCCTGCCTTCTCCCTGTACCCTTTGGTGCCCTTAGTAATCAAGAATCTATCAATCTCGTCTTTAAAAATACACAATGACCTATCCTCCACAGCCACCTGTGGCAATGAATTCCACAGATTCTCCACCTTCAGGCCAAATAAATTTCTCCTCATCTCCATTCTAAAGGTATGTCCTTTTATTCTGAGGCCGTGCCCCCTGCCCTAGACTCTCCCAAAAAGCCATTTGGAAAGGCACACGTGTGGAAAAAGTCACCTATTCCTTTGTGTGTAAAGGAACTGCAGATGCTGGTTTAACCAAACATAAACACAAAAGGCTGGAGTAACTCTGCGGGACAGGCAGCATCTCTGGAGAGAAGGAATGGGTGACATTGTTGGTCGAGACAAAGGGTCTCCATCAGAAACATCACCCATTCCTTCTCGCCAGAGATGCTGCCTGTCCCGCTGAGTTACTCCCACAATTTGTGTCTATCTAAGGTTTAGAGGGATATGGGCCAAACGCGAGCAGTGGGATTAGTGTAGATGGCGCATCTTGGTCAGCATGGGCAAGTTGGGGCGAAGGGCCTTTTTTCCGTGCTGGATGACTCGGACTATATAGGCAACAGATCACAACTGGAACCACTGCATCCATCAAAGCATCAGTCCTTTCCTTCGGTACCACCCAACAAAGCTTTACAAAGAAAGATCTGCTTTCCAATCTCTTTCCATCAGACTATTTGGTGAGCAAGAGAATTAAACACCTCTTCTGGTGGGAAACGGATACCTTAGCTGAACGGGATCGGTCCTGAAGCAATTTCTTAAAGAACTTTAAATATTTCACAAGGTCAAAACTACCAAATGTATTTATCTGAGCAGCAGGATAAGGTTTTTCTGGGGGGGGGGGGGGGAGCAGAAACACAAATGTTTCAAACAGGGATACAATTTAATTGAAAACCTTTCCAAAACTCCCACATCCTTAAAATACAGCAAGCCCCAACATCACTAAATCCCACGATTGATAAACAGAACAACCCTGACCTCTGAAGTCAGAGGAATATCAGTAAAATATTTAACAATTTGTCATATCTGAGGAGCAGAGTATCGTGCAAAATTGCATCATAACAAAACTTCTAAACAACTATTTGTATTTTGCATCGGGGGAGAAGAGAAAACACAGAAGAAAACTGTATATCACGCACATGATTTTTAGATATCTATAAAATTACACGGTTAAAAAATCAATCTCGTGCAGCGAAAATTTGCAGAATTGTGTTCAAGAGGTTTTGAAAGGTTTTGCCAAAAACACAATATTAAAAAAACTTTTTTTCAGCCTTTTAAATTGCAAAGAGCAGCTGTCTGTGCAGAGAGCAGTGTGCAATGCTTTGTTCAGTGGCGAGCAGGCAGAGGCAGCCAAAGAACAAGACAGCGATCAGCAGCCGCAAGCCCCGCTCGCCATCCACACCCGGCTAAACAATATATTTTGAATTAATCGCAATATATAAAACTAATTAATTTTAGTCCGGATGCGCCACCATATGGGGCGGCGGGGCCTCTCCGCTTCGGACAATGAGGCGTTCGTTCGCTCGCTCACTCGTTCGTTCGTCCGGGCGGATCGGGGATCGGGACGCGAACCCGCGGCCGGAGCGTGGAGTCGGAGTCGGAGCCACCCCGGCGACGGGCGGCCGTTGGTGGCTCCGCGCGGGCGGGCGGGCGGGCGGCCAGGAGGGCGGGAAGCGCGGGCCGGGCGGGCGGGCGGCAGCGGCGCGCGTTACCTGAGGAGGAGGCGCCGCGCGCGGGACCAACGGAACAAAGAGCCGCCGGTAAGTGAGGAAGGGGGGGGGGGGGGGGGGGGAGAGAGAGCGGGCGCATGCGCGGCCCCGGGACTGCGGGAGTGGGGGGAGGGGCGGGGAGGGGAGAGGGTGAGGAGGGGGAGATGGAGGAGGGAGGGCAGTGTGAGGGGGAGAGAGTGGGAAGGGGCAGGGGAAGGGGAGAATGAGGAGATGGTGGGTGAGGGGAGGGCGAGGGCAGCTTGGTGAGAGGTGGCGAGGGGAGAATGTGGGATGGGAGGGGGGAGAGAATGAGGGAGGGGGGAGAGAATGAGGGAGGGGGAGAGAAGGAGTGGAGAGGGGAGAGAAGGAGGGGAGAAGGGAGAGAAGGAGGGGAGAAGGAGGCGAGAGGGGGAGAAGGAGGGGAGAGGGGGGGAGAAGGAGGGGAGAGGGGGGATAAGGAGGGAGAAGGAGGGGAGAGGGGGGAGAAGGAGGGGAGAGGGGGGAGAAGGAGGGAGAAGGAGGGGAGAGGGGGGAGAAGGAGGGGAGAGGGGGGATAAGGAGGGGAGAGGGGGGATAAGGAGGGGAGAGGGGGGATGAGGGGGGGAGAAGGAGGGGGGGGGAGGGGGGGGAAGAGGGGGGAGGGGGGGAGAAAGAGGGGGGGAGAAGGAGGGGAGAGGGGGGGAGAAGGAGGGGAGAGGGGGGGAGAAGGAAGAGAGAGGGAGGGGAGAAGGGAGAGGGGGGAGAAGGAAGAGAGGGAGGGCAGGAGAGGGGGAGGGGGTGAGAGGAGAATGGAGGAAGATGGGGAAGACAATGAGAGGAGGGTGAGTGTGGGCAGGATGAGGAGTGTGCGGGGAGGGGGAAGACAATGAGGAGGGAATGAGGGCTGTGTGGGGAGGGGGAGCGTGGGCGAAGGAGGGGGAGCGTGCGGGTGGAGGTGGGGGAATGACAAAGGGGAATTGTAAGAGAAGGGGCGAGTGGGTAGGGAGAGGGTGCTGGAGGGATGAGGAGAATTGAGCGAGGGGAGGAGAGTGAGGAGGAGGGGTAGGGAGTGAAGTGAGGAGATTGTAAGAGAGAGTGATGGTAAAGACTGGATGAATGAGTGGAGGGGAAATGTTGGTTAGTGAGTGTTTTTTAGTTTAAAGATTGTGTGGCAACAGGCCCTTTGTATACAGAATCCATGCTGAGCACTTCTTCCCATCCTGCTTCCTGTAAAGACTCTATTCCCTACTACCAATTCCTCCGTCTACACCACATGTGCGCCCAGGATGACGTTTTCCATACCAGGGCATCGGAAATGTTCTAATTCTTTAGGAAACGGGCATTCCCCTCTTCCATTATAGATGAGGCTCTCACTACCTCACCCCTCGATTCCATCAAAGGACCCCGACTGTCTTTTCAGATGAAGTAGAGGTTCACTTGCACCTCCTCCGACCTCATCTACTGTATCCGCTGTTCCAGGTGTCAACTCCTGTACATCAACGAGACCCAGCGCACGCCCGGTGATCGTTACGCTGAACACCTCCGCTCAGTCCGCCTTAACCTACCTGACCTCCTGGTTACTTAGCACTTTAACTCCCATTCCCAATCTGACCTTTCCGTTCTGGGCCTCCTCCATTGTCAGAGTGAGACCCACAGCGAATTGGAGGAACAGCACCTCATAATTCGCTTACACCCCAGTGGTATGAACATTAACTTCTCTAACTTCAAATAGCCCTTACTCTCCATCCCCTTCCACTTCCCAGTTCTCCCACCAGTCTCTGACTACATTCTATCTCTGTCCCACCCCTGACATCAGTCTGAAGAAGGGCCTCGACCTGAAACATCACCAGAGATGCTGCCTCACCCGCTGAGCTCCTCCAGCATTTTATGTTTACCTGAGCATCACTCACCTGTGCAATAGTTCTATCCCACAAATTTACAGAAGCCAATTAATCCACCCACCACGTCTATGGGATGTGGGAGGAAACTGAAGGACTCGGAGAAACCACATGCAGTCACAGGGAGAATGTACAAACTCTGCACGCCATTGTGGAAGTGAAGGGAGTTTGTGGGTGGGGGGGGGGAGGGGATTGAAGTGGGAGAGGGGGCATTGGAGGGAAGTGCTGGTTGGGGACTGGAGGAAAAAGGGGGTGGAATAGTGTACAGGGGTTGCGCAATAGGGAAGTGGGAGAGGAGGATCGGGGATAAAGGGGAAGGTGGCGGGGGGAGAGTAGTGGCAAGGTTGGCATTGAGATGAGAATGGGGGGAGGTAAGATGCTTCATAGATTTGGGTAAGGGTGTGGGGAGAGGGGGGTGCGGGAGAGGGAGACTGGGAATGGACGGATGATGAGAAAGATCCCAAGAATGGAGTAACTCTAAATGTCCAACTTCATATTTGAAGACTGATTCTTAGTTCCACAGCTGCTTAAGAATTGTATGTGTTTTAGTGTTATCACCTTTCTCCCTCCTGTATTGATGAGCATAGACCTAGTCTCTTACCACAAACCTGCGGTCCCAATTTAGTGATCCTTTGTTTGTTTAAGTCTGAAGAGGGTCTCGACCTGAAATGTCACCTTCGCTCCATAGATGCTGCCTCACCCGCTGAGTTTCTCCAGCATTTTTGTCCACCTTTGTTTATTCTCTCTATCTTTGCTGCAATCTTACTGCTGCTTCCTTTGGTTGGGTGACCACACCTGCACACATACTTTGACTCCAAATCCAGTTTTACAGGATCTCTTGAGCTTTCCTTGTCTGCTTTTATTGTTATTCCAAACCTGATGATATTATGATTGCTGTTTCCCAAATTCCACTGCCTCGCTTCAATCCCCAGGAGAGCACCCAGAATATTTTCTTCTTGTTGGACAGAGTGCTCCATGAACAAAAACGTTATTTTCTAGACATTTCAGAAATTCTACTCTTTACCCTTAGGCAGGAATTTAAATGATGACAAAAGAATGTCACGGGTATCGAATAAATACTTCTGTTTTTGAGTATAAGGACTAATGCGGTATGGCTGGAAATGGAGGGATGGAATTAAAGCATTGGGTCAAAACTTTTCTTCTAGTCTATCAATTATAAGAGATATTCAAATGTAATACTTAAGAAGGAACTGCAGATGCTGGAAAATTGAAGGTAGACAAAAGTGCTGGAGAAACTCAGCGGGTGAGGCAGCATCTATGGAGCGAAGGAAATAGACGACGTTTAGAAGGGTCTCGACCCGAAACGTCACCTATTCCTTCGCTCCATAGATGCTGCCTCATCCGTTGAGTTTCTCCAGCATTTTTGTCTACCTTCAAATGCAATACAGTCACCTAGGCAGTTCCTGAAACTGCTGGTGTGGAACATCAGGCTCGTTTGCAGGAAGGAACTGCAGATGCTGGTTTATACTATAGATAGACACAAAATGCTGAAGTAACTCAGGCAGCGATCTCTGCAGAAAACGAAATGGTGACGTTTTGGGTTGGAACGCTTCCTCAGAGTGAAAGATAGAGAAGGATAATCCTTGGTAACACAAAATGCTGGAGAAACTCAGCGGGGGCAGCAGCATCTATGGAGCGAAGGAGATGGGTAACGTTTCGGACCGAAACCCTTCTTCAGAAGGATAATCCTTCTCCATCAGGCTCCTGTACTCACCCGGATGTTAGCAATGAGAAGAGGGCATAGCTTGGATGGTGGAGATCCTTAATGTTAGATGCCATTTTCCTGAGACAGCAGCTCTTGTGGAAGATTTTGATGGTGGGGAAGGCTGTGCCCTTGATGGTCTTTGCTGAGTCCACCATTCTGTGTAGCCTCCTGTATTCTTCTGGTTGGAATTGTGTACCAGCAACTGAAAGTGGTCCTGAGCTACTATCTACCTCATTGGAGACCCTCTGACTATCTTTAATCGGACTTTACTGGACTTTATCTTGCACTAAACATTGTGCCCTTTATCCTGTATCTGTAAACTGTGGACGGCTCGATTGTAATCACATATTGTGTTTCCACTGACTGGTTAGCACGCAACAAAAGCTTTTACTGTACCTTTGCACATGTGACAATAAACTAAATGGGCCATCCCACTGGATACCTCTGGCTGAATACGGTAATAAATGCCTCAGCCTTGTCGCGAACACTTTTATCCTGGGTCTTGCTTTCATTTAGGGTTTTGTTGGACCCACCTCATACTGTCTGGCACCCAATACTTAACAAGGCCTAGACACAAAAAGCTGGATTAGCTCAGCGGGACAGGCAGCATCTCTGGAGAGAAGGAATGGTTTTGGGTCGAGACTGTCTGAAGAAGAGTCTCGACCCGAAACGTCACCCATTCCTTCTCTCCAGTGATGCTGAGTTACTCCAGCTTTTTGTGTCTATCTTCTGTTTGAACCAGCATCTGCCGTTCCTTCTTACACACTTAACAAGGCCTGCCTTCCAGCACTTTTTTAACTTTAGTTTAGAGACACAGTGAATGCAGGCCCTACGGCCCACTGAGTCAATGCTGACCATTGATCTCCTGTTCGCACTAGTACTATGTTACCCACCCTCGCATCCTACACACTAGGGGCAATTTACAGAGGTAAATTAAGCTACAAACCCATACGTCTTTGGAATGTGGGAGGAAACTAGAGCACCTGGAAAACAAAAACCATGCTGTCACAGGAAGAATGTACAAACTCTGCAAGGACAGCATCTAAAGTTGTGTTCGAACCTGGGTCTTGAGCAGTAAGGCAGTAACTCTCCTGCTGTGCCACTGGTGAACCAAGATTATTGATAGAATGAGGTTCGTACCGGACCATGTGGTCGAATGACCATGCGTGGATTTCTCTGCAAACATCAACATCTCTCTACATCTTCTGCGGAAGATTATTTTGTAGATATGCAGAACTTGTGAATAGTGTCTTCTTGTCTCCATCCTAAACAATTGAGAATATGACTGCCCAGCCAGGGTAGAAACTTTCTCAGCATCTACGTTGTTAACTCTTATGTTTCAAAGAGCGGGGGATAAGGCAGCATCTGTGGAGGGAAATGGGCAGAACATTTTGGGTTGAGACCCTTCATTTGAACTGAGAGAGTAGAGGTTAGAAGGGTGGAGCAAGAGCTAGGAAGTGATACATGGATCCATGCGAGGAGGGGCTGCCAGGCATGAGGAACCTGGTAGGGGAAGGGAAGAGGGAATAGTGACAGAGACTGCGAGGTTATTAGTGGAGATAACAACGGATAGCTGGTTCTGGAATCTGATGAGAAAGATGGTGATAGTGAAGGGAAGGTTGGTGGGCAGATGGGAGCAGTAAGGGAGTGAGTGTTGGGGGTGTCAATGTGTGGATGTGTTATTGATGGGCTGATGAGGAATATCAGCCACATCAGAAAATGTGGAGGAATGTGTCAATGTGTGGATGTGTTATTGATGGGCTGATGAGGAATATCAGCCACATCAGAAAATGTGGAGGAATATCTTCCTGCACCAAAGATAGACACAAAAAGCTGGAGTAACTCAGCGGGACAGGCAAGCATCCCTGGAGAAAAGGAATGGGTGACGTTTCAGGCTGAGAACCTTCTTCAGACTGGACATCTTCCTGTGCCAGTCTGTTTGTAGAAACTAGGAACTGCAGATGCTGGTTCATACCAAAGATAGGCACAAAATGCTGGAATTACTCTGGACTTGAAACGTCACCTATCTTTTTTTCTCCAGGGATGCTGCCTGACCCACTGAGTTACTCCAGCACATTGTGTCTATCTCCAGTCTGTTTGTTATTGTTCTGTTAATCATCCAGAATGTAGGGTGTGGCCACAGTCTATGTAGGACCAATAGTACATCGGCTAAGATAAAATTGGAGACTGAGAAAGGATTGACTGAGCAGGAAATAATGAATAGAGTCAAACTGAATACAAAATGTTAAATAGACACAATCAAATATTGAATGGGGTAATAGATTTTAAAATACTTGAATCTTGATGAACAATTCACTACCATTTATTAAACCACTTTTCCTTGGTTTAAGAAGTGTTGGCTAACAGTGCTGTAACAATTATCACATCATTAAAAAGGCTACTTGCTAATTACCTGAATCACATTTATGTGGTAAGTTTAATGGACAATTAATGTGCAAATCTGGGAAATTGATCTATAGAAAGTTTTGTGTGAGGGTACAGAAAAGGAATCCTGAAGTCCTACGGCACTGGGTCCAGGAAGATCTACTTTACCAAAACAGGTTCTTGAACTGACCCCCACAGCCCTGAACTTATCTTGGCAACGGAACGCTACAGGCCACCTCTTGCACCACCATGGACTTGTTTTCTAGTTGTGTTTTTGCGCTTATATCTTGTTTTTGCACAGATTTCTTTTTACTCTCTTGTATAATATGTTTAGTGTGTTATCTGAGTCTCTGTGCCTGTAATGCTACTGCAAGTAAAATGTTCACTGTGCACAAAGATACTGTAGCTATAGTATCTTTGACTGTGTCTGTAGAAACCTAGAAAATAGGTGCAGGAGGAGGCCGTTCGGCCCTTCGAGCCAGCACCGCCATTCATTGTGACACCATTGTCCCCAATCAAATAGAAACATAGAAACTTGTATATGTAAGGTAGACAAAAATGCTGGAGAAACTCAGCAGGTGCAGCAGCATCTATGGAGCAAAGGAAATAGGCAACCTTTCGGGCCAAAACCCTTCTTCAGACTGATGTGAGGGTGGGGGGGGGGGGGGAGAGCTGAGAAGGAGGAGGCAGTTGGGACTACCTGAAATTAGAGAAGTCAATGTTCATACCGCTGGCGAAATATAAGGTGCTGCTCCTCCAATTTACGGTGGGCCTCACTTTGACCGTGGAGGAGGCCCAGGACAGAAAGGTCGGTGCTGCGAAGGATGGGCCTGGCGCAGATGCTACGCAGGTGCCAGTCAGCTGGACATTGCCGCCCCATCTGTCGTCTATGGAAAGGTTCTTCCGGACCAACACCTTTGACCACATGTCCATTGGGCAGTGGTCAGCACAGAATGTCCTACAGGCACTGCAGGGAAAGGATTCGATCGACCCGGTGGCGTGGTTCCCTGAGCAGACTGCCCAGCTTGTCTGGCAAAATGCCTCATCGCCAGAACTCACCAACAAGCACCAAGACCTGGCTTGGCTGGCGGTGAGGGGAGCCCTCCCAGTCAGATCCTTCCTGCACTGTCGGAACCTCACTGCCAGCGCACGCTGCCCTCGGGACGGCTGCTATGGAGAGGAGACGGTTGCCCACCTCTTTGCAGAGTGTGGATTTGCTAAAAGAGTCTGGAGAAAAATGCAAGGGTCCCTGGTACGCTTTATTCCGAACAGCTCCGTCACAGAGGACGTTGTGATTTACGGACTGTTCCCAGGGACACATTCAGAGACTGACATCGAGTGCTGCGGGAGGGTCATCAAGTCGGTGAAAGACGCCCTTTGGTCTGCCCGAGCGTTGTTCACCACCCAGCAGAGTGAGATGTCCGTATGTTGCCGACTGGGAATGTTGCCGACTGGCCCACTGCAGACTGCAGGAGAATGGTGGAGACGCCCCTCAAAATAAGGGAAGGTATCCCACGCCAGTGGGCCACACGAGTGGCACGGGTGGGGGACACATTTGTGAAATTTTGGGGAAAGGATATGTATAAACTGTATTGATCAATTTGTATAGCCTCCGAAAATGTCGGATGGATTTTCCACAAAGTTCATGTATTGTATATATTTATCATTTGAATAAAGTCTATTTTGAAATAAAAAATTTAAACAAAGAAAGGTCAGATTCGGAATGTGAGGGGTAGTTGAAGTGCTGAGCCACCGGGAGATCAGGTTGGTTAATGCGAACCAAACGGAGGTGTTCGGCGAAGCGATCGCCAAGCCTACGCTTGGACTTACCGATGTAGATCAGCTGACATCTAGAGCAGCGCATGCAATAGATGAGGTTGGAGGAGGTGCAGGTGAACCTCTGTCGCACCTGGAACGACTGCTGGTGTCCTTGAATGGAGTCAAGGGGGGAGGTGAAGCGACGAGTGTAGCATTTCCTGCGGTTGCAAGGGAAAGTGCCTGGAGAGGGGGTGGTATGGGTGGGACGGGACAAATTAACCAGGGAGTTACGGAGGGAGCGATCTCTGTGGAAAGCGGACAGGGGAGGAGATGGGAAGATGGCAAGTGGTGGGGTCACGTTGGAGGTGGCGAAAATGACGGAGGATTATTTGTTGTACGTGACGGCTGGTGGGTGGAAGGTGAGGACTAGGGGGACTCTGCCCTTGTTACAAGTGGGGGGGGATGGGGAGAGAGCAGTGTCACGGGGTATCGTGTATATGTACTTGCATATACTTGACTTGACTTTGAGGCTAGGATACATCAATAGTGAGGCAGGCTTGAGGGGTTGAGTGGCCTACTCCTGTGTTCAAAAATTGGCATTTCACAATTTACCACTCAATCTATGGAGACATAGATTTAATATATTTAAGACACTGTTTAATATAAATGTGCATTGTTAATATCCCATTAGATTTAGCCCTTTCTGGTTGAAGGAGGAGATTGATTGCTACTTTCTTGAACAATGATAATAAAATAATATGATGGGATGGGCATAAAAGGTGTAAGTGAAATGGCAACCAGAGAGATAACATGTCAGCCTGTGTGGCTTTGGTAATAGACTCGGCCTTCAGATTATTCTCCCCAGAGTATGATATGCTGTGAAATAGGAAGCAAAATACATTTGCACAGGAGCCAAATAGAAAGGAAGACTGCAGAAGAGCAAAGCGATAAATGGTTTTGATACAGCTGTATATAGGCTGGTTATAATTTAATACTTATAATTTTAAATGAATTGGTTGATCGAAATGGAATGGGAGGAAAATCATGGAGCTGCAGAAAAGGATAGACAAGTAAATAAACTTTGGGAAAAGTTATATGTGAGCTCTTGAGTAAGATTCCACAGTGTAAAAGAGAACACAGGATTAACACAAAGAAATTCATTGGCTATGTATTCTAGTAAAACTGACAATTCCTACAATGGGAGTAGTCTCATTAAATCCTTCTTGGAATTGAATTGGCTCCGGCATTCTCTTGCTCTCGAGCTTTTGTATAATGCTTTAGTAGAACAGGTGATTGTATTTAATAATATCACTCATTGCTAGCCAGCAGTTTTAAACACTAAGTGTTAAAGAAGGAACTGCAGATGCTGGAGAATCGAGGGTTACCTGAAGAAGGGTCTCGACCCGAAACGTCGCCTATCTCCTTCGCTCCTTAGATGCTGCTGCACCCGCTGAGTTTCTCCAGCTTTTTGTGTAACCCCCAGTTTTAAACACTAACATGGTGATAGAAAGAAAGTTGTGATAGTGAAAGGCAGGAGCAATTGATGACTGATAGTGTGGGACAAAAGATGATGGCAACAAGTTCAGCTGGAAGAGGGTTATCGACTGACACTGTAAGTAAGTACATTTTATTTATATAGTACGTTTAAATCAACTCGCGTTGAAACCAAAGTGCTTTACATAAAAGAAATAAAAATAAGAAAAATGACACAACACATTATAGAATTCAACATGAACGTGGAAGTGGGAATGGTAGAATTATTACCTAGAGCTGCTGACTGATGAGATGGGGCAAGTCATTATGACGTGACATTGTTGAACTCAATGTTGAGCCAAAATGGCTGTTGTCCTTGCCTGAAAGAAAAGAAAGTCCTGATCTGCAAACTTGCATAGAGTAAAACCACAAAGTGCTGGAGGAACTCAGTGGGCCAGGCAGCGTCTGTGGAGGGAATGGACAGATAACACTTTGGGTCTGGTTTCTTCAGACTGATGAAGGGAGTTGAAAGCTGGAAAAGAGAAGTTGGGGTAGGGCAAAGTCTGGCCATTCTGAGAAAGGGTCGCAAACCGAGGCATTATCTATGCTTCCCCCCCACAGATGCTGCCTGTTCTTGCAGCACTTTGTGTTTCACTCAAAGCTAAAATAGAAAAAGAACGGTCTTGACCTGAAACGTCACCCAAAGTCAAAGTCAAAAGAGTTTATTGTCATGTGTTCCTGACAGGACAATGAAAATCTTTATTTGCATAGCACAACAGAACATAGAACGCATTGACTACAATTCTATACATAAATATACCCATGAATTAATAAATTAATCAAGTGCAAATAACAGATGGATATTAATGTTCAGAGTTCCGAGCCAGGTTTAATAGCCTGATGGCTGTGGGGAAGTAGCTAATCCTAAACCGGGCTGTTGCAGTCTTCAGGCTCCTGTACCTTCTACCCAAAGGTAGCAGGGAGATGAGTGTGTGGCCAGGATGGTGTGGGACCTTGATGATGCTGCCAGCCTTTTTGAGGCAGCGACTGTGATAAATCCCCTCGATGGAAGGAAGGTCAGAGCCGATGATGGACTTTTCCTCTCCAGGGTGCTCAAGTTGCTGAACCAAGCCACGATGCAACCAGTCAACAAGCTCTCTACTGTACACCTGTAGAAGTTAGAGAGAGTCCTCCTTGACAGACCAACTCTCCGTAATCTTCTCAGGAAGTAGAGGCGCTGATGAGCTTTCTTAATAATTGCATCTGTGTTCTCGGACCAGGAAAGATCTTCACAGATGTGCACGCCCAGGAATTTGAAGCTCTTGACCCTTCAACCATCTTTGACCCATTCCTTCTTGTCAGAGGTGCTGCCTGTTCCACTGTTAGTCCAGCATTTTGTGTCTATCTTCGGTGTAAACCAGCATCTGCAGTTCCTTCCTGCACATTGAATTGTTGAGGTGTGCAGATTGATTAAGGAAGAAACGTTTGATTTTAATTTCCTGTACATCCCTACCTAAGCTAGTCAAAACTACAAGGAAACCTTGCCTTCATCTGGTAAACCTGCAAAGAATCACACTGTGGGAAAGTTGCTCAGCAGAGATATCCTATTTGGAAGCCTTGGTCTCCAAGGAATGCATTCTGTGTTTAGGATCCGAATCAAGACATGTCTTCAAATCCAATCACAGTTAATTAAAAGAAAATGCATTGTTCGACGTCTGAGGGCATACGATGACCAGGGGTGTAGCGGAGTACAACTGGCGACTGGGTAATCGATGCTGTGCTTTCCCGGTCGGTGCTGTCTCTCCCCGCTCTACTCACCCAAGCACACGAGGAGAATAATGAGGATGAATCCCAGTGTCTCATTACCCAATTGACATTGCGTTGCTGTTTGCATACAGATTAGACCCTGCCACAAAGATTACAGGCAAAGCATCCAGCAAAGCAGCAACAGAAGGGGGTGAAGCAATGTTTAGATCTCAGCAGTATAATATTTTTGGATGAACAATGCATTTCTTTTTCCATGCTGAAAAGCCTGGAAGGATGATCTACATGCTTTGCTAAATGTTTCCTGTGAATATGTGCTCCCTGCATTTGCCAGCGTCTATCCATACTGCAGCACATTTTGGTTGATCCGGTACATGATCCCTCTGTCTGTTAATGTGTACTTTCCAGACTCTTCCCGTTGTCAGTGCGAACCAAGTGATGGTTCTAGGCAGGGAAGATGGTTCGAATATTGGTCTTAGGGTGGAGTTGTAAGAGAGCAGAGGGCATGGGTTCAAGGTGAGATGGGGAGGTGGCGAGTTCAAATGAGATGGGCAGGGGCATGTTAGATTTTTACACGGAGAGTGGCAGGTGGCTGGAATACATTTTCAGTGGAAACATATTTTAGCAACATTTCAAGATTCAAGAGAGTTTATTGTCATGTGTCCCAGATAGGACAATGAAATTCTTAGGGTCTGAAGAAGGGTCTCGACCCGAAACATCGCCTATCTCCTTCGCTCCTTAGATGCTGCTGCACCCACTGAGTTTCTCCAGCTTTTTGTGTAACCCAATGAAATTCTTACTTTGCTTCAGCACAACAGAATATAGTAGGCATGAATACAGAACAGATCAGTGTGTCCATATACCATTATATAAATATATACACACATGAATAAATAAGCAGATAAAGTGCAAATAAACAGATAATGGTCTATTAATGTTCAGAGTTTTGTTTCAGTTGAGTTTAATAGCCTGATGGCTGTGGGGAAGCAGCTATTCCTGAACCTGGACGTTGCAGTCCTCAGCATTCACGTGAACAGAGGGAATTGAAAGATCAAAAGAGTTGTTTTATTGTCCTATGTACTGACATGGAACAATGCACCATTCCAGGTGACATTAGTTTAATTTGACCTCATGGTGGGTGCTGATATGTTGAGCCAAAGGGCCTGTTGAAATGCTCTACTTCTCTATGTTTGGGGTGAGATGAACTGCTTGGACAAGTCAAGTCAAGAGAGTTTATTGTCATGTGTCCCAGATTGGACAATGAAATTCTTGATTTGCTTCTGCAAGATGTAAAAAAAACTGGAAATCAGATTGGGAATGGGACTCAGTTTTGGTTGAAAAGCCTTGGCTCAAATCTTAGCACTAGATTTCTCAGCCAGGAGAGATTATTTCCATCCACCCTATCATAAACTTTGATTAAGGCTCATTTAACTTTCTGAATGTTAGTTTGTGCAAGCTCTTGTGATAAATGCAACTCTTGGAATCCAAAAGTTACTAGGATAAATCCAAGCGGTATTCATCCCAAGGCTAGTATTTCTTTTGATGAAAGACACAAAATGCTGGAGCAACTCAGCGGGACAGATATCATCTCTGGAGAGAAGGAATGGATGACATTTTGGGTCGAGACCCTTCTTCAGACACGTCCTGAAACATCGCCCATTCCTTCTCTCCAGAGATGATATCTGTCCCGCTGAGTAACTCCAGCATTTTGTCTATATTTTGTGTAAACCAGCATCTACAGTTCCTTCCCACACACTAGTATTTCTTTCCAGAGGGATGGTGTCACAGAACTCTGGTCTAATCAGCATCTTGTTGTATGTCTGCAAGCAGCTACAGGGGAACTTTGGACGCAAAGTGGAATAAGTGGCAATAAACCAGAGGTGACTACTGTCCCAAATACTACTGCAGACAGCTAATAAATGCCTCAATCCTGCTGCAGGAGATGGAAATAATCTATGATTCTCTCTTTAAAAAAATCTCCATAAGTCAAAAGTCAAAAAGTCAAACAAACTTTATTGTCATTTAGAAATACATTGATATATGCAGTTCCAAACGAAATTACGTTGCATTTGGCTCCCTGTGCAACACGATAAATTAACAGAAGGATAGACATGGATAAAAAGGATAAAAGGATAAATAGACAATGGTGGCAGCCCATTACATGGCATTCAGGAGTCTGACAGCTCGTGGGAAGAAGCTGTTGCAGAACCTTGATGTTCTGCTCCTTATGCTGCGATATCTTTTTCCCAAGGGCAGCAGAGTGAACAGTCCATGATGGAGATGTGTGGGGTCTTTTATAATACTGCTGGCCTTAGACACGTAAAGTTTGGTCGCAATATCCCCGATTGAGGGGAGAGAGGTCCCGATGATTTTTTCCGCTGTCCTCACCACTCTCTGCACAGACTTCCAGTCGGAGGCTCTACAGTCCCCAAACCAGACAGAGATACAGCTGGTCAAAATACTCTCTATGGTGCCCCTGTAGAAAGTAGTGAGGATGGGATGGAGGAGGTGAGCTCTTCTCATCCGGCGCAGAAAGTGCAACCGCTGCTGCGCTCTCTTAACTGTTGATGAGATTTTATTCGACCAGGTTAGACTGTAAGTGAATGAAAACCAAATAGTAAGCTTGAAGCTTTGTGCATTTACTCACCAGAACTGTTAAAACAGTTTGACACCATTTAGTGTACACTGATTTCAATACTAGTGCCGGAATAAAAGTGAATTGCAAACTATTTAGATCTCCGAGAGCTGGGTTAATAACTCCAGCAGCTGACATATTGTTCAACAGTTCAGTCCTGGGTTGTCCTTTCTTCCATCACAGTTGGTACTGAGTTAGGTGACCTCAAACCTTCACAATGGGAATTGTAAATTGGAAAATTATTTCAATGAAAGATGGCAATGGGACAATTGCACAGAAGAGGGGCTAACTGAATAGCTTCCAAGACAAGGAGGCCGGATGAGGTGCAAGCGAACCTCTGCCTAACCTGATAAGACTGTCGGGGTCCCTGGACAGAGTCGAGGGAGGGGGTTTAGGGACAGGTGTTGCGTCTTATGCGGTTGCTGGGGAAGGTACCTGGAGGGGGCGTGGTTTGGGTGGGAAGGGATGAGTTAATCAGGGAGTTGCGGAAGGAATGGTCTCTGCGGAAGGCGGAAAGGGATGGAAATGGGGAAATGTGGCAGGTGGTGGGATCCCGTTGGCGGTGGTGGACATTTTGGAGGATTATGTGTTGTCAGGCGACGGTTGATGGGGTGGAAGAACTAGGGGGATTCTGCCTCTGTGCGACTGGGAGGGCAAGGGAGCAAGGGCGGAGCTGTGGGGTACCGAGGAGACATGAGTGAGGGCCTCATCTATGATGGGAGAGGGGAACTCCCATTCCCGAAAGAATGCGGACATCCCGGATGTCCTGGTATGGAACATCTCATCTCGTGCGCAGATGCGGCGTAGACGGAGGAATTGGGAGTAGGGGGATAGGGTCTTGAGAAGGAATGGGAGACGCTGGAGAAGATGGAGAGGCAATGTTTTGTGCCAAGATCCTTCTTCGGGACCATGTTCTCCAGAAATGCTGCCTAACCTACTGAGTTACACCAGAACTTTGTCTTGTTTTGTAAACCAGCGTCTGCAGTTCCTTAGTTCTACAGGCACTTGAAGAGAGCTGTTTTCGGGAATGGAAACAAACGAGCACATTCCCCGTCGTTCCCGCTGCTGCCAGTGACAAAGATTGATTCTGTACTCATTCATAAATAACTCTTCCTTCTCTCCAGAGATGTTGCCTGTCCCGCTGAGTTACTGCAGCATTTTGTGTCTACCTTCAGTGTAAACCAGCATCTACAGTTTCTTCCTACACATAAATAACTACCCTCCACTCTATTGTTTACGAAGATTTTATGTTTGCATGGGTCTATAAATATACTTATTCAAATAAATTGATTTTAGCAGTCCAATAGGCTATTTATTAAGCATCACCTCCATCTCATCTAATCTCCATCTCATTGACTGCATTGTTTCCAATAACTGTTCTGCAAATTAATAGGGACAATTGTGGGCAGTCAGAGTAAATTACTCAGTCCCAAAGATCTTAGAGCGGAGCAAGATGGTCCACTCCTGCAAAATGCAATTGACTGACGTGTAGTATGCAACAGAGTGTAACCTCCGCCATTTCAGTAACCCCGACCCGACCCGACTTCAGTTATGCCTCTTGCAGTGTAATCACCGTTGAGGGGGAACAGTTCGCGTGTTTTTAATTTTTTTCTTTTTAAATGGCGCATTTCCTGTCTTTGAATTGAATTGAGAGCCCTTTCATGGAGGCAGGTTCTACCGGCTGAGTGACTTCTTGCTGTGATGTATGACACTGACTGTTGAGTGCCTTGAGAAATAATGAGGCATTCTCTAAATGCAAGACTTTTGACACCTACAGTGTTCTAGGTGACTGAATATTGACTGGATAATTACAATGGGAAGATTTCCTCCCTGCGCTTTATAAATGACCTTCCTGCAGAGAGGAAATCTGACCCCACTACAATCAGGAGATTCTCTGCCCAGTCTTTGCTTTCCACCAGACCTTAATCTCAATCCACTCATGCAGGGAGCACTGATAAAACGTAAAGTACACAAAGTGCTGGAGTAACTCAGCGGGTCAGGCGCCATCTCTGGAGACAAAGGGCGATGTTTTGGATCGGGACCCTTCTTAGCCCTGACCCGAAATGTCACACAGCCTTTTCCTCCGGAGATGTTGCCTGACATGCCGAGTTACTCTAGCACTGGGTGTCTATGTTTGGTATAAATCACTATCTGCAGTTCCTTGTTTCTACTTTCTGATAAAACGTAACTCCGCTCATCCCAACTCATTGTTGGGACCATCCTTTCTCAGGGGCAGAGTCTGGTGGAGATACATGGGATGGGGCATTACTCCATGGGGCCACACGAGTGGCAAGGGGCCATGGATTGAGGGCTGTTTGTGAACACTACCGCATGTCAAGTCAAGTCACATTTATTTATACAGCACATTTAAAAAACAACTCTCGTTGACCAAAGTGCTTTACATTTGTTATAAGAGTAGTATACACAAGCAGGCTACATACATATATACAAATAGCCCTCACTCAGAGGACGTCAGGAAAGGCTTGGGAGAACAGATACGTTTTTAGACTAGACTTAAAGGAGTCGATGGAGGGGGCAGTTCTAATGGGGACTAATTAATGTACAGAGGGCTGAGAGTGTCGGAAGAGTTTCTGCACTGTTCTTGTTTTGTATATATTGTTTCATTCTGAATAATGTATATTGGGAAAAAATAAGTTGCCCATCTCCTTACTTTACACATGTCCCTAGGTTCCAGGATGATTTGCTGCCTCCTTCTGTGCTACCATCTTGTTGTGTGGGTCATGTCAAGAGAGTTTATTGTCATGTGTCCCAGATAGGACAATGAAATTCTTGCTTGCTGCAGCACAACAGAATATTGTAGGCATAAATACAGAACAGTTCAGCGTGTCTATATAGCATAGACCATATATATACACACATAAATAAACTGATAAAGTTTAATGGTCGTGCACATCTGTGAAGATCTTTCCTGGTCCGAGAACACAGATGCAATTATTAAGAAAGCTCATCAGCGCCTCTACTTCCTGAGAAGATTACGGAGAGTTGGTCTGTCAAGAAGGACTCTCTCTAACTTCTACAGGTGTACAGTAGAGAGCTTGCTGACTGGTTGCATCGTGGCTTGGTTCGGCAACTTGGGCGCCCTGGAGAGGAAAAGACTACAAAAAGTAGTAAACACTGCCCAGTCCATCATCGGCTCTGACTTTCCTTCCATCGAGGGGATTTATCACAGTCGCTGCCTCAAAAAGGCTGGCAGCATCATCAAGGACCCACACCACCCTGGCCACACACTCATCTCCCTGCTACCTTCGGGTAGAAGGTACAAGAGCCTGAAGACTGCAACAACCCGGTTTAGGAATAGCTACTTCCCCACAGCCATCAGGCTATTAAACCTGGCTCGGAACTCTGAACATTAATATCCCTCCATCTGTTATTTGCACTTTATTAATTTATTAATTCATGGGTGTATTTATGTATAGAATTGTAGTCAATGCCTTCTATGTTCTGTTGTGCTATGCAAAGAAAGATTTTCATTGTCCTGTCAGGGACACATGACAATAAACTCTTTTGACTTTGACTTTGGTCGTATGCACCACGGGAATGGGACATTGAAATCATTACTTGCTGCAGCCTTTAGAGGGGATAGTGGATATTTTTAAGGCAGAGATCGATAGATTCTTGGTTAGTACAGAGGACAGAGGTTATTGAGAGAAGGAAGGAGAATGGGGTTGGGAGGGAGAGATAGATCAGCCATGATTGAATGGTGGACTAGACTTGATTGGCCGAATGGCCTAATTCTACTATTCCTTATGGTTCTTGGTTCTTGGTTACTTGGTCCTCCAAAATATTCCAACTGGAATTTAAATGAGGTGGTGAAGGGAGGGGTTTAGCCAGAGAGGGTTATTGGGAAGAAAGTGCCACTTTAAATTTAGTTGCATCTGGCTGGGCAACCGTGGCTTGGTGGAGATTATTCCGTGCTTTAATAGTGCGTGGAAAGAACGAATTGCGTATGACCAGGATTGGAAGCTCTTCTGCATATCTGAAGAATTGTATCGACCCTAAACGTCACCTATTCATCTTCTCCAGACGTGCTGTCTGACCCTCTGTTACTCCAGCTTTTTGGTGTCTATCTTCTGCATTCTACTACTTTGCACCACTACTTATGATCACCACATGATGGCGTGAGAGTGCCACTGACTTTTTAGATTAGATATCCAGCACGGATACAGGCCCATTGGCCCAATGAGTCCGCGCCATGCACTCGCTCTATCCTACAGTGCCCTCCATAATGTTTGGGACAAAGACCCATAATTTATTTATTTGTATCTGTACTCCACAATTTGAGATATGTAATAAAACAAAATCACATGTCGTTAAAGTGGACATTGTCAGATTTTATTAAAGGCCATTTTTATACATTTTGGTTTCACCCTGTAGAAATTACAGCAGTGTTTATACATAGTCCCCCCCATTTCAGGGCACCATAATGTTTGGGACACGTGGCTTCACAGGTGTCTTTAATTGCTGAAGTATGTTTAATTGCCTCCTTAATGCAGGTATAAGAGAGCTCTCAGCACCTAGTCTTTCCTCCGGTCTTTCCATCACCTTTGGAAACTTTTATTGCTGTTTATCAACATGAGCACCAAAGTTGTGCTAATGAAAGTCAAATTAGCCTTTATGTGACTGAGAAACAAGGATAAAACTGTTAGAGACATCAGCCAAACATTAGGCTAACCAAAATCAACTGTTTGGAACATCATTAAGAAGAAAGAGAGCTCTGGTGAGCTTACTAATCGCAAAGGGACTGCAGGCCAAGGAAGACCTCCACAGCTAATGACAAAATAATTCTCTCTATAATAAAGAAAAATCCCCAAACACCTGTCCGACAGATCAGAAACACTCTTCAGGAGTCAGGTGTGGATTTGTCAATGACCACTGTCTGCAGAAGACTTCATGAACAGAAATACAGAGGCCACACTGCAAGATGCAAACCACTGGTTAGCTGCAAAAATAGGATGGCCAGGTTACAGTTTGCCAAGAAGTACTTAAAAGAGCAACTACATTCTTGTGGACAGATGAGACGAAGATTAACTTATATCAGAGTGATGGTAAGAGCAAAGTATGGAGGAGAGAAGGAACTGCCCAAGATCCAAAGCAGACCACCTCATCTGTGAAACACGGTGGTGGGGGTGTTATGGTCTGAGCATGTATGGCTGCTGAAGGCACTGGCTCACTTATCTTCATTGATGATACAACTACTGATGGTAGTAGCATAATGAATTCTGAAGTGTATAGACACATCCTATCTGCTCAAGTTCAAACAAATGCCTCAAAACTCATTGGTCGGTGGTTCATTCTACAGCAAGACAATGATCCCAAACATACTGCTAAAGCAACAAAGGAGTTTTTCAAAGCTAATAAATGGTTAATCCTTGAGTGGCCAAGTCAATCACCCAATCTGAACCCAATTCAGCATGTCTTTTATATGCCGAAGAGAAAACTGAAGGGGATTAGCCCCGAAAACAAGTATATGCTAAAGATGGCTGCAATTTTGGCCTGGCAGAGCATCACCAGAGAATTCACCCAGCAACTGATGATGTCCATGAATCGCAGACTTCAAGCAGTCATTGCATGCAAAGTATATGCAAAAAAATACTAAACATGACTACTTTCATTTACATGACATTGCTGTGTCCCAAACATTATGGTGCCCTGAAATGGGGGGACTATGTATAAACACTGCTGTAATTTCTACATGGTGAAACCAAAATGTATAAAAATGACCTTTATTAAAATCTGACAATGTGCACTTTAACCACATGTGATTTTTTTCTAATACAAATCTCAAATTGTGGAGTACAGAGGCAAATAAATAAATGATGGGTCTTTGTCCCAAACATTATGGAGGGCACTGTACACACTAGGGACAATTTACAATTTTAGCAAAGCCAATTAACCTCCAAACCTGTAGGTCTTTGGAGTGTGGAGGAAACCGGAGCACCCGGTCACAGGGAGAATGTACACACTGTACAGACAGCACCTGTGGTCGGGATTGAACCCGGGTCTCTGGCGCTGTAAGGCAGCAACTCTACCACTACGCCACCCCCAAACGCCTCCAACAAATGTCAACTGGCATTGAGCAGCAGTGTATCTGGCTCACAGCTGTGCCTGCAGGAGCGCTGCATTCAGAGAAATGCTCAAAAAGGAACTGCAGATGCTGGAAAATCGAAGGTAGACAAAAGTGCTGGAGAAACTCGGCGGGTGCGGCAGCATCTATGGAGCGAAGGAAATAGGCAACGTTTCAGTCCGAACCCTCGTAGTCAGGTCTGAAGAACGGTTTCGGCCGGAAACATTGCCTATTTCCTTCGCTCCATAGATGCTGCCGCACCCGCTGAGTTTCTCCAGCACTTTTGTCTACCCTCAGAGAAATGCCCCATTTTGTTCACTCGTCAGCACATGCATCACTTCCCCAAGGACGTGGCTATTGCCTGCTCAGCAATGCATGAATGGCGAATCCCAGACGGAAAACTCAACTGGGAGTTATGGCCTTGATTCAGCGCAGCAACCCTGGGCAGCCCTTCTCACCCGCAAGGACCCCATCTCCCGTCGCCACCTCTATCTAGCACGTCGGATTGATTGCATTCGTTGAAACAGGGTGGACCACGTGAAGGTTGCAATCTCCCACGCCCCCTAGTGTGTGCAGGATAGTGTTAGTGTGCTGGGGATTGCTGGTCGGTGCGGACTCGGTGGGCCAAAGGGCCTGTTTCTGCGCTGTATCTCTAAACTAAATGAAACAAAACTAAAACTAAACATCATGGCATGATGTCTTAATTATAGAACTGTTTATTTTTAAACCATTTATAGCAGTGCCAAGTTTAACCAACCAAAAATGTGTGGAGAGGAAGTGGACAACATTCAGACACACATGCACAGGCTGGGAATAAAGAGACACATTCCACATGCAGGAACCTGGGATTCATTACAGTGGCATCATGGTTGGCACAGACACAGTGGGCCGAAGGGCCTGATCCTGCATTGTCCTGGTCTATATTAGAGGTGTTGAGTTGTATTCTTCGTGGCTTGGCATGGCGGTGAGCAGTGTCCGTCAGCTTGCTTCCCCCTCCTGCATGTCCTCCTCTCGGAGAATGATAGGCCGGAACTTTAATTCAAACAGTCTCTCGTTCTCAGCCGAGTGGAGGTTCTGTGGTGTGACGGTCCGCAGCTCAGCGGGGAGATGGGTAAACTCGTCGTCATTGATGTCCCAGTCTTTCATCTTGGAGACGAGCACCCACCATTTGCCGAGGAAACCCAGGTCTAAAACCCGGTCTGGAAAGTCCGACCATCTTGGCCTCAGGTACTCGCAATGCGCGCCGTAGATGCTGGTGTCCGGGTCGTAGGGGGCCGTGTACACCAGGGAGAAGACACCCAAACTCACGTGCCGGAGACGGCCCTGGGTTTTAATTGTCACCAGCTTCTGGATGTGCTGGTCTGCGTGGCAACTACGGACCAGGGGTGACAGCACCAGAAGCTGGTTGGAGGACTCCAACAGAGACTCCTGGAAGGATTTTTCGGAGGGGTTGTAGTAGGCGCAGGTGGCAGCCCCCCCCAGCAGGAGGCAGTAAAGGGATGCCTTCCACGGATTATCCCTTGCCCCCACCACGATCTCTTTACACGCCTCTCGATAATCAGCAACCAGACTCCGCATCCACACACCTGCAGGAGCATGAAGTAACGTATGAAAACCACACTTTGTCCCAATGATTCCGAATCAATATGCACTGGAGGTAGACATTCAACCCATCAAGAATGTCCTACTGCTAGCACAGCAATCCACTCCACCCACACGGCGCTGCCAATTATACTCCCATCCAGGCACAAGGAACTGCAGGTGCTGGAATCTTGAGCTAAAGACAAAGTGCTGGAGGAACTCAGCAGGTCAGACAGCATGTATGGAAGGAATAGACAGACAATGTTTTGGGTTGGGACCCAACTTCCAGTCTGTCTATTCCCTCCAGATGCTGCCTGACCCCCCTGAGTTCCGAAAGCACCTTGCATTTTGCTAATTTCTCATCAAATTCCTTTTTGAAATTTAGGGGGATGTAGTATGATCTTAGAGGTGTACAAAATCATGAGTAATAGATCGGGTAACCGCACAGTCTTTTGTCCAGAGTAGAGGAACTGAGAAACATAGAACATAGGTTTAAGGTGAGGGGGTAAAGATTTAATGGGAACCTGAGTGGTAAAACCGTTTTGCACAAAGGCTGGCGGGTGTATGAAACGGGTTGCTGGAGGAGGTAGTTGAGGCAGTTACTATCGCAATGTTCAAGAAACATTTAGAAAGGTACATGGAAAGGACAGGTTTAGAGGGATGTGACCAAGGCAGGCAGGTGAGACCAGTGTACGTGAGGCATGTTGGCCGTTGTGGGCAAGTTGGGCCAAAGGGCCTGTTTCCACACTGTATGTATCTGTGAAAATCCCTGATGGATTCTGTTCCCACCACCCGCACGGGCAGTTTGATTTGCATCCTAAACACACTCTGTCTGCAACTACACCAAATTTTATATCTTACTAACAACCCATCTACATTATCGTCCAAAGACAGACACAATATGCTGGAGTAACTCAGCACAGCCATGATCACAATGAATGGCGGTGCTGGCTCG
The DNA here is from genome assembly GCA_963514005.1 of Raja brachyura. The sequence continues at coordinate 16,494,908 of OY740816.1, forward strand.
AAGGGCCAAATGGCCTCCTCCTGCACCTATTTTCTATGTTTCTATGGGTCAGGCAGCATATCTGGAGAAAAGGAATGGGTGACGTTTTGGGTCGGAGACCCAACTTCGCCGTTACCTATTTCTTCTCTCCAGTGATGCTGCCTGCCCCGCCGAGTTACACCAGCATTTTTTGTCTATCTTCGGTGTAAACCAGCACCTGCAGTTCCTTCCTACACATTTTTCATCCAGATCATTTGTTCATATCACAAACAGCTCTACAAGCGGCACGGTGGCGCAGCGGTAGAGTTGCTGCCTCACAGCGCCATAGACCCGGGTTCAATCCTGACTACGGGTGCTGTCTGTATGGAGTTTGCAGGATCTCCCTGGGACCGCGTGGGTTTCCTCCCACATTCCTAAGACGTGCAGGTTTGTAGGTTAATTGGCTTCGGTATAATTGCAAATTGTCCCCAGTGTGTTTGTGTGGGGAGTGGATGGAAGGGAAGGGAAAGTGAGAGCAGGGGCTGGATGGGCTGAAGCGCCGCCCGTTCCCCCGCCACGTGACGGGGAGGGTGAGGGGTGATCACGTGAGGGGGGATCCCGGGACTGACTGACCCCACGGCCGCGCGCCCCCCGCCACGTGACGGGGGAGGGGTGGTCACGTGAGGGGGGATCCCGGGACTGACTGACCCCACGGCCGCACGCCCCCCACCACGTGACGGGGGAGGGTGAGGGGTGGTCACGTGAGGGGGGATCCCGGGACTGACTGACCCCACGGCCGCGCGCCCCCCGCCACGTGACGGGGGAAAGTCAGGGGTGATCACGTGAGGGGGGATCCCGGGACTGACTGACCCCACGCCCTCGCGCCCCGGCCTCTCACCAACTCTGCTGTCGCGGAGCCGCGCTCGGAGCTCGGGCCGAGCCGCCGCTGCTGCCGTGAATCGCGCCCAGGGCCCGGGCCGGCCCGGTGCCGCCGCCGCCGCTTCCGCCAGCCGTCTCCACACGGCCGCCATGTTGGAGGGAGCCGGGAGCTTCCGCCGCTTCTTGGCGGCCCGGGCGGAACCCGCGGCTCGGAGAAACGTTCCGGCCGCTCGGGGACCACGAGCCGGTTGCACCGTTCCGACCTCCTCACCTAAGCTCCATGATCTTTGCTCCTCACTGGGTCTCTAATTACCCCTCGTGTAGGATGGATCCACAGATGCTGCCTGGGCCGCTGTTACTCCAGTGATGACTTCCCCTTAGTCCAGGTGTCGGGGGTTATGGGGACAAGTCAAGTCACTTTTATTTATATAGCACATTTAAAAAACAACTCTTGTTGGCCAAAGAGCTTTACATTGGTATAAGAATAGTATAACAAACAACAGAGGTTCATAGTTTTAAATACAAACATCACTACATCTAGCCCTCACTCAGAGGACGTCAAGAAAGGCTTGATAGTAGAGGTGGGTTTTTAGTCTATGGAGGGGGCAGTTCTGATGGGAAGACGGAAGCTGTTCCACAGTCTAGGAGCTGTAACTGCAAAGGCGCGGTCACCCCCGAGAAGGCAGGAGAATGGGGTTAGATCAGCCATGGTTGAATGGCGGGGTAGACTTGATGGGCCGAATGGCCTAATTCTGCTCCTAGGATCCCAGGCACTTTCTATGAGAGCAGGGCAGCCCAATGTAACAGCACAAGATCATGCCCTTCAGCCCACAATGCCCGTGCTGAACATGATGCCAAGTTAAACTAATCTCTGCTTGCACATGAACCATATCACTCCATATACATTTGCCTATGTATAAGCCTTTTAAAAAACCAACATCATATCTGCCTCCACCATGATCCCTGGCAGCACAATGGGTGTCAAGGGTTATGGGTAGAAAGCAGGAAAATGGGATTCGGAGATCAGCTATTATTTAATGGCAGTGGACTCAATGGGCCGAATGACCTAATTCTACTCCTATAATTTATGAACTCCTCCCTGTTGGATGGCAAGCTTGTCGTGGTCAGGGAGGTTGTGTGTCTCAGTGACCCCGAGAGCTATGCCAGCGGGAGATTAGGGTCTCCCATGCTGGACAGGTTGAAGGGTAGAGGAGAGACGAAGAGCGATCCACTGGTCCTCCAGGTTGGAGGTTCAGCACAGAACTTACAACCCTGTCTCGTAAGAAAAAAAATGTTACGGAAACAGCAAAGATGCCCTACATGCCAGGAGGCATAATAGGCAGTAAGTAATTTATGAAGGGTTACACAAAAAGCTGGAGAAACTCAGCGGGTGCAGCAGCATCTAAGGAGCGAAGGAGATAGGCGACGTTTCGGGTCGAGACCCTTCTTCAGACTGAAGAAGGGTCTCGACCCGAAACGTCGCCTATCTCCTTCGCTCCTTAGATGCTGCTGCACCCGCTGAGTTTCTCCAGCTTTTTGTGTAACCCTCGATTCTCCAGCATCTGCAGTTCCTTCTTTAACAAGTAATTTATGAACTCACCTTAATGCTATGGCCTCTGATCTCTTCCACTTCTTCTTCTTTCGTGTGGCGTGCACAGCCTAAAGTTGTAGGACAACTTTTTCTATTTGATCTTCTGTGTGTGCACGTCAAGTTGATTGCATTAGTTGAAACAGGGTGAACCACGTGAAGGTTGCAATCTTACACCCCTTCCACTTCCATTCTCAGAGAAAGGCTCTTGCTGTCCACCCTATCCATTCGTATCACCATTTTATAAACTTCCATCAGTTCTCTCCTCAATTTCCAACCAGGATGTCACAATGAGAGGCTATTAGCTACAGGGAGAGGCTGAACAAATTCTCTGGAGAATCATAGAGTGCGACCTGGCAAGTTTCACTCTTCCAGGGGTGGTGGTGGTGGAGGTAAATTTGAAGGTGTTTAAGAGGCTTTTAGAGACTGGGTATGCAGTAAAATGGATCATGTGCAGATATTAGTTTAATTTGGTATCATGTTCAACACAGACATTGTGAACCAAACATCCGTTCTCTGCCCTGTACTATTTTATGTTTTATGACCAGTTTTATATTTTCCCCATCACAATTAATGCATTTTGGTCACTGGTGTCAAATTTCTCCCCCGCCAACACGTCATCTGTCCTGCCTTATTTCCCCAAGAAGTAGAGATTTGCTCTTCACGAGTAGGACCACCTATATATTGAGAAAATATTCTTGTACACACATATTCCACCTTATTGTAGTACTTCCTGTAAACACATATTCCACATTATTGTAGTACTTATTGTAGACTTCTGACAGGCACCTGTAAAAGGGACCACATCACCCCGATTCTGGCCTCTCTCCACTGGCTCCCAGTGCGGTTCAAAATCAATTTCAAGCTCCTCCTTTATGTATACAAAGCCCTTAATGGGCTTGCCCCCACCTACATCAAAAATTTGCTAACCAACCATACTATCTCCAGGTCCCTCAGGCCGGCCGACTTGGGGTTACTGACCATCCTGCGGTCCAGGCATAAGCTCAGCGGCAACCGCGCTTTTGCAGTTGCAGCACCTAGACTATGGAACAACATCCCTCTTCCCATCAGAACTGCCCCCTCCATCAACTCTTTTAAATTTAGACTTAAAACATATTTTTACTCACAAGCGTTTCTTCAGGTCCTCTGAGGGAGTGCTGTATGTATTATTAGATCTATATACCTGTTTGTAGAACGTTAGTACCTGCACTGATGTAAAGCACTTTAGTCAACGAGAGTTGTTTTTTAAATGTGCTATAGAAATAAAATTGACTTGACTATGGCAGTCCTAGTTAATATTTGGAAAGATAAAATCCCACTACTATTACAACCCTATTATTTTTGGAGCTACCTGTGATTTCCCTGCACGTTTGTTCCTCTCACTCCTGCTCACTATCAGGGGCATTGGGGTGGTGGTTATGGGGGTATGGTACAATCCCATCAACATTATCATCCCCTTATTTCTCAGTTCTGCCCATTTGGCTTCACTGGACGATTGCCTAGGATGAGAATTTCAAAGTATCACTGTGTTCTCTCCAATTAAAACACACTCCCACTCCTCTAGCATCTCCAGCTTTCTCTCTCCTGCAGCATTTGTACCCCAGAGCATTGGCCAAAGGACAGGACTGGCAGCTCATGTTTCTGCAATAGCTATAATATCCCATCTACATATCCAAGGCCAGAGTTCATCAACCTTGCCAGAGAGATCTCCTGGATCAAAATAAATGCAGTTAATCCAGAAGGCTCCCCCTTACTCTGTGCCGTGTTCCTGCCAGTCCTTTTCCACTGAATTTGCTGTTAAACTTCAGTATTGACCTCAACCATCTCATCTGCTTCAGTACTGCTTTGGATCCCACCCTGCTGCCAGACCAGTTTAAATTCTCCCCCCCCCCCCCCCACAAGTAGTTCGAGCAGATCTTCCCACCAGGATATTCAGAAGTTCCCAAGAGCCAGGTAACATTTTAAATGTCACCTCTGCATGGCTCTTCCAATGTCACCAAGGTATTGCAAAGTAGAGGAAAAAGGTCTTTGTTCAAAGCGGGGCATCAACAGTAGACGACCCCACATCTAAGACCATTCTTCCAAACATATCCGGCAGCAGAGAGGCAAAGTCGTCACAAAGCATGTAATATTAGTGTTTTATTTGATAATTCATGTATTACAGGATTATGATTTTCTAACAGTCTAACAATCTCATGTTGCTGTAATAAAATCTACACACAACACAGATGAACAAAGATCTACTCATTCTACACAAACATTTCTAAATTGCGCTAAAACACTGAACTACAATATGTTAAATCCTCTAGCAAGGGTCATTGGATCAGGATAGCTGTAAATGGATTAACCAGAAGATAGTTCAGGGTCAACATCGACTCGCATTTGTAAAGTAAAGGGGTTTGAAGATCGAACAAAATGGAGACTAATTCCACCCAATGCATTGTACCAATTGTGCAGGGGAAACTTTTACAAGGTCTGTTAGTGAAACTTTTACTTAAGCCTAGTTCACCAGGCAAGTGAAGACCCTCACAATATTTGTTCACACCTCATGTACCCGCAACCCTACTACAAGGACTACTTTTTAAAAAAAAGGGCTACTAACACAAGAATAACTTTCAAATGGGATCCACATTTGCAACCCTGAACTGTTCCATTCAGGTTTCACCAGATACACTGTGCTGCCTGCCCAGCTAATCATGGATCAATTCTCCTTGCTGTCAGCCACTGTGATAATTTATCACATTAAACCTTACCCATTCTATTATTTTTTAAAATCCTTTTTACTGTAGAAATATTCTACAAAAGCTGCCTATTTGAGGAGGATGAGGCTAAAGTTGAAGTCATGCCTGCTCTAGAGTACTCAGTTACGGATCACACTGACAGAGGATTACTGGCGCAAGTGTTTGTATCCCCTGGGAGAGATGCTGGCTGCACCAACACTTGGCAGATCTGTTTCTCCAATAAACCCAGCATCGTGGCACTTGTTTCCTCAGCTGCACACAGTCAACAACTCACTCGTGCCCCACACATCCCACCCGTTTCCACAACAAGTGCAGAAGCAATTAACATTTATTGAGCAGATTATTGAGAGTCCTTGCAGATGTTAATATCCAGCTTGCAGATGTGTCCGAACAGAAACGCATATTCTCCCTCCCCACCGACCTAAACTCAGAAAGCCAGACAATTCTCAGTCGGCCATCTCAAGTAATTAAAAGTGAAAACATGGAAAGTTTGTAGCCCTTCAGCCCACCAGTTCACACTACTCCTACGTTATCCCACCTTCACATCCGATCTCTACATACAAGGGGCAATTTACAGAGACCAATTAACTAACTTACAAACCTTGGGATGCGAGTGCACCTGGAGGAAACCCACGCAGTCACAGGGTGATGCTGCAAACTCCACACAGAAGCACCCAAGCTCAGGACTGAACCCGAGTCTTTGGCGCTGAGGCAGCAGCTCTTCCTGCTGCCCTAAATGCTGCCTGATGTTCAGGGAGATTGTTCCGTTCCATGGCATGTCCCAAGGAACAATACTGGGCAAATCGAGATCTGTGGGTGTGGGGGGGGGAGATATTCAGCATGGAGTCGCCCCGAGCCTGTGCAGACCAGTCTCAGCCTCAAGGACAAATGGGGGGGGGGGGGGTTTAAACCAAAAAAGTAAAATCTCAGGATAATGCTGTAAATAATAAGGAATTGAAGAGTAGTATAATAAAAACAGCCATAAAAACTTGAGCTAGTTCTCCCTCATCAGATCTATAGGCATTTACTATGATTTGTGTCAAGACGAGTATTCATTAGAAGATGGCAACAGATATTGCAGAAACTCAGTGGGATAGGCAGTATCTCTGGAGAAAGAATGGGTGACGTTTCTGATCGAGACCTTTAGACCTGTCCCGCTGAGTTACTTCAGCATTTTGTGTCTATCTTCGGCGTATAACCAGTATCTGCAGTTCCTTCCTACACACTAGCATTGACTAGGTCAGCTGGGGGTTTGCTTTTGATGCGAGGGAGAGGCAGGGCAGGTGGAGGAGGCAGATTGGGTGGAGGATGATACTGAAGCGAGTAATAGTGTTGGAAAAGTTAAACAAATATGGCAGAAGTGCAAGTGAACACATCCAAATTGATTGAGACAGCAGAGTGGTGACCCAGTTAGTGTTGCTGTTGACCTCGAGCACAGTGCTGTCCGAGTAGAGTTAGCATGTTCTCCCTGGGCATGTGGGCTTCTCCCAAGTGTTCCCTCTCGGAGATCGGCTGGGGGTGCAGGAGAATCAGGAGAGTTAATGGGCATGTGAGAAGGAATGGATCACAGAGAAATAAGATTGATGGCATTGCTCTGCAGGCTGGCAGAGGTTTAATGGGCAGAAATGCCCTGCGATGTTGCTTTGACCTAATGGGGACGACAAAGTAATCTGAACTACCTGTGCCAAGAGTCAGTTGCTGGCGACCATTGCAAAGATAGGAGTGCCACACTTGATAGGACTATAGAACTGCAGTGAGGTAAATGAGAAGGTTCATCTCCAGTTTAAAACTGTTTCTTCGTCAGCCTTCAATATATTAGTTAGCAACAGCCAGTCTTTCAAAAGAGAAGACATGGGATTGTGTGCAGCGAGATGGAAACAAAAAAACAGACTTTCTATTCCAATAAGTCTATATTCCATCCCAGATATGGAAGGAACATGTTGCATTTGAAGATTGTACAATAGTCAGGGACTCCTTGTTTCTACTATGAAGGGTCTCGACTCGAAACGTCACCCATTCCTCCTCTCCAGAGATGCTGCCCGTCCCGCTGAGTTACTCCAGCTTGGAGTCTATCCTTGTTTCTATTGATAATTTTGTCCAAAGTGGTTGTGGAAACAAGGAACTGCTTACCCGAAAAAGGACTCACAGGCAGCATCTCTGCAGAACATGGATAGGAGACGTTTTGGGTCGGGAACCTTTGCACCTCACCTATCCATGTTTTCCAGAAATGCTGCCTGACCTGCTGAGTTACTCAGACATTTTGTCTCATTTTATTTTCATTCACAGCGGTTATTGCAAGATGCAGGGGACCCATAATTTGCAAGCAAGGATGCGCATTTAAAAAAAAAGTTTGTCTAAAAAAAACCTGGTGCTCATTACAGAGATCTGCAGACATCCAGAGGTCAAGATACTTGTTGGATGTTAGTCTCAGTAATAACCTGGTGTACTACACCACATAACAGCCACTGCACACAGGTGAATTTAACCACTCACCCCGGCTAGTAGTCATAGGTTTAACTGGATAGAATACAACTTGAATCTCTAAAGCTCTCTGGGAACTGCAGATACTGGGTAAAAACAGCTCAGTGCAAATTGCCAATGCTTCGTGCAAGACTCAGCTGCTGCCACACAAGTAAACTCATACTGCCATGTATTGGTGGAGGGCTCTTGTTAGTCAACTCCTCTATCAAATCCATACCGGGAAGGCAGGTGAAGGAGCACCTCCCAGTTAAATTCAATCCTTGTACTGAAGCGTCATGCAAAAGAGGCAACGTAAGATTTTATTGCAGAGGTTCAAGTTCTCTCTCGCAGACACAAACACAGTCTCACACAACATTACTAAGCTGTAAGCTAAGACCCCTTCATAACAACTCTATCCTGATCCTCAACATTTTAGGTCACGGTGTATCAAATAGAAAATCGGTGTGCAGAGAAACATTTTATCAGCTTGTGCAGGGAAATCAGGGCCGTTTCCCCTCCGTCCCTGGCACTGCAATGGCCGTGCTGCTGATTTAGTTTGCATACGGCAAAAGCATTAAAGACAACATGAAAAATGAAGGCAGCCAAAGAACTTAGTCAGGGCACAAGATTTTGGAAAGGAAAGGAGCCAGGAGGCTTTGAAACCTTTCCTCAAAAAAAGTAAAATGCCTTGTATGACAAGACATCGAAAATTTATAGTCTGCAGAGATTAAATAAATTCTTCTATCAGAGATTGCTGCCAGCAATTATACAACTATTTCAATAGAAATATACAGACATTGCTGCAAGTTACAATCAGAAGATGCTGGAAAAACAGCCCCGTTTCCTCTCCATCTGATAGAAAAGCGACGTTTCATTCCCGTCAATCTCGAGGTTTGGAAGTTAGTCAGAGGCAAACGTGTAGGCAAGTAGAATTAATTATTCTGGAGTGTGGAGCACAAAATCCTGTACCCTAACTGGTGTCGCACTGCTGGAGAACACCTAGAACCCAATTCAGCAGCATCCCTTTAAAGGTACAAAGAAACAAATTCCAACATATATACCCACACAAGTTGCTGCCAAAGCAGCCAGACCCGTTTTTAAAGTCCTGTATGTATGGCACCAATAGCAATGGCACCCCAACAGTGCCCACAACCTACCATTGCATGTAGTTTGAACCCAAGAACAAATCACGTTCAAGATATCGGCAGACATGTAGCACTGAGAAGCGGAACTGTTGAAAACAGCCAGGCGAGGATGCAGCGCAGGAGCCTCGGTCATTCTTCAGTGTAAATGTCTGCATGCAAAGCGTTAAAGAATCACATTTGGGTTGGATTCCGTGACGAGGCGGCTTGCTCAAGGTCCGTCCCGGCAACGCCGAGCGCCAGATTCGCCCCCTCCGCAGGTATTTGCCGCTCGCGCCAGCCGGCCTTTACATTGCTGAGCTTTGAGGTGATCCTGCAAAAACTGTCAAAAACGAAGAAACAGGGCAGGCAGACAAAGAGGCAAACCAGACAGGTATAAAGGAACGGAGAATTCAACACCAAAAAATATATAATCCAATTCCTCCTCCTTTACTATAGCCAACACCAAATCTGCAAAACTGTCCTTCACAAAATAAGCTTAAAGCTTCTCATTCATTACACGTTTCAAAGTCAGGGAAATATTTCCACCTGCCTGCTGGTGCTTAAACCTTTAAAACAACACACCAAATGCTTTATATGAAACCATGTCCAAATATCAAACACATTTGATAGTCAGCCTGCTCATGCCCAAAGCCAATTTAGAGTTTAAAAAATGCCAATTGAAATTGCGGAGTGATTTATTTGAGGTTAGCGGTAATGGAGGGAGTGAGGGGAAGTGAGGTTGGGGCATACTGGAGAAGAAAAACCCTCCAGAAGCCACTGGCTCCATTACCTTGATAAATCTGTAGTGGAAGGTGCATTAACACTCATGGCAGGATTTCTAGAAGACAGACTAGCAAGGAAATCTACCGACTACAAACCAATTGCAGGATCAGACAGCAATCATCATTTCACCCCCCCCCCCCCCTTCTTGTTTATTTTAAGTATATAAAACTTTACAAGTCTGGTATCAAAGCATTATTGTATCTCCATGGCAAAAACCAAGAAAAAAAAGACACCTTCCCTACCCACCCCTCACGCATACACCTACTTCCCCCATCTCACGCTTAGCTAAATCCATGGGACGATGAATTTGGACAATTCATAGACTTTTTTTTGGAGGGAACTGAATCTGGATTTGTTTTTTTATTCCTCTTGAAAGTATCAGTTCTAGAGGTGGCGTTGTGAGCTCTTAGCTGCCATAGTGCATTGTGTTGGTGCTTATGGACATCGGAGAGGCCATTGAGATGGCAGGGCCGCCCATGGTGAACTGATTGTTGATCGAATAGTGACTGCTGCTGGCAATAACTCCACCCGGTCCACCGCTCGATGACCCTAGGAAAACATAACAGAATAACAAACAGCCATAAATGCCAAGTCTTTCAGGTAATAGAAACACATTTTAAACAATGGCAACTCATTTCCTTCAAGCACATTCTTGCACCAGTTGCCAATCCAGGTACCTAGCTGGTGTCTCAGTCAGGCTGACCGATCTCTAAGCTGGTGTCTGCAACTCTCGCTGTGGATGGGATAGGCAACCCCCCCCCCCCCCCCCCCATAAAGACTGAGAATTCACGTCACACTGTAAAGAGATGCGAGGATGAGGAAAGTGAAGGTATATTTGCTACCCTATTCTCTGCAGTAACGAGGCTTAATCCTGCCCATATTCGCTCATGTTCATTCAATATAAATTTGCTCCCAGCCACGTGTAAGCAAGCACCCCTCATCAGCAAAACTAGATTGAAGAAAACCTGGGGGTGGGTAAAAAGGGGCACTTCCATATTTCTCTTGAAGGGCAGTCTTTGGGCGAGGGTCAATTCCTTGGGCATTGGCTGACCTTCACTACTCTGCCTACAGGATAGTTAATCACAGGAAGGTTGGACATCACTAGCACTCACTATTCTTTGTGACGCAACATGTGCACTTCACATTTAAAATGGCCATTTCTCCCCATACCCTCCGCACAGCCCACAGTAGTAGCCAAGCCGCCTTGCTTTTAAACAAAGCATGACCAAAATAAGCAAACTGCATGCAGTAAAAAAAAGACTTTTTAAGCAGTTAGTTACAAGCAACGGTATGAAGTAGAGAGCTGTATCGAGGTTATCACTGGGCAATAAAAAGTCAGATGCATCCAATCAGACATTATGGGAATGTAATTTAAGTTAATTTAAAAAAGTTTAAACTTTGAAACGCTGAACGACTGTGTTGTTTTTGCTGATGGCAAGCTCACTGTAACTTTACTGCAGGCTTTGAATGTTGGCTAGTCAAATAATGGATCTTAGATACCAAAGCAGCATCCTGTGCAAAATGTACATAAGCCAAAGAAACAATGGAATCAGCCATAAGTGTCTTTCTAAACTTTTAAGAAACAAAAAGTAGTGATGTGCAAAGTTTTGTGTGGATGACCTCACTGAATACACGTCACAATTTAGTTTGGCTGGAAAATTAGTTCCTGCTGCATAGTGCTCCTCAAATAAAGGCAAAACATGATATCTCCGACCAAGCTGATCGAACGATCCTCTTCCAATGGTGTTAAATGAAACTGTTCTAACCCCCTCCGTCCTCCAAAACCAGTTTGGGCCAAGGTTTGGCGTTAATGAAGAAGAAACCTCACGAGGGACCATGGGGCTTGACACAGAGCCAATTCAGTCACCAGCTGATCTAGCTACACTTCCCTGTGAGAATCAGCAGGGCCTAAGTGGAGCCAGGAAAAAGTTGACTCGTATGAATATTTTAAAAAAAAGTATATTTCTCTTAACAGTAACACACAAAATGAACTTTCATCCCTATCCTGATGCTGGGGGATGCTGCTCCAGCTCTCAAGCACCAAGGTGATGAGGCTATTTTGCTGTTTTGTTTCTGCATCGACTTGCAGTGAACACACACAGTGATATGTTTGTAATAAGCTACCTTTAGCGGAGGGGTCGGGGCAGTGCTATTTCAGGACTTATAACCAGCGCACTTTCTAAATATGGTGTTAACATCACCTAGGTGGAGTGATTTGTGCATCACCTTAAAGCAAGCCCTTGTGGACATGTTAAGATCTGATGGGATGGGAAGGGAAGGCTATGATTCATTCTCAACATCGAAAGGGGGGGGGGGGGGGAAGAAGGTGGGGGTAGAAGGGAAGCAGAGAGCAGACAACTTCCAACACCGAATCTCATGTTGCTTGAAAGCTTATGAGTTTAACCTAGTTGAGGACAAATTTTGTGGGGCTTAGTTTAATAGGCTCTCCTTTCCTCATTCCTCACTATGCCATTGAATGGCCCAGGTATTGATAATGGCAAGCAATGCTACACATTTAAAAAACAAAACAAAAAAAACCTTTTCCCCACATTGAGATGATTTTCTAAACCAAAATCAAAGAATTGTCCATTAAAGGCCCATGTCATTTTGTTTTATGTAAAGGAATACCCATAATAGACTACTGTTTGGAAGATTATACATTTTTGGAGACATCCACCCCCTTTTGTTCGTTGTCGCAATGGGAAACTTTTTTTTTAAATAGCAACACATGCACCCATCGTGAGCTATGAGAAGACACAGGGCCTTTAATCAACACTTCATAGTTACCAGCATGCTATGAACCTTACTGACAGAAATCCAGCTCCAGGCACTTGTAGCAGCCTGCTGCCAATGGAATTCCTAAAACGATGAGCCATGTGGAGAACAAAACATCCCATCAAAGTCATTAAACAGCCAGCCTTACAGCCAAGGTTCCAACAAGGTCACTTTGTCCTCTTTGGGGAAAGCCAATACTGTAACAGTGGAGTCAAAAAACAGGGAGAAAAGCTGCAACTGCACTGACCATAGAGGCACTTTGTCATTGGCATGCATTTTGTAAGCAAAAGTTAACCAAAGCTCACCAGACCCATTAAATGGGAGGCAGTGAGCAGCCCAATATTGGAACAAAGTTTTAACCGATTTAAATAGCTTAAAATACAAATTATACACAAATGGGGATCCCTGTGAGCATTGGAACCATAGCTGTATGCTGGAGAGCTGGTTTGCATGTAGAGATAAAGGAGAGGGTCGAGACAGACGGGGGGGGAAAGGAGAACAGGACAAGGAAGAGAGGATTGAGGGAAAGGAAGAAGAAAGATGGGGTGAGAGGATCGAGGAGAGAGGCAAGATAGAGGGAAAGGATTGAAGGGGAGGAGATGCAAGAGGGAAAGGATTGAGGGAAAAGTTTGGGGAGCGGAGAGATGAGGGAAAAAAGAATCGAGGGGAGGAAAGAGGGGAGAAAAAAGATTGGAGAAGGATTGAGGGGGAGGAAAGATGGGAGGGCGAGGATTGAGGGGGAGAGCAAGGAACTAAAAAGAGGAAAAATAAACAGATTGATTCAACTTGCACAGGGAGATCAACTCAAATTTCAGAGAGAAAGACAAGGTGCAAGTGCTAAAATTACACCAGGGAACCATCAGCCCCAAAGAGGAGCTGACCTACTCTGGTGTGAACAATGCCAGAGAGGACAACTCGCTTCATCCCCATTCAGTGGCTGATAGAACGTCAGTGAATTTGCAATACTTGCGGGTTATGATTAAATTAAACGGCAAAAGGTTACTAATCTGACAAAGTTCCAACAGCAAAGGAATAACAAAGGCCATCATGCAATCAGAATAAATTCCCAAGTTTCAATCAGCGTGACTGACCAAGACCTGGGAAACGTGGTCTGACTGGGTGGAGGAAGATATGGGGCTCCAGCAAAATGGCAGGCGTGTCAACCAACAGTGTGTTGTGCTTCACTGGAGAGCTGCATAGACGCGTAGGCAGGCCTGGCTGCCAAGACAAGTTTCCGGAACAATCTACGTTGTGAGGCAGAAAGTAACAGCTTGACCACAGCCTTGGTGCACACCGCCTCGGTGGAGAAGGTCACGTCAACATGAACACTAGCCTGGAGTTCTCCCTCCCAAGCCGTGGAAAGCAATTTTTGACTGCAACCGTCAGATTTTAAATGATTAATAATTCAAAAGGATGAACTACGGGAGGCCTTGCACCTCAATTTACAGCAAAGGGATGGTGCGAATTGATAATTTTTCCTCAACTGTGTGGCAGGGAGTAACATGGACACCAAGCTCGAAGCTCATGGGCAGGAGGTTACAATCCAATCTGTGGGAGGTTGTACTATGCCTTTAACCTTTTCACAACTGAAAGTTCAGTTCTTTCCCCGTGCACAGAGGACGTTAGCAAGCAGACCAGCCAACACTTTATTGCATATCAGGCTCGACGGTGCAGTCTGCCAATTCCAGAAGGAACTGGATTGGCTACAGGTTGCTATGGTGCCTGGAGCCAAGCAGTTGCGTTTCCGTTGGCAAGTTTCATTCGACCGGTCAAGCCTCAGAGGGGTTCAGGGCCATGTCTTTACCCTGTATAAATCCTGTGCTCATAATGGATCCCAGTCTTGAGTGAGTGTGATTCACTATCCCAGTGTTGGCTGTGAAGAGAGGAGGAGAGAAACCTTCCAGTAAAATACGACAAAGGGAGGGAAAAGCACTCTATACAAAAGCAAAAAAGCTAATTCCTCAATAATGCATCACTAAAGTTCAATAATGTTTGGTGCCATCCTTGCACCAAGATGCCCACAGCAGCCAGATGAAAATCAGATCGTTGACATCATGCATAGCTCGTCAATAAAAGGAATGCTGTAACCAGGATTTCAAAGAGAAATAAAATGCCCCAGGAGCTGACAGTAGCAAGGCAGCACATCAATTACACTGCATCTGGATCTTAACTCCACTTTATTGCAGCTTTCTGGAAACACTAGGTGGAAAATATTTTGACATCTTTGCACAAGGGGCTGAGGGCTGAAAACCAGAATGTGAAATGTTTCAGCTCTCCTCTTTCTGGAGGTGCCGATACTTTGAGGTGTAATGAGGAACGGGCTAAGGACCCGCCAGGCACTTAACCAAGTGACGTTTCTTCGTGCAAACCCGTCAGGTCGGATCAGGAAGAAGATCGCAGCAGATTTTAACCCTCGTGCCGCCCCGCCCGCCCAACAATTTTCATGTGGGGAACCCCCACAGTCGTCATGTGGGGAACATCCAGGAAAGAACAACTTTGTTGTAGTCTCCCCGATACTAAAGATCACAAGATAGACCACTCCTTCTAAATGCAATGGGCTGATGTGTAGGAAGCAACGGAGCGGAACATGGGCCTTTTTTTCCATCCATTTCAGTAACCCGACCCGCAGTGTAATCAACGTTGTGGGGGAACAGTTTGTTATAATAAATTATAATTCTGAAAATGAGGAGAAGATTTTTACAAAGTAACTTTTATTTTTACGAGGATGTTTCAGTAACCGGCTTCCGTCTCCGCACTAGTTATCTTTGCTCCGCTACGGGATCTTTGGTGCGGAGACAGAAGCCGGTTACGGAAATGGGGCCGAAAATGACCCATGAATCTGCCCATGACCGTACGACATCTTTTTCGTCGAGTGGACTATCTTGCATGCTATAGGATCTTTGCTAAAGATGCTCAAGGCCAGCTGTAGCACCCCTGCTGGACTGGAGGTATCATCACACCTGGTGGAAATACTATTTACCCATAGGCCATGAATTGACAAGTCAATTATTGCATCCTTCCTTCCTCAGTCTTAAGAAGCATTTTACCCCGTAACGTTATATCAACCTACTGATTTATCCACAGGAAATAGGCAGCAACCCTCAACAGAATGTTCAGCCACCTTACTTGTACCCAAGACCAAAATTCTAACCCAATTTTGCGCAATTTACAGAAACGGACAGGTCTTGGGGAGACTACACCAAGGAAAGACAAAAGTCTACATTAACCAATATGATAAAACAAAACTGATCTTTAAATTGGCAGATGGCATTTCAATAGAAACAAAAAAACATTCTCCTTCAAATGGAAATATTGATTGTTGATATCACCTCACTAGTTATTGCTCTGCTGAAGGTGAGACACACTAATATCACCAAGTAAAAAGAATAGCACAGGTAACAACAAAGTCACGACAACACTAACCTGAAGGAAAACTACCAAAATATATCGTGGTCCAACTTTAAAAAAAAAATTACTCCTCCTCTGCTACTGGTAATCTGAGTTTATGGCGTTGTTAAGGACAGTTCTGGGCAAGTTCAATGCCAACCTCATGAAGTGATTTAGGATAACTTATGGGTAGACAGAAACGCTGGAGAAACTCAGCGGGTGAGGCAGCATCTATGGAGCGAAGGAATAGGTGACGTTTTGGGTCGAGACCCTTCTTCATACATGCAAGTGCCCGCAAATTCAAACAATCGAGGTGCGCACCCCAATATTATTTCGACATTTGGTGGGAGGATGACAGAACGCCACCTTCATTCAGGTTTGTTGTTAATAATTTTTAAAATATAATTTATTCTCTTGCATGTTGAATAAAGGTATAACAATGAAGAATAAACTTGCTGTGGTGTTTAATTAATTCATCACTTACAAGACGAGGATGGTGCTGGCAACGGTACCATTTATTGCCCACCCCCAATTCCTCATGAACAGGGTGGTCAAGTTAGAGGCAAGCACAATGGAGAGCCGAGTCTATGCTATTGATATAATTAATAACCTGCCCTACAAAACAAATGAGGCAACCGCGTCCTCGATTAAATCACAAAGTCTGACACTTCAGTAGAACTCCGTAGATATGGGGTCAAAATGTTAGCTTCTCACTCCTTTCCTCATCCATCGCTCATGTTTGGACAAGCCCTCAATCATTAATATCATAATCTGACCATTTGCTTCAATTAAAGCTCACTAATAACAGCAAATTAAAATCTTCTCAACCAACATAAATATACTGCGCATTAAGAGGCCAAGTTATGATTTTCTCACAATTCAATGGATCAGCCCATGTCTTGAATCTTTCCAGGGAAACTCAGCGTCCGCAAGACAGCATCTATCCGGCTCTTTACCTTCCACTGCTCTAGTTCAAACATCGACTTCCAACACCACACTTTCCGTTTTTAACTGGAATGCTGTGTGCAATCTTAAGGTCATCTATACATTTTTGCTTTCTATTTTAATTATGTTATCTGCTGTGGAAGAGACAACTTGCTGTAAAAAACAAGGAACTGAGATGTTAATTTACAGAAATAAAAACTGGAGTAGCTCAGCGGGTCAGGCGATATCTCTGGAGAACATGGGATGGTGACTTCAAATATGCTTATAACTGGCTGTAGGAAGTTCTTCCTGGAATATTTCTGGACAAAATGCTAACGAATGCAATAAGGGAACCATCAAGTTCAAAGGTAACATTTATCCCACAATTAAAATGTGGATTATGGAGATGTCGTAGAACCTACATTAGGAAAAAATTAGACTTGTCTTAATTGACAAACCAGAATTATTTGCTAGAACATGGTCTCCATTTATAGATTATTTGAAGGGGTAAATTGGTCCGGCACGGGAGCCTGACTGAAGCTTGAATCCAGGACTAGATGTAGGTATGTTACAATACCTACCTTTAGCAGCGCTGCAGTTCTGCCGCTCCCCGTGTGCGCGACTTTGGCGCCTTTCAGAGGGGGGCGGGTTTAAAATGCCAATTTTTTCTAGGCAAGTCGATCCATGTCGGGCGATTTGGTCGCTAAAGAGAAATCGCTCCGACATTTCATTCATAAAGGTGTTTTTAAACTATGCTAGATTATTTATTAACTAGAGAGGTTTAAAAATCATCTTCTAAAGCTCTGAACGATGACAGCGGAACGGACCTAAGGTAGGCGATAAAAGAAGCTACAGTTTATTTTTACATTAAAACTTGGTTTTTAGGAAGGCTTTAATCATTTTCATGTTGCGAAAAGGGACACAAAAAAAAAATGTACCGGCTGTATTTTTCATACCGACTTCACCGCAAACCACAATCCACCGCATTCCACTAAAACCCACTCGCTAGTTGATTTAAATGGCCATTAATTTACAGGCATTAAACACTACATTCCTTCCATTTGGCCTATAAATTCATGCAAATGAGATTTAAAAAAAGTTATATTGTGGATTATTGTGTGAATGTTATTTGGACACTTAGGCAATTTAAAAAAAGTTTATCTTTTCTCAAGAAATGGATAGAATTTTGTAATGACTAACAATTAGATAACTAATTATATGCTTTAATTTCAGGTCATCCAAGTAAGATTGTTTCATATTTGTTTCAGAATGCTTCAATCTATAATAACTGAAAATTTCATCGAGTTCTCTTAATTTTTAAGAAAGTTATGGGCTTTTGACTGTTCTAGATCACAGCTTTTGAGTCAAGTCAATTGAAAGGCAATGGGGAACAAGATGCTAATTTCCGAGTATGAAAATGATCATAACTTTCTTAATACTGAAGATATGAAAGTGAATTAGGTGTCAAATTAAACTTCTTTTTATGCTTTATCTGATGGGATAAATTGCAGACTTGATTTTTTAAATCTCAAAATTTTGTGACATTGCTACTAGATGAATAGTTACGTTTTATAACCTACAGACCCATCTCCTAAGCTGTATTACTTCTCTCTTTCTATCTATAAATACAAATAAATAATTAGAAGCAGTGTTAATACGTAATTGATAAATGAGAACCCCAGCTATTTGATACCCTGGAACACTAGATATTAATAATAATGTAATTGTTAAACAAAGTCTGTATTGGTTTGGATTATTATATGCTTCTAATAAAAATATTATATTTAAAAAAAGGTTACATTTATACATATTTGGGTTGCGTTAGTTGTAAAACTGATGGCCGACTATTATTTGTCCAGAAAACATGGATGGCATTGGTAATGTCAGCATTCATCATTATGCATCGAGATTGCTCCCAAACAGAGGTGAATCAAGAGCGGGAATGGTGTGCTGGGAAAGGATGGCAGCTTTCCCTTCCTGTGGGACATTAGTGGACCGGACACACTTTTGTAATAACCCTGTAGCTTTGTGCTTTCCATTACTGAGGCAAAACGTTTTTTAAATTCCAGATTTATATTAATTCCCCAGCTGCTATTGTATTTGAATTGATATTCCTCGATCAAGACCGGGATTCTGGCAGCTCGCCCAACTAGTAAACGCCTAGCGGAAAAGACTGCAAAAAGTTGTAAACACTGCCCAGTCCACCATCTAGGGGATCTACCATAATCGCTGCCTCAAAAAGGCTGGCAGCATCATCAAGGACCCACGCCATCCTGGCCACACACTCATCTCTACGCTGCCTTCAGGTAGAAGGTACAGGAGGTAGAAATCTTGTTGCGCTGAAGCAAAGCAAGAATTTCATTGTCCTATCTGGGACACATGACAATAAACTCTCTTGAATCTTGAAGATCAGCTATTCATTGCCTCCACAGATGCTTCCTGACTCACTGAGTTTTGCTTAGTGAACCACTATACTATTGAATCTCATTTTACTAATTTCCCAGAGGCAATAGTGTTAAGCAAAACTCTGTGTCTCCCTCTCTTGTGCGCACGCACACGCATCCTTTAGAGTTCAGACAGTAACCAGTGATTAACCTGTACAGCAACACTTTCCTACACACCAAGGACAATTTACTATTTTACCAAAGCCAATTAGCCTACAAACCAGTTGGTCTTTGGAATGCACGAAGAAACTGGAACACCCAGAGAAATCCACGTGGTCACAAGGAGAACATGCCAGCTCTGTACGGATAGCACTAATAAGATTTCAGATGTGTATAGTCTCGAGCGTTCTAAACACCAATCTTCCAGGGGTGGCAGAGTGGCACAGGGGTAGAGTTATTGTCTTACAGCGCCAGGGACCTGGATGTGATGGTGAAAGGTTATGGAGAGAAGTCAGGAGAATGGGGTTGAGAGGGAAGAAGTCTGTCAAGAGGTGATTTGATGGGCCAAATGGCCTAATTCTGCTCCCGTGACCGATGATCTTATGAAAAGAAAATTGAGATTGGTTTGGGAACCTGGAGGGATCTGCAGATTTAGGAAATCTTCAAGGTTTCTTCCCTTTCTTTGTTGGGAAAATATATGCGGATGCCTGGAAGAATTATAAAAATCTTACAGGCAGGTACCAGGTTGGCATGTTTACACAAAAATGTTACACATCATTCTGATGGGCTCCTGCAGTGTGTTTTCATGGGTGTCACTAGGTTTGGTTCTGGCATATAGAGGTACCCCATCTCATCAGCGTTGGGCCAATATTCCTTACAAATAGAAAAATACTGTAGATAGTGCAGTGGACATCATACAACAGAACCCAAAACTGGAGGTAAATAGGGAGAAAGGACATGGGAAATTAAACCATAAATTACAACAAAAAGAACAAATGTGAATAAACTAATGATTGCATTAAGAAACGTCAATGGCCAAAAATAAACCGTGACCAGGTAAACAATGCAGAAGAGAGATATCCAAAAGCTGCACATTTTGGATTTGCAAGATGATACCACAATTGACAGTGCCCAAGTTTATATAGAAAAGACAGAAGCAAGAGATTTTTTACTCCAGGCGACTTGGAGGTGGTCAATGTTACGAGGAGGGTGCAAAGGAGAGACACAAGCAAGATGCATGCCCTTTAGTTGATGGGCAGAGAGTCAAAAACGAGAAGATTCACCAAATCTGATGATTCAGCAGAAAGGTCTTCCCTCTGTGGTGAGATGTGGACCATGCTAATACATGGCGTAACTTGCTGCACACATAGGAAAACACAAGGGGGAAAGGAACAAAAGCAAGTGTTGATAGGGCGAGATGAAGCAATTCCATTGACTGTTTGAGCCGAAAGTGACTGGGCCAAGTTCTAAATTCCACGCAATGCTCTTTCCATATCAGCAGTTCCAACACATCTGTTAAAATGGGACAGGATGTAGCTAATCTCTATTTCTCTTGAAACCAAGTCTGAGCTGTGCAGTACCGTCTCACTGCTTCTTGGAAAACCAGGCTCATCAGGGCCACCCAAATTTGTCCATGTCCAACAGTTAGAAAGCAAACTCTGCTCCCCATCAGCACACTCACCAAATTAGTTATTTATTATTTATATTTCGCCCCTCTTTTCCCTTAAGCTCTCACTTAAATATATTAATGGAACGCAAGACCCTCAAGCTGAACAGTAGTGGCAAACTGTTGGATATCAAGTAGTCATGCTAAATTCAAACATTACATTAAATCTTGTAGCCATGAACATCTAGAGTAAAGGTTGGTCAGGTCAGCAAGAGTAAAACTTTAACCACATTTACTATTTAACAATGTAGCAACATTTAACAACGGGGCAGGAGACTTTTGTCAGACATCAGGTGATAAGGCAGACAAATCATGGCTACTAAACTCAGACACCAACTAATGGATTGCTCACCATTCAGTCATTGTAACAGATTGAAAAGTACATCATGGAAACAGCTCCTTCTTCCCACCAAGCCCCCACTGACTGTCGATCACCCATTCACATTAGTTCTATGTTATCCTGCTTTCACATCCACTCCCTACATATTAGGGGCAACTTACAAAGCGCCAATTAACCTACAAACCCACACGTCCTTGCGACGTGGGAGGAAACCTGAACACCCAGAGGAAACCCATACACAGACAGCTCCCGAGGTCTGGATTGAATCCGGCTCTGACTGTGAGGAAGCAGCTCTACCAGCTGAGCCACTGTGCTACCCACTTAAATATTTTTGGTTTAGAATGCCGAGCTAACGCAAAGCTCTTCAAATCAGACAAGTGTCAAAACAACGTGGATACCTATCGTCACAGCTAGTCTTCAACAATGCCCAGTAACTGCCCAGTGCATGACACAGCCTTCCAAATAAAATTTGTTTCAGATTCTTTCTCTTATCCTTTCATAAGAATGTTATAAAAATAGCCCAACTAAGTGAAAATGCTAACACTAGTTAATAGCATACAAGTGTGGGGTGGGGGGGGGGGGGGGGGGGGGGTGAGGTAACCTTATTACAGAAGACAATGATGCAGGCATTTTGATCAGTACTGCTTGTGAGTTGGTCAGCAGGAATTAATGTGACAAGTCATGAATGGGAAGTTATAATTTATTTTAAACCAGCACATTTTAGTGTCGGTTTCGCTGGATTACACCTGCCAACTTCGTATACTTTGTAACGGCCTTTGTCGTTGGTCTTTATGTGGCGGCTATTGCATACCTTGGGTATGCAAGCAAAGATTTTCACAGCGACTTGTCATGTGAGAATAAAGTGTTCATGCAGTCATCTTAGATCATGACCATGAGAACATCCGAGTTGCCTGGTAAGTGGTGGGATGGCTCTGAGCCACCATTGCACTGTGGTGAGGTGGGTACAACTGAAAAGGGAATCAAGCTGGACCTCGTTCATATAGAATGGGAATAGAAGAAAGCTGCTTGGACCATATACCCACCATTGATTTATCTTTAGCTGATATGGAATAATTGTATCTTCACTTTAATGGAATGCTATCCTTGCCAGATACCTCTGATCTCCTGCCCAACTCGGTCTCCCAGCTAGTGCCAAAGAATTGGCAATTTAGGTCCCTCGCCCTCTGGAAGTAACTCAATACCAGACTGATTCCTGGGATGTCAGGACTTTCATATGAGGAAAGATTGGATAGACTCGGTTTGTACTCGATGGAATTTAGAAGATTGAGGGGGGATCTTATAGAAACCTACAAAATTCTTAAGGGGTTGGACAAGCTAGATGCTGGAAGATTGTTCCCGATGTTGGGGGAGTCCAGAACAAGGGGTCACAGTCTAAGGATAAGGGGGAATTCCTTTAGGACCGAAATGAGGAAAACATTCTTTACACAGAGAGTGGCGAGTCTCTGGAATTCTCTGCCACAGAAGGTAGTTGAGGCCAGTTCATTGGCTATATTTAAGAGGGCGTTAGATATGGCACTTGTGGCTAAAGGGATCAGGGGGTATGGAGAGAAGGCAGGTACGGGATACTGAGTTGGATGATCAGCCATGATCACATTGAATGGCGGTGCAGGCTCGAAGGGCCGAATGGCCTACTCCTGCACCTATTTTCTATGTTTCTATGTTTCTATGTAACACAATCCATCTTCTCCTCTATTTCCTCAATTGTGTTGGGAAGTATCTAGCAGCTTCAACATCTTCATACAGTGTGGTGGGCCATCCTTTTATGGTGAGGAGAGGACTACAAAATGGTGCCGGATGAGATACGAGAGGAATCTGGATGTGGGATTGTGTTGGACTTATATCTAATGCAGTACACTTCAGACAAAATCATCTCTCAGCACCATCCTACACAAAACGTATCCCACGAAATAGAGAGAGTGAAGCAAGAGTGAATCATACTGGGGTTGTTTTTACACACTCCATCTGAGACTTCCCGAAGCGTTAAAAAAAAACCATTGGATCTTAATCGATCACTTCGGGGAGAGTCAAACTCCAAATCAAATAACAATCTTCTGTACCCAACTGGATACCACTTCCGAGATCATCAGCCAATTTAGAAAATGTGTCATTACCACAAAAGAAACAAACTGTTGCCAACCTGTGAACCAAGCCACCAGGCAGAGGACGTGTTCCTGAAGATCACAGCCACATTAATGAATACATAGTTAAACAAATCGCACATAGCTTCGGGGGAGCATATACTCTTTAATGACAAGAGCCCCCTAACAATGGAATGTGAAGATTATTGTGGTTTGGAGTTTGACAAACCCTTGGCTACCAATGTTCCTTTGCAACCTTGAACGTTCTTACTAAGCTGCTGAATAGCATTAGTTTATACCTACCTAATGGAATCAGGTTGTTGTGGCTGACTGCAGATCCACTGGCAATCACATTGCTCAAGTCATAAGCTGCTGGGACTCCTTCAAAAGTGGAAAAGCACAATGTCACCTTTTTTAACCTGCATCACCAATGACAGTTTAACCGATTAGAATACCATCAGCATTAAAATTCTTCCCCAAACTCATTTGGCCTTCGTCAAATGGAACTAATCTCCCTCCATAAACTGCCAGCAATTCCAATGAGAAGGACGCGTTCTACATTGAAAATCCGTGGTTGTAAATGCTGAACAGAGCGTCAAAAACGTTAGGTGAAATAAAGCAGCAATTCTGCAGCACGCACCTGTAAAAATAGGACGGTCAATGCCAATTTGGTATGGAAAATGGAGATTGGATTAAGGCGGAGGGAAGAAAACTAATTGTAACAGTCTGTCTTGAGAAGGGGCCCCGACCCAAAACCTTACTTATCCATGCTCTCCAGAGATGCTGTCTGGCCCGCGGAGTTACTCCAGCACAGTTTTTTTTTTGTACAAGCAAGCACCTGCGGTTCCTTGTATCTCTTGATAACAGTTAGTGTGGTTTAGAAAGATAAATGGCTGAATTGATAAGGAAACTCAATCAACTTTAGTTTGTGCTCTACAAGCAATCAGATTGTTACCAGCGGATTGAGAATTTGTTTACATGCATGCTTGGCACACACACGTGCATAGATAACAGCAGTAACTTAGTGGGACAATGTGGTAAGTGTCTGCAAAAAAACAAAATCACAATTCAACAGCACTC
Source organism: Raja brachyura (assembly GCA_963514005.1). The sequence continues at coordinate 16,519,096 of OY740816.1, forward strand.
TTGTGTGCGAGCATGATTGTGTTCATGTGCAGTTAGATTTACGGAGTTGTATGAAGACACAATCTCATTATGTCTAGGTACATGTAACAAAAGTTGTTTAGAAACAAGGAACTGCAGATGCTGGTTTACAAAAAAGAGACAAAGAGCAGGAGTAACCGAGCGGGTCAGGTACCATCTCTGGAGAATGTGTCGCAATGCCGAATGAAGGGTCACCCATTCCTTCCCTCCAGAGATGCTGCCCGACTCGCTGAGTTACTCCAGCATTTTGTGTCAGTCTTCAGCATCTCAGGAGAACATAGATAGGTGGTGTGTAGGATGGAACTGCAGATGCTGGTTTAAACCGAAGATAGACACAAAAAGCTGGAGTAACTCAGCGGCACAGGCAGCACCTCTGCAGAGAAGGAATGGGTGACGTTTTGGGTCGAGACCCTTCTTGTCTCGACCCGAAAGGCCACCCATTCCTTCTCTCCAGAGACGCTGCCCGTCCCGCTGAGTTTCTCCAGCTTTTTGCGTCTTATCTATGGATAGGTGATGTTTTGGGTTCGGACTTCTTCCGAAGGTTCCCACACTAAAAAAAGCGCTGAAGTAACACAGCAAAAAAAAAGACACAAAGTGCTGGAGTAAATCAACAGGTCAGGCAGCATCTCTGAAGAAAAAGGAGCGATGTTTTGGGTCAGAACCCTTCTGTGGGCTTGTAAACACAGTGCCCTGTAAACACCATGATAAACAAAGTTCAGTGTGTATATAGTGTGTAAAAAAACACTCGACAAATAAGCAATGATGGTGCAAAGTCAAAAATAAATGCCCCCAAGTCTATGTAGTTCGGAGCCCATTTGGAGGTTGTAGTGTTTAATAGCTTGATGTTATAGGGAAGAAGCTGCTCCTGAACCTGGACGTTACCGTTTTACGCATCCTGTACCTTCTTCCCAAATGAAAGTGTGGCCAGGGTGGTGTGGGGGTCTCTGATGTTGACTACATTGTGAAGAGGACATTTTTTTGTGTCTATCTTTACTATGTTTACATATCTGTTTTGCTGTTGCAAGTAAGAATTTCATTGTTCCATTTTGGGACAGACGACAATAAAATACACTTGGCTCTTGCATACACCACACAACTAAAGCAGAGGATCAGAACAAGATTTACTGATATTTAGAAGGCCAAAGACGAAAGAGTGTTCCATACCAGACACCGTTAGTCCTGAGCTCAGGTTGTAAGACGCAGATGTGTTCCACATGGTCTCTGACGGAGATATATAATGTGACCCAGGGGGCGGTGAGGGCGTTGTACCCGTGTACCTGCGCAACAGGGAAATAACATTAGCTCACAGCACCATCGAAAGGAGCAAAACATATTATTACAGGGAAAAAGGTGTTGGTGAGCAGAAGGCAGCGACAAGAGGACCTTTAGTTTATTCACAGAATCAAACTCCACATAAACATCTAAATGGCCATCAAGTACTTGTCCATACTATTCAATTAATGTGGTCTTGGTCTGTGGTGTTTCACGTCTTGGCAATTCAAACGTTCATCTGGACATGACTGAAACGAACCTGCCTTTAACACGCTCTTTGGCAGTCAGTTCCAGATTCAAGCCAACCTCGAGATTATATATTTTTGTAATCCTCATTGCCGAACCAACATATTAAAGTTTACTATGAACATAGGCTCTTTTATTGTATGACCCTGCTAATGAACGTATCTCTCCTGTACACCTTATTCACTGCCTCATCTCCAAACCTCTAAGACCTCACTCTAAAGCCACACTGTCCCTATTGGACCAAATGTGTAGGATGGAACTGCAGGTGCTGGGTTATACTGAAGATTTGCCTGACACACTGAGTTACTCCAGCATTTTGTGTGTATACTCTCCATTAGACATCTCTATTGGGTGAGGGGGACATTTCCTACAGATCCTCTTGCAGCCTTCTTTGCTCCAAGAAAACCAACCTCAATCCCCAAGCAGTCTCTCCTTGGAACTGAAACACTTAATACCCATGAGTGAATCTCCTCTGCACACTTCCAGTGCAGTAACACCCTTCCTAGAGTGGTGACTAGAACTCTGGACAACACAGGGCTCTAGCTATGGCCAAAGCAATGTATGACGAAGTTTATCATAAATGTTTTATTGTACGATCCTGCTATTGAATGCTTATTTCCCGTACACCTTCTTCACCACTTTATCTACTGCACTGTTGCCTTCAGGCATTCTTGGACTTGCATACCAAGGCATTCTGTTCTGAAGAAGGGTCTTGAACTGAAACATCACCCATTCTTTCTCTCCCTAGAGATGCTGCCTGTCCCACTGAGTTTCTCCAGCTTTATGTGTTCTTGTATATTCCTTCTCCAGAATTACAGCTTCCGTTACCACTTTTTTGCCTTGCACCATTATTCCCCCCCCCCCCCGCCCGTATTTAATCATTCGCCCAATCCACCCACAGAACTTCCATTACCAATCACTACATCTCTCCTATGGTTCTGCTCTGGTACAAGGGGACAAAAATGACAAGCTCTCCGTGGCTTTCCACAGACAAATGGCTGAAGAATTCCCACATTTTAACTCCTCGTGTTTCCGGCATATCAGCACTTGGAGTGTTCTGTTCAATTCTCAAGAGGATGGTACAGTGGCTCTGCAGCAGAATTGTTGCCTTGCAGACCAGAGTTTGATCCTGACTATGGGTGCTGTCTGGACGGAGTTTGCTCGTTCTCCCTGTGACCCATGTGGGTTTTCTATGGGTGCTCCCATTTCCTCCCACACTCCAAAGACATTAGGTTTTTAGGTTAATTGCCTTCTGTAAATGGTCTCTAGTGTGTAGAATAGAACTAGTGATTGGGTGATCAATGTTTGGTGCAGATTTAGTTGGCAGAAGGGCCCGTTTCCAAGCTCTATCACTAAACCAAGGTTATTTAGGCTATGAATGACCCCTCGTCTGTGCTCATTCACTATTTCTATGTCAATCAGAATTTTCAGACATATCCCAATGAGCCATAAGATTTTATTTTAGTTTAGTTTAGAGATAGTGTGTGGAAATAGGCCCTTCGGCCCACCGAGTCCATGCCTACCAGCAATCCCCGCACATCAACACTATCCTACACACACTAGAGACAATTTTACACCCACACCAAGGCAATTAACCTACAAACCTGTACGTCTTTGGAGTGTGGGAGCAAACTGAGAAAACCCACGCAGGTCACGGGGAGAACGTACAAACTCTGTACAGATAGCACCCATAGTCGGGTTCGGACCCGGGTCTCTGTCGCTGTGAGGCAGCAACTCTACCGCTGCGCTACAGATCATAAGTGATAGTAAAATTAAGCCATTCAATCATGGCAGATCTATCTCTCCCTCCTTGCCCCATTCACCTGCCTTCTCCCCATTAAATGTCTATGGTACTGATGCGCTACAATATGTCAACTACATTCTGCACTCTTTACCTTCCCTTGTGCTCAGTCTACTGCACTTGAGTTTGGCTTGATTGTATTTATGTATGTTTACCCGATCATTTTGGACAGCATGCAAAACAGACCTATTCACTGTACCTGGTGTCAATAATAAATTTGAACGGTTTGGGTGGAGTTATTAGTAATATTTAGAATAAAGTCAGCCACGTGGAATTATACACTCTTGATATTTCAGCTTACAAAGACGGCGAGAACTCTTTGGCATGATGATAAAATAGTGACTTCCATGCAAAGTCCGTGACTAAACTGCAACATTCATCTCCACGCCAATATTCTTGCTACGGAAATCATTCCTTTTGCATAACAGTAGTTATTGGTCTTTATGGTTTTCAGATAACTGCTTTTTATAAAAAGCGTCTTGAGTAGAACATTTATATTTGTTGCCAATATCTCGTTCATTTAAAAAAAATCTGAGAATTTAACAGAAAGGGCTAGCTGCAAATATTCAATATTACTCAAAGGACAATAAAATGCAAAAATATTCTGCTTTTAATTCAATGATTGCAGAGGAAAGATTGAGAATGTAAAATCTAATGGGCTTCACATTTCCCCTTTCACAAGCAGATGACTTCCGTTTACAAGTACAGGGTGGTCTGATTTCTCTGCTACTTTTCTTGGTTGTCCCTGACATCTGCATTAGTTTACCCCAGTGCGGATATGCCCATTGAAGCAGCCAACATTACTCAGCTGAGTGACCCGGAGACTTATTTGGATAGTCTTGGAATGACGTCAAAGGAAGAATGCAGGCTCTTTTTAGAAAGCCAGGGGAAAAGAGAAAAAAGCGTAATGTGAATTAACATTTGTGCAATTTCAATGTAGCACCACAAGATTCAGCATCGGATTGCAATACTTACCTGAAAAAGGGATTCTTCAAGTCGAGTAAGTTGCTAGATTTGGACCCAGTCTGATCTACCTGGGCTAGAATACTAATGTCATAACTTTGCCTATAAAAAGGAGCAAAACAAAATTCAATAACACTTAGAGGCTTTTAAGATCGGATATAAATTTAGTGATGATACACGTTTAATTATGATTTATGCATCAGTGGCAGGAACTATTCTTAAAAACAGACAAATATCTGCACCTTATTTTACGCAGGGGTTAGTCTTGAAAAGCAGCACATAATATAAAACTGCTTAAATTAAACATATACTCAACTACGCTGCAAGGTATAAATGTGAACATGTTATTTATTCCAGACGAGCACATTAATCAGGGTTTGGTATTAATGGAACAAGCGCTTTATTGTAAAAACACATAAATTCAACATATGTAAAATGTGAAGTGTCTCATACAAAATGTTGCAATTGTGTAGTTTCATATACTTCTGGGCTACATCCTACCCTGTACTTTAATTTATTTAAAACTCTACTGGATCTATCCTAACTGACAAGCAGCCCACCCTACCATCGCTACCTGAATCTCCATTTGATGTTAAAATTCACACTTGTTTTCAAGTTGTCCTATAGCTTCCCTCATTCCCAACAATTCCTCCCACCACCTGCAACACTCCGATATCTGAAAGCTTCTTGACTTCTGGCTTCAGTCGTAATTTAGTTTAAAATGTTTCCACCACAAGCAATGGTCTTCCGCACCTGGGTGTCTGAACTTAGAGAGTTTCCAAGCTGCACCTGCCTGCGCATTCCCTTATGGCCAAGGCAAATTTGACGACAAATCTTGTGATACGCCTTTGTCGTTTATGGCATTGACAACTACATTTACAAAGCTTTTAAAAACACATTGGATTTAATTCTCGAGTTCAGGTGTCAGAGCGTACCTTTTATTGGCGTTTAGCACAACAGTCCCTGAGAGAGTATCACCAGCCTTGGTGAACAGCGGTGACTGAAGCAAACAACGAACTTGGTACCAATGAGTCAGAGGTTCGGTCGGAGCTGTGGAGAGCCACACTGTCATTCTGAAAGGGATAGAGAGAAGTCAGCACACGCACAGAGCTAAACCAGAGATGAGAGAATACAAAAACTTTGCTTGTAATGAAATAATCCACAGATTTTTTTAAGAAACATTTAGACCAGTACATGAATAGGACAGGTTTAGAGGGATATGGGCCAAATGGAGGCAGATAATTTAGGTGGAATATGTTGGCCAGTGTGGGCAATTTGGGCTGAAGGGCCCGTTTCCACACTGCAAGGCGATTTTTTTATAGAATGACAGTGTCGCAGTAACTCAGCAGGTCAGGCAGCATGTCTGGAGAACATGGCTAGGTGACTTCTTCAGACGACTGACCCGAAATGTTACCCATCTACCTTCTCCACAGCTGCTGAGTGACTCCAGCACTGCAAGGCTATTGTGTAAACCAGCATCTGCAGTTCCTTGTTTCTACAGATTTAACTGGTACAGCAGATGCAGTAATGGTTTCCTTTATCAATAGGCCTTATAATCTCCACAGGGAAAACAACATATTTTCTCCTGGGAATCTTGTTTTGAAGTCTTCTGTTTACACAGGAAAAATGATAGGAATGAAAGCTGCATGAAACCTATTCCTTCTACAGTCATGTAAAACCCGTCTTCTATCCCATAAGTTTAAACTAATGGGAATAGACTCAAAATGCTGGAGTAACACAGCAGGCCAAGCAGCATCTCTGGAAAATAGGAATAGGTGACACTTCAGGTCAAGACCCACATTAGATGGGGCATGTTGGTCGATGTGGGCATGTTGGGCCGAAGAGCCATTTTCCACACTGTATAATGTAAAGCCCCACATTTACTTAATTCTAGGCCTCAAAATACAGTGCTTTTTAAAAAAAAGTCAGGCTAGAGAATTAATGGCTATGGTACTAGGACGTTCAAATGGAAATAGAGACAATTAAGCATGAATTAATCAGAGGCAAGACAAAACGCTGGAGTAACTCATCGGGTCAGACAGCATTTCTGGAGAAAAGGAAAGCGTGATGTTTCGGGTCATGATCCTTTCTTCAAACTGATCAATCGGAACAGGTTTATAGCGACAGAATGGCCCCCTTGACAATTAAATCTCAATTAAATCAATTTACTTTTCCAAAAGGTCGACGATTCCAACAACACACACTTTTCACAAATCAGACAAACACACTTCACCTCCAGTAATAACTCAGCCAACAAGTTACACAATTTCAAATAGAAAAAAAGAGCTACTCACTGAGATCCAATAAAGGCCACGTCAAACCAGAATGCCAAACCATGGACTAACCCTGAATGCAACATATGGAACTTGAATGGAATTTCTATTCTGCAAGAAGAAATGGGGGATGAACACATTTGGAGCAAGACATTTGGAGATGATATCAATATTGTTTGTTAATTACAACTCAATTTTCAGGCAGAAAGTTCTGCTTCGTAAACACGCATGCACACACCACGCATCCCAACGCTCCCCCAAAAAAATCCATGGGAAGTGTTAGAAAGCAAATTTTTGCAAAACTATTTGAATTAATTTGAATGGGTAAGTCCCAGCTGGGGGGAAAAAAATAAAAATCAGCAACTATACCACAGTTCCCCTCACAATTTTGGTATCGACTACGACAATTCTCCTACCCTTTAACTACGCTTAGCGGCTTGTTAATGGAACTGCTAGAGTTGACCAACGATAGACTCAAAATGCTGGAGTCCCTCACCGGGTCAGAGTTGCTGGAAGCAGCGCGGTGGTGCAGCAGTAAAGTTGCTGCCCTACAGCGCCAGACACCCGGGTTCGATACCGACTACGGGTGCTTGTCTGTACGGAGTTTGTACGTTCACCCCGAGACTTGTGTGGGTTTTCTCCGGGATCTCCAGTTCCCTCCCACACTCCAAAGACGGACAGGTCCGTAGGTTAATTGGCTTGGTAGAATTGTAAACTATCCCTAGTGTGTGTAGGATAGTATTAGAGTGCGGGGATCACCGGTTGGCAAGGATTCGTTGTGCCGAAGGGTCTGTTGAATGGAATTTCTATTCTGCAAGAAGAAATGGCTGCAGAACCTCTGCATCTCTAAACTAACCGCCTGAAATACCACAATTTGTTTAAATCCACAATAATTATCCATTAAAAAATACTGGAATTAAAATCATGACTACAGATTCTATGTTTTTTGGAGGTGTTTATCCTAAAGATTTTAACTGTCTGCTCGACACAAGGTGACGGAACATGACGTGATCAGTAGCACGAGGCATGTTAGAAGCAAGAGCAAGGGCTGACATTCCTGTTCAATAGACCCTGGCTGGCCTCACTCCCACATGATAGGCAGCAATCAGATTTCTTTATGTAGCATTGACATCACTGCTGGTAGTGCAATCACCACGATGATAAACATCCAACAGAACAGCTGCCTGTGCCCACTAAATGACACACGTGTGTCTTGAGAGGCATCCCATCCACAGTTTTGTGTCCATCATCCCATCAACAGTTCCACATTAAAATATACAAGAGGCAAAAGGACACAAAGTGCTGGAGTACCTCGGTGGGTCAGGCAGCATCTCTGGAGAACATGGATAGTTAACGTTTCAGGTTGGGATCCTTCTGAAGCATCTTGTCCCAAAACGTTACCCCTTACCCACTGAGTTACTCCAGCACTTTGCGTTCTTTTATGTATTAACCAGCATCTGCTGATCTTGGTTTCTACTCCCTTACAATACAATAGAGCCCACTATTACTAGGCCGATCTGGAGTCCTGCCACTTTGCTCCACATTTACCATGTCAGAGTCCTAATGATCAGTGCATTGAGGTCACTCCTAGATCATCACCACTCTCCATTTGATGTAGAGAGGGGCAGCATTTCCATGACTCTGGTCAGGCAGATCACGATGAAAACAGTTTAGAAAAAGAGAGACAGAGAGCTGGGACTGCAGAACACCTGACTGATCCTGGAGGCAAGTGTGGCCAGCATCAGCTTGTGGTATTTTGCCCGGGTATTAGACGTGTCGTGGAATCTAGACAGAAGTAGATCAGAGCAGACCTACTGTAATTTCACGAAAATCTGACCCCTCCACATTTGTTTTTGGCAAAACCGGACAATGAGGTCACAGTATATTGTGTGCACCCCTTGGCTCAATGTCACACGAGATATGCTACTGTGCTTAGAAAGTCTCACTGGTTTAAAAGAAAACAGCGAATAACAACTTGTACATTGTCACAATGGTCTGTTTACACACACAGATACAAGATTCAGCCATTTCCATTCTCACATCAACTTACCAGTGACTGCAGGATAATCGAACTGGTCAGGCCTTCTGCAAACAAAAGTCGCCCACATAACCCTCACTGCATCTATCATTTTGATTTAAGATATACCTTCTGGGTTATTTTCGTGAAATTACAGTACTTCCGCCCTTGTAATAACATTAATGGACCGGCTGTTGGCATAACCAAGGAATTTAACAGTCCTGCAAGCAAATCCTGAATTCAGCCAATTGATTCCAGCCCCAATAAATACAGGAGTTGTGTGGCGATGTTTTGTGAGTGGCGCTCCGTCAGCCCTGTTCATTGAGGCTCTCCAGCCCCAGACATAGGAGTTGTGAGACGATTCTCTGGGACTTGTATTCCATCAGCACTGTGCACTCTGAGTTCGACATCTTACCGGTGCAAATCATTCTCTTCGGCTTCTAGAAAGTTCACTGTGTACTTCACCGACTTTGCCATTAGAATCCGGATATCAAATGTGTCCTTTAAAACACAGAGCACTCAGCGTCACACACAATTCGGCAAACGTACAAACATTACTCTGGAAATGCAACAGACCAGCTGAGGGCCAGTTTATGTTTAATTGCAGAAACAAGGAACTGCAGTTGATAGTTTACAAAATTAAAAAGACAAAGTGCTGGAGTAACTCAGGGGGAACATGGTTTCGGATTGGTTTTAATCTAAAGCAGGGGTGTCAAACTCATTGCAACTCATTTTAGGTCATGCACAAAATGCAACTCCATGCACGTACGAACGCAACCCGATCCAGCACCGGGGACAGCTGCTGCCCGCTCTGCCATCGGGGAAATCACCCCGCGGGCCGGATTGGACCCCTTCGCGGGCCGCAAGTTTAACACCCCTGATCTAAAGGATTCCGATCAAAAACAGTATTTTTAACCAAATGGCATAAAGTGCTGGTGTAACTCAATGGGTCAGGCAGCGTCTCTGGAGAACATGGTTATGCCACGTTTCGGATCCGGACCCTTCTTCAGACTCCCGACCTGAAACGTCACCTATCCATGCTCTCCAGAGATGCCGCCAGACCAACGGAGTTACTCCAGTATTTTGTATCATCTTCGGTGTAAACCAGCATCTGCAGTTCCTTCCCACACATTCAGATTTAATAACCCTGGCGATCTTTCGGGTTACGACGGACGGCAAGTTTGCGTCAAGGTAAAATTAGCAATAATTAATGAAAACCAACGCATCGAGACACTCACGACGATTGGCTGTTTGAAGTATTCATCTACTGCAGCACCCCGCAAGGATGATAAATCCACACCATGGAACGACGGCTGATACCTGACATCAAACAGACAGTGGTGAGCACAGACAGATAAAGAACTGGATTGGCATCTCAAGTGCTACTCCCATGGTTACATAGAAAATAGGTGCAGGACTAGGCGATTCGGTCCTTCGAGCCTGCACCGCCATTCAATATGATCATGGCTGATCATTCAACTCAGTATCCTGTACCTGCCTTCTCTCCATACCCCCTGATCCCTTTAACCACAAGAGCCACATCTAACTCCCTCTTAAATATAGCCAATGAACTGGCCTCAACTACCTTCTGTGGCAGAGAATTCCAGAGACTCGCCACTCTGTGAAAAATGTTTTCCTCATCTCGGTTACAAAATAAAATCTCCAAACCAGACTTCAAAGTGGAGCCAATAAAATAAACCATTAAAATAACGTCTATGTATCAAACTTCTGTCCAAATTGCAGCTTCTCTATTCAGAAGATTTGGTCTTATTATATATCAGACAATAAAAGTATCTTAAATCAAGTATTTTACCCAGAGTAGACAATAGACGCAGGAGTAGGCCATTCGGCCCTTCGAGCCATTACATGTGATCATGGCTGATCATCCCCAATCAGTACCCTGTTCCTGCCTTTTCCCCATATCAGTAGGGGAATCAAGAACCAGAGGGTATAGGCTTAAGGTGAGAGGGAAAGATTTAATATGAATCTGAGGAGCAACTTTTTCCATACAGAGGGCAGTGGGTTTCCAGAGCAAGCAGCCAGAGGGAGGTAGTATCACAACGTTTAAAAGGCATTTGGACAGGTACATTGATAGGACAGGTTTAGAAGGATATAGGCCAAATGCGGGCAGGTGGGACATGTGTAGATGGGGCACCTTGGTTGGTGTGGGCATGTTGGGCCAAAGGGCGTATTTCCACGCTGCATAAACGTAGCGCTGAAACCGTCCATTCAGTCCAACTCGTCCATCCTGACCAAGGTGCCCCATCTAAACTAGTCCCATTTACCTATGTTTGGTCCATATCCTCTGAACCTTTCCTATCCATGTAGCTATGTATTTTAAATGTTATCCTTTTCCCATCCTTAGAAGGTTATTTTCTTACTGTTTACTCCTACAGTCGTGCTGACAGTTGCATGACAACCAGCTGGTATTCACCACGGGGGTGAGGAAAGCTCAATACACGGGTCTTCTGCATGCACTACATCACACGATCCCCACATACAGTAACTGTAAAATATACCCATAGCACTTCCCAAATGTTTTAGTATCCATACCTTCATGGCAAGGCAACAGGCTCCCAACTCTGATACACTCAAGGCTTATTTTTGCATGTAATGGTCCATCTGTCAACAGCACTGAAGGGTTTATGAGGGACCAGGGTTGTGGTGGAAATGGAGAAACTAGCTAAGTGCAGGAAATGGTCTTAGACCACATCAGCAGTGCAGTGTAACCTGTAAATTACAGATACCGCACTGCAGGAAGGTGCTGTACAAATGCAAGCATTTGTCATTCTGCTCATAGAAACAGACCTTTGGTCGAAAACACGACTGGATACAATGGAAATGTATCTCTGCAGTGGAGATTACTGAAAGAGTAATTACCCTATTAGTAATGAGTTTGCATGGCTGGGGAAACAGCAGACCAAATGAAGTGTAACAACCCCCAAATGCTGCATTTTTCTTGGGAAACTGTGCTGTTTTCATTAGATTGTAGCTTTGTTTACAAGTTCAGTTTCCTATGAACTTACTCCGCTTTCTAATTTCTCTGCTCTCTAAATAGCCTATTTTCTGAGTGAACCCCAAGCAGGGATACAGCAGATTAATAATGTTCTGTGCAACAGTCTCCCACATGCTGTACTTTTCTGGGGAAATTAGGAGATTGGAGATTGAAGCTGCTCGCTCCCCCCCCCCCCCCCCCCCAGTTGAGTTTCTTCTGCTTCTTAAATAGAGCACAGAATAAATTTAACTTATTTGCTTTGTTTGTAGCAACATGTAGTTTGGAGTCAGTCACACGCATGGTCGGCAGTGTTACCTCCAAGTACATTTTACTTCTCAAATATACGCTCTCTGCAAAGTTTTATTTAAATGGAGCCAAAACAAACAGTCTGCAAGTCTTTAAACTGTTGTGACTCTTTATGTTTCTCATCTCCCACCGCAGAGAAAGACAGTAATCATCAGGTCATTGCCAGAGCTGCTACCTCAGTTCCGGAGACCCAGCTTCAACATTGACCTCGGGTGATGTCTGTGTGGAGTTTGTCCGCTCTCCCTGTGACTGCATGGGTTTCCTCTGGGTGCTCCTATTTTCTTCCACAAACCAAAGACATACGGGCTTGTGGGTGAATTGGTCAGTGCAAAATTGCCCTTAGTGTGTCGGGAGTGGATGCAAAAATGGGATAATATAAAACTAGTGTGCAAATGGGCAAGTGATGGACTCGGTGGGCTGAAGGACCCGTTTCCATGCTGCATCTCTAAACTAAACATACCAGAAATTTGCTTTTGTAAACTGCTCCATGTAAAGCTGCTCGTCTGTGAAGGGTGCAAGGTGAACATCACCCAGGGTTGGAAACAAATTACCTGGAATGTAACAACAAATAAATATTGGTCAGCATCAACAAATTTACAATCGTTTTTCCCCTTAAAAAAAATGTTATGGTGAAAGTCTGAAGTAACTAATTATTTCAACACCACTATAATGGATTAGAAGCACACTTGTGCCGCTGATACCACAATGTTGTGATAAATCTGCTGTAAAGCTAACCGCATGCACCGCGTAGCTCAAAGACAAATGCAATAGTCAACCAGCTCTGGGAGCTGAGCACCTACCCAGTCATAAGCCAGATCTTAATAAATCGTTGGGGAGCGCAGACAAAAAAAAAAACGGATTCAACTGTAAATCAATGAAGCCTCCCAGGAAAATAACACACTGCTGCACACATGCAGAAACTCAACGCTCCAGTGCGTTTTAGCTGGAACTGAACTGAAACGCAGGTAAAATTGGCTGCATATCACACACACACACCCTACAAACTGGGAGAAATTATCTCTGGATTATACAGAGGTCTTAAGAAGGGTTCAGACCCAAAATGTCACCCATTCCTTTTCTCTAGAGATGCTGCCTGACCCGCTGGGTTACCCCAGCATTTTGTGTTTATCGTCAGAAAAAGCTAGCATCTGCAGTTCTTTCTTATACATACACTGTGGAAGCCAGGCTGCATTAGATGGGGTTCCAGTACAAAGCGTGCAGCCTGCTACAGAAAACCACCAATTGTGAACGTTTTTTAAACCCGACAATTCATTTTCACAATTCTCAAGCCTATGTAGAAGCCAAATTACTCCCTGATCAGATACTTTTCCAAAAAGGAGCAATATTCACACTGTAGCCTCTTATGATAATGGAAGGCTTTACTTGCATAGTAACAAAGCAAAGATACATCTCTACACAGACACTACATTAAAACAGTACACCTAAAACATTCAAACCAGCTGTATGGCCATGTGCACTCTAATGCACCAAATGCCTTTAAAAAACTAAGCATTGAAAGGTCAAGTGAAAACAGACCATGATGTGGGTCAGGTTTCAAATTAATGAAGCCATTTTAGATCAACAATTGACCCATGACTCAACTCTAAACCTCCGCGACAGAATCTCAAAGAGCTTCAGAGTTGAATAAACTACGGCTAAAATGCACATTAGTTGGCTTTGGGACTGGTCATCAGATTAAATAAAGCATGCTAGTCCTTTATCATCTTTAGAATTTACGGTCACACTCATACGGCCTTCAAGAATGTAATTGAAAACAGTGTTATAACTTTAGAGTCACAGTACCATATTCTTGGGAAACAGGCCATTTAGCCCATCAAGCCTATATTGACCATTGAGCATCCATTTAATATTAATGCCCACAGATCACATCCCCAGAGAGGAGTCCTACGGTAGCGGAACGGTCTGCCTAGGCTTAGGCGGCAATTTTTTTTTTTGGGGGGGGGGGGGGGGGGGGGGGAAGAAACAGGGGGAGGACATTTTTCTAGATATAATGTGCACATAGTGCTGTGCAAGGACTGAAAGTGAAGCTTTAACTACAGTGCCCTCCATAGTGTTTGGGACAAATACACCATCCTGTGATTTCTACATGGTGAAACCAAAATGTATAAAAATGGCCTTTATTAAAAACTGACAATGTGCACTTTAACCAAGTGATTTTTTCCATTACAAAGGTCAAATTGTGGAGTACAGAGGCAAATAAATGATGGGTCTTTGTCCCAAACATAATGGAAGGCACTGTATAAACTAACTTTAATACAGTGCTATCTTCCCGCTTATCAGCCTACCTCAGCTATTTGCATGCAGAATAAAACGTACCATTTGGTTTCAACCACTTCTTGGCGTGCAGGTAGCTCTCCAGCATGCGTTCGTTGAACAGCATGTAGCCCATGGGCTCTGAGATGATGATATCGACATGCTCCGGGATGCTGACCTCCTCCACCTTGCCTGGGATGATGTGGATGCGATCTGCTAGGCTGTTGCTTTTCACCAGCATCTAGCAAGGAAAGCAATCATTTTCAGTCATGTTACACGGTACAGATTTTAGTTTACATGAGTTTAGAGATACAACGTGCAAGCAGGCCCTTCGACCCACCAAGTCCACACCAACCAGCAATCACCCTGTACAATAGCACTATCCTGCACACTCGACACATTTTATAATTTTTACCAAAGCCAATTAGCCTACACCTCAGAGGGCGGTGGAGGCAGGTTCTCTGGATATTTTCAAGAGAGCTAGATAGGGCTCTTAAAAATAGCGGAAGTCAGGGGATATGGGGAGAAGGCAGGAACGGGGTACTGATTGGGGATGATCAGCCATGATCACATTAAATGGCGGTGCTGGCTCGAAGGGCCGAATGGCCTACTCCTGCACCTATTGTCTATACCAGTATGTCTTGGAATGTGGGAATAAACTGGAGCATCCGGGGAAAACCTACGTGATCACGGGGAGAAAACTCTGTACAGATATCTGTTTGTTTCTATGAAAAATAACTTCCAAGTATAATGTCTCATTTCGCCGACTCTGGAATTACATATCTTAATCTGCGAGTTTTTGTTTAATCCAAGTTTCTCACTTCCCACTACATCCCAAAGAGTGCTGCAACAATTACCAGGAAACCATCGTAACCACCTCCTTCACTAAATAGGATTTAATTCTTGCTGACCAAAATGATTCAGATATATATTATCAATACAGCTTTGTTATGATCCCATGCAGATAGCAACCCTGCATTTCCCTTCAGGCTTCAACTTCATGGAAGAACCAGGTGAAAACGTGAATATTATCCCAAGCTGGACAATATTAGAGAATAATCAGGTTGCTTATTTCAAGATCAGTTTGCTTAAGGGCCTGTCCCACTTTCACGACCTCTGCCGAGTTTGCCCTTGACTCGTACTCGCAGCATGGTTGTCACGAGGTCTTAGGTAGGTAGGTCGTGATGCTACTGGTAGGCACTCGTGGCATCAAGGTCGGGGCGTTCTTCTAGCCTGATGTAAAATGGCCACGAGTAAAAAAGGTCGTGAAAGTGGGACAGGCCCTTTACCCTGTCTTAGGTTTAAGTTTATTATCATGTGTACTGAGGCACAGTGAAAACTTTGTTTTGCAGGCTATCTGATCTAATACCACACATAGACACAATCATGCACCATAGATCGAGCAAAGGGGAAGATACAGAGTGCAGAATATAGTTCTCAGTGGTGTAATATAGCTTTGTATAAAAAGGCATATTTTGAAGGAAAGTTTGTATTTAGAGACGCTCCTTTTCCCTTCATACAGTTAACGATACGCTTTCAACCCCAACAAAAAGCAATGTCAAAAGTAACCCAGTTTGTTGGGATTCTAGTTTCATCCTGCACTTTTTGGACACTCACAGCAATTTGCTCCCCATGTTCAATGAGAAAGTACAGTTACAGGTCATTACACAGCAGGGCATCTCAAAGCTTGAACCGGGGCCAGTAATGGATTGTGACAACCTTGGTTTCTGTGCGCATCCCTGCAAAACTGCAGCAGAGAGCTGGCAGCTGGATGGGTAGAGTTAGCGAGAAATCTGTGATGGTCTGCATGGGATCTCATCACTCACCTCCGCATGCTGGGCCATGGTGCTTGCTTCCACTGCATACACCTTCCGTGCTCCAGCCTGCACTGCGAAAAAGGACAGAATTCCAGAGCCACAGCCAACATCTAGTACCACCTGAAAGAGAGTGCCCCTATTACTCAACCATTCAGTAATGTTCGGATTGGATAAAGCTGTATTACAACATGGAGAGAATTTGAATGTATTCTGGAGTTTTACAGAGAATAAAATATGCCTGTAGTATGAACCTCCTCTTCCAGGTCTCCCCAAAACATCAAAGATTTGCTCCACAGCCAAACAGTTTCCCTACGAGAATGATCCCAGGAATGAGTGGGTTAACATATGATGGCACTGGGCCTGTCTGTACTCGCTGGAGTTTAGAAGGATGAAGGGATACCTCATTGAAACTTACCGAATAGTGAAAGGTCTGGATAGAGTGGATGAGGAGGGGACGTTTCCACGTGGGTTAAGTTAGGACCAGAGGCCATAGCCTCAGAATTAAAGGACGCACCATTAAAAAGGTGATGAGGAGGAATTTCTTTAGTCAGAGGGTGGTGAATCTGTGGAATTTATTGCCAAGTCAAAGGATGTTTTTAAAGCAGAGATTGACTGATTCTTGATTAGTACGGGTGTCAGGGGTTATGGGGAGAAGACAGGAGAATGGGATTTAGATCAACCTTGATTGAATGGCAGAGTAGACGATGGGCCAAATGGCCTAATTCTGCTCCTGTCACTTATGAGGGCATGTAGAAACAGATGTTGGTCAGTAGACAAAAGGACACAAAGTACTGGAGTGACTCAGAGGGTTCGGTAGCATCTGTGGAGAACAAGGACAGATGATGTTTCGATTGGGGATCCTTCTTCAGAATCAAGTAAGTACATGCATGGATTGGTATTAGACAGCTAATGAATCTCCTAGCTCTAGTCACAGCCCAGAACGATAAAAAAACACCCAAAAATGACATCCCTTTCACAGTACCCACTGAATACATAGATAGAGAAGATAGAAACAAGAAACTGCAAATGCTGGTTAATACACAAAAGGACACAAAGAGCTGGAGTAGCTCAGCAGGTCATACAGCATTTCTGGAAGACAGCTGTTCATTTAAACTCCACAAATTAATCTGGCTCAATGCTTACTTACCTTGTCTTTAAAGTCGGCATGGTTTTGAAGTATTGCCCTTTGGTAGGTGCCTGTTCGTATGTAGTCTTGCATCATATTCTGCTGTTGCGACAAATATCCATAGAACTGCAAGAAGCAAATTTAATGAACAATCAGCCTGCAGCAATTTGGGTTTGGAAGCAATAGTTGTTTTAACAACAAATACTTAATGCATTGAACGCTTAAAGTGGCCCAAACAGCAAACGCTGTTGAAAACTATGATATTGTTTGGGCGTAACCTCATGTTGTGAAATATGAAAATGGAGATCAGTTTAAGAGAAGATGGTTTTGAGCGAAGTTCTGTGTTACCTTCCATTTATCACAGAAGATTTTCTTTTTTGAAGATCTGTTATCATGACCATTATAAATGCCCACATCTACCCTAGCTCGACTTTAGAAATACAGCGCGAAAACAGGCCCTTCGGCCAACAGAGTCCGTATCGACAAGTGATCACCCCGTACACTAACACTATCCTACACACTAGGGACAATTTTACAGAGCCAATTAACCTACAAACCTGTCTGTCTTTGGGGTGTGGGATGAAACCAGAGCACTCGGAGAAAACCCACGCGGTTACAGGGAGAACGTATAAACAGCCTCTGTAGTCAGGTTCGAACCTGGGTCTCTGGCACTGTTACGCAGCAACTCCATCGTTACGCCACCATGTCGCTCGAAAACTAACCTCCTGGCAGAACACTGCGATAATGCTCCAGTGCGAAAAGAGTGGGTATACAGACTTTAAAACCAAAAGACTGTCAAGGGGGAAAGCACCCAAGGATATCATCTCATACCTCATCATCTTCAGGAAAGTGATTCAAACTTGGACAGGAGGGAAAAACACAACCAGAAGTAGCACGAGCTGAGCAAAAACTCTAGTGTGACATTTCCCCCAAGAACAAAGTTTAATACACAAATCAGCTAGGAGATGGTACCTGGAAATACTGCACAGCAGAAGATTCTTCTGTTCGGTCACTGAAAACAGATCGTTCAAGGTTGTGCCCTCTGCAGTTTTTCAGAATATTAAAAAAGGAGTAGAACTCTGGAAGATAACACAAAAGGAACCATTTGGAAACACGGTGGCCGCACTCAGTTACTTCAAATGCCAAAGAAGAATTCCTTGTCATTTGAGGCACCTTTCTTTATCAGACATTAATTCAGCAGCTCTGCCTTTGACGTACTTCAGTTCCGATTCAGGAAACAAGCTACTCAGATTGTGGGACTGTAGCAACGCAGGAGTACGCAGTTCTATCCTGCCATTAAACCCTATCAGTATCATCAAGCAAATAGATAATGGGCTTTCAAACCCATAGTAGTCAATAAATAGCAGACCTTCACATTGATTGAGAGTCTGGACCCTGGGAAAATTAGACACACCAAGATCCAAAAATCTAGAAGGCATCAGATATTGTTTGTGTGCAACAGCTTATCATGGACTTCCCAATCTACCCAGATGGCATTAAAATACTTAAAAAAAAAAAACTAATTCTTGAGCATTGGGCAATGAGCTTAGAAGGATGAGGGGGAACCTCATTGAAACTTACCGAATAGTGAAAGGCCTGGATGAGGAGAGCAGGTTTCCACTAATGGGAGAGGCTAGGGCCAAAGGCCGTAGCCTCAGAAAGGAGGCGAGGAGGAATTTCTTTAGTCAGAGGGAGGTGAATCTGTGAAATTCATTGCCGCAGATGGATGGATATTTTTAAGGTGGGGAGTGACAGATTCTTGATTAGTAAGAGTGGCACAGGTTATGCAGAGAATGGGGTTGGGAGGGAAAGATAGATCAGCCATGATTGAATGGTGGAATAGACTTGATGGGCCAAATGGCCTAATTCTGCTCCTAGAACTTATGAACTATGAATAACAGCGATACAAAGCATCTAATCGCGTGTGTAGAGTCCGAGAGCATTCAGTGCTCATTCACATTGATCCGTCTCTTCTTTACAAGATTAAATTGCCCCATATTTGTCCTGCAACGATAATTAGAGTAGCAGAAAGCCAAGCTGACGTTTGTGGGGAAAAAGGATATACTTATGTGCAACTACTTAATGTCTGCAAGATGCAAGACCAACCATATAGATTCAATTTCGGGGGAAACAATGAGGAGAAAATCCCAAAACTTAATTCACTTCTTCCCACAAATAATTCCAGAATGCCATAAAACAGCAATAATTTGACAACTTGAGTCGTGGGGTGGGTTATATCAGATTAGCAGAAATATTGGAAGTTACTTTTAACCATATAACAATTACAGCACGGAAACAGGCCATCTCGGCCCTTCTAGTCCGTGCCGAACATTCTCCCCTAGTCCCATCTACCTGCACTCAGACCATAACCCTCCATTCCTTTCCCGTCCATATACCTATCCAATTTATTTTTAAATGATAAAATCGAACCTGCCTCCACCACATCCACTGGAAGCTCATTCCACACAGCTACCACTCTCTTGAGTAAAGAAGTTCCCCCTAAACATCTGTCCCTTAATTCTCAAATAAATTCCAGTGGAGATTTATTAATGTCCAACACATTAATTTTAGTTCTTAAAATAAAATGACATTACTATAATAGACATTTCAGTGAAGCCAACACGTTTAGATAGAACTGGACTCCAGTGAGCTTAAGGGGAGCAGAGGAAACATTAATCAGTGATTAGATAACAAACCATTTAATTTATATTGTACAAAAATGTGGATATAATTCAATATTTAGCTGTAGAACCTCCGAGAAAATGGCCCGGCCTGTCAGAGCCATGATTTCACAGCAGTAAGGTAATGATTACTGGACAGGCTCAAACAAATATTTCCACTATTGAGTTTGTGTCCAGTTTAGATGCAGCATGGAAACAGGCCCTTCTGCTTACTGAGTCCACGCCGACTTGCAATCACCCACACACTAGTTCTGCTATCCCATCCTACACACTAAGAGCAATTTACAGAAGTTAATTAACCTGCATGTCTTGGAGATGTGGGAAGGAACTGGAGCACCTGAAGAAAACCCACGTGGTCACGGGAAAAACGCACAAACTCCACACATATTACTCGAGAACAGGATCGAATCCTGGTCTCTGGCGCTGTAAGGCAGTAACTCTAGCGCTGCACCTCTGTGCTGGCTGTTGTATGCCATCCCCACATGCAATCCGTCATGCTTTGAAGCAAAGATGCACCTTTCACATTCTAAGACAGGAAAGCTATGCAGCAGAGAAGCATTCCTTACCATTTTGAGATGGAAATTGCAGGAGGACACTGGAACATCCCAACGTGATGATGAAGGACTGTTTGCCGACTCGACTGCATTCCGTTTCCCGATTCACCGCACATTTAAATACACAGACAGCCTCATCTGTAGGATTAGAGCCCAAAATCAAAATTAAGAACTTTACAAAACCATTATTAAGACATTACAACTCCAGCTGCAGCCAACCCCACTCACCTGCCCCCAGGTAACAAACAGGGAACAACTTTGAACTCCCCCAAATATCCAAATTAGAAATGGGATTAAAAGCTAAACAACAATACGTTTTTCTAGAGTTGTCACCGTAATCTGTGGTGGTCCGTTTTACACCGGGAGCCATATAGTTTAGAGATACAGTGCGGGAACAGGTCCTTCATGCCACCGAGTCCGCACTGGCCAGAGATCCCCGCACATTAACACTATCCCACACACACTAGGGACAATTTACACTTAAGAGCCTGTCCCACTTGGGCGGCATCATTTATGCGTCACGAAGCGCGCATGGTGCGTGGTGACGCAGACAGTGACGCTTGGTCACGTGCATCGCCCCAGGATTTTGGGATGTACAAAATCTTCGCACCCCATCTGTGTGACACGCAAATGGCACCCAATTAGGACAGGCCCTTTATACCAAGCCAATTAACCTACAAATCCGTACGTCTTTGGAGTGTGGTAGGAAACTGAAGATCTCAGATAAAACCCACACAGACACGGGGAGAACGTATGAACTCCGTACAGACAGCACCCGTAGTCGGGATTGAACCCGGGTCTCCGGCGCTGTAAGGCAGCAACTCGACCACTGCGCCACCATGTTGCGTATACAATCCAGTAAATATCTTTCCATTTCGTATATTATGGGTTTAAAGATTGATATGTGGTTTTGTACTGTGGAAGAGAGGATGCCTGGCAGGGAGTTCAATTACATTTTATTGATATCCCAAGCAGCCAGAGACAAACAATTTACACTCACTTGGGAAGCAGAGACACATCATTCCTGGATCTGTCACAATGCCTGGTCCAAGCAGTCAATCATTTGGGTGATACTTCTGAAGCGGCTCTTGATTCCATCGCGATAAAAAGATTGCTTGCATGCAAGATCTTTTATTCTTTAAAACCGTTAGAAGGCGGTGGAGGCCAAGTCAATGGATATTTTTAAGGCAGAGATAGATAGGTTCTTGATTTGTACAGGTGTCAGGGGGTTATGGAGAGAAGGCAGAAGAATAGGGTTGATAGATCAGCCATGATTGAATGGCAGAGTAGACGTGAAGGGCCGAATGGCCTAATTCTCCGATCACTTATGAATGAGCAAGAGCACCTGGATTCTAGATTTGCAAAAGCTATAGAGCAACGGAGAAATCCAGCACGGAAACAGGCCCTTTGGCCCAGAGTACACGGCAGTCATTAACCACCCATTTACACTCGTCCCACCTTCTCATCTCAGCCACTCCTCATTCTACCAGCCATCTCTACAATGGAGACAATTTAGTGGTCAATTAATTAATTGACCAACCCAAGCACCTTTGGGGATGCGAACAGAAAACAAAAGCACTTGGAAGAAACCCACACATCGCAGGGCGAACGTGCAAACTCCACCCAGACAGAAGCAGAGGTCAGGATTGAACTCCTTGGTCTCTGCGCTGTGAGGCAGCAGCTCTAGCAGCTGCAACATTGTTCCTGTTGTTGGATTTTAAAAAAATCACACAGAAGAGAGACACTAGAAATTAATGGTTTCAATAGGAACAGGGCGACATCTCACAGTGTAAATTACACCTAGAGATTACTTCATATATTTGAAAACAAAGCAAGCAAACCTTTGAGCAAAAACATTGCTGGGTGAAAACAAATGACAGTAGATGGCCAAATCACCCCTGTGCATTAAACAATCCTTGACAAACAAGCAAATCCAGATGCATTATCACGCTTCACTAAACTACCCGCAGCCCAGATTATAGACCCACCTACAGGGAGTTAGATCTAGTCACTCCAAAAATAGCAAATAGCTTTTAGTTGTTTTTTTTAAATAAAAGTGATGCAGCATGGAACCAGGCCCTTCAGCCCACCTAGTCCATGCCAGCCATGAATCACTCGTTCACACTAGTTCCATGTTAACCCATTTTCGCAGCCATGCCCAACACACTAGGGGCAATTTCACAGAGGGCCAATTTACCTACAAACCCGGGGGTTACACAAAAAGCTGGAGAAACTCAGTGGGTGCAGCAGCATCTAAGGGGCGAAGGAGATGGGCGACGTTTCGGGTCGAGACCCTTCTTCAGGTCTGAAGAAGGGTCTCGACCCGAAACGTCGCCTACCTCCTTCGCCCCTTAGATGTTGCTGCATCCGCTGAGTTTCTCCAGCTTTTTGTGTAACCCTCGATTCTCCAGCATCTGCAGTTCCTTCTTTACTACCTATAAACCCGTGTGTGTGGGATGCGGTAGGAAACCAGGGCATCCAGAGGAAACCCGTGCGGTCACAGGGAGAACCTGCAAACTCCACACACAGACAGCACGCAAGGTCAGGATTGAACCCGGGTCTCTGGCACTGAGAGGCAGCAGCTCCAATGCTGTGCCTTCCCACTACAATTCTTGGAGAGCGAGCTGGGGAGCCAGGAGCAGGGCAAGCTCACTGGAATTCGACAGCGGAGAAGGGGAAGGAGGCAAACAAAAGAGTGAACTGAGGCTGAAGGGATAATAATGAGGACAGGTGAAAGGAAAAGGGCGTGGACAGGATTGTACATCTATGTGTATGCGTGAAGTGCACAAATGTCCCAAGGCTGTGCAGCAGAGCCAGATGATTCTAGGACCAAGACCTTGTTCTGTCATGGAGGAAGCCAGCATGGTAGCCAACGGGGATCTTATCGGGATGCATCACAGCCCGGTTTGGGAGCAACTCCATCGTAGACCACAAGAAATTTGTAGAGAATTGTGGACACAGCCCCCAGACCATAATGCAAATTAACCTGCATAAGAAGGTGCTGGTTGAAACCAAAGATAGACACAAAAAGCTGGAGTAACTCAGAGGGACAGGCAGCATCTCTGGAGAGAAGGAATGGGTAACGTTTTGGGTCGAGACCCTTCTTCAGACTCAAACTAACCTCCCTTCCATTTACACCTCATGCTGCCACAGCAAGGCCAGCAGCATAATCAAGGATGAGTCGCACCCTGGCCACCCCCCTCTCCCATTGGACAAAAGGTGAAAACGCACACTTTCAGATTCAGGGACTGTTTCTTCCCAGCTGTTATCAGGCAACTGAATCATCCTACCACAACCGGAGAGCAGTGCTGAACCACTATCCACCTCATTGGGCTATCTTTGAGCAGACTTTACTACCAGCAAACATTATTCCCTTTATCGTGTACACTGTGGATGACTCTATTGTAATCATGTAGTCTTTCAGTTGACTGGTTGGCACGTAATAAAAGCTATTCACTGTACCTTGGTACACGTGACAATAAACCAAACTCAACCTAACGGCCAGCTCACGTTAAAGCCATTCATGCACAGATCAGGTCACTCTTGATCACAAGAGATCACATACAAAGGAGAAGTTGAAGAAGGAACTGCAGATGCTGGAAAATCAAAGGTAGACAAAAATGCTGGAGAAACTCAGCATCTGTGGAGCGAAGGAATAGGTGACGTTTCGGGCCGAGACCCTTCTTCAGACCGATGAAGGGTCTCAACCCGAAACGTCACCTACTCCTTCGCTCCATAGAAGCTGTCTCACCCGCTGAGTTTCTCCAGTATTTTTGTCCACCTACAAAGGAGAGCATTTTTTATTGACAAAGGTTTCGGCCCGAAACGTTGCCAGTTTCCTTTGCCCCATAGATGCTGCTGCACCCGCTGAGTTTCTCCAGCATTTTTGTCTACCTTTTATTGACAAGCATTTACTTTTGAAAGACTGAATGCATGGAACAAAAGCTTCCCGATTTAGAAGTAAACATAAAGATAGGTATAGAAAAAAAACTACATTTATACAAAGCCAACAGGAAAATGGCTGTTTACATCTGAAGTCTACAGGCTCCTGGTAATGGATGGGGGAAAATCAGCAGGCGATGCTTTCCTTCTACCTGTGAATGTTGTTGGGCCACAATAACCTTTGTTTGCTGCGAACGGAACTGAAGCATTATATTTAGGTTAAAACAAGATCAACACCTATACAGGCCACAAAGTGCTGCGGTAACTCAGAGGGTCAGGCAGAAACTCAGGAAAATATGTCTCGATGTCTCAGGTTCGTACTCTTCAGACTCTGTGCCCCTCCCCACTCGTAAGTCCGAAAAAGGGTCTCAACACGAAACATTGTCTAACCATGTTCTCCAGTGATGCTGCCCGACTTGCTGAGTTACACCAGCACTTTGTGTCCTTCTTTGTAACCCAGCATCTGCAGTGACTTGTTTCTACGAGAAGAGTTGAATCAAGTCGACAATGTTGCAAAACCCCAGGGAGGGATGATGCAGAAAAAGAGTATGCGTAGGATTAATGATTGCCCATGCATCGTGATGCTAGACAGAGTTAATCCAGCTCTCATACACACACGCACGGAAACATTACCGATTGTTCAGAATAATAAAACTGATTTTCCAGAGCTTATTATTCAGCAAGCCAGACAGGGCCAGCTAGCTTCAGCTGAGGGGGGAATAGAAAACAAATATTGCCGGAGGGAATTCCAAGATCACAAGATGCTGCTGGAATTAAACTGCTCGAGATTGGCTCAGCTCTTTGAACAGACAAAAGTACAGCCAGATCCAGAAGTGTATAAACATGACTCTAATCAATTAAACAGAAAAGGGGTCAATTCACAAGTTATAGGAGTAGAATTAAGCCATTTGGCCCATCGAGTCCACTCTGCCATTCAATCATGGCTGATCTCTGCTTCCTAATCCCATTTTCCTGCCTTCTCCCCATGACTCCCGTTCTAATCAAGAATTTGTCCATCTCTGCCTTAAAAATATCCACTGACTTGGCCTCTACAGACCTCTGTTCCACAGATTAACTATCCTCTGATTAAATATGCTCCTCCTCACCTCCTTTCTAAAAGAGCGCCCTTTAATTCTGAGGCTGTGACCTCTGGTCCCACCAGTGGAAACATCCTTTCCTTTTTTTTTTGAATTTTTTTTTAAAATCAGAAGTAAATACATAATAAAAAACATTTTGTTTGTAGTAGTCATACATTATTAATATTGTTTATATTATCAATTGTATAATAATTGTACTTCTATATATTTTTTATTTTTATATAGATAGAAAATAATCAAGGGAGAGAAAAGAAACCAAAAAAATTAAAAGAGAATGGAATAATCAGCTAATTATACGTCATTGGAGATAGGTCCGTGAATTATAAAATGTAATTCTTCATCTAATTCTGGATTCAGGTTTCAGTCAGGTTCTCGTGCCGAACCAAATGTAGGGTCTCCGACATTTCCATAATCCACATTTTAATTGTGGTGGTTATAGGGCCTTTCCAAAATTTTAATATTAATTTTTTCCCAATTATTAAGCTATAGTCGATAAAGTTTCTTTGGCTTGTTGTGAATATTTGATTTTGTTCTAATATTCCTAATATTAGTTTAGAATCAGGGTCCAATTGGATGTTGACAACTTCCGAAATTATTTAAAACATTTTGGTCCAAAAATTATAAATTTTTATACAACTTACAAATGTGTGCGTTAGGTTAGCCTCGAAGTGCTGACATTTTTCACAAATACGAGATATACTTGGGAAAATTCTATTCAATTTTGTTTTTGAATAGTGCCATCTATGTAATACTTTAAATTGTATTAAAGAGTGTCTAACATTTAACGAACAGCGATGTATATGTTGTAAACATCCTTTCCACATCCACTCTATCCATGCCTTTCATTATTTTGTTAAAGAAGGAACTGCAGATGCTGGAGAATCGAGGGTTACACAAAAAGCTGGAGAAACTCAGCGGGTGCAGCAGCATCTAAGGAGTGAAGGGGATAGGCGACGTTTCGGGTCGAGACCCTTCTTCAGACTGGTCAGGGATCAGGGAAACGAGAGATATAAACAGTGATGTGGAGAGATAAGGAACAATGAGTGAAAGATATGCAAAAAAGTATTGGTGACAAAGGAAGCAGGCCATTGTAAGCTGTTTGTGGTGTGAAAATGAGAAGCTAGTGCGACTGGGGAGGGGGGGGGGGGGGGGGGGGAAGATGGAGAAGGAATGTCAGGGCCAGAGGGCTGAGGGAGAGGTGGGGGGGAGGCAGTCTGGGTTAACAGAATTGAGAAAATTCAATATTTAAGCCCAGAGGATGCAGACTCCCCAAGCGGAATATGAGGTGCTGTTCCTCCAACTTGCGGTGTTGATCACTCTGGCCGTGGAGGACCGAGAGGTCGGATACGCAGTGGGAGGGGGAGTTGAAGTGCTGAGCCACCGGGAGGTCGGGTTGGTTATTGCGGACCGAGCGGAGGTGTTCGGCGAAACGATCGCCCAGCCTCTGCTTGGTCTCACCGATGTAGATCAGCTGGCATCTGGAGCAACGGATGCAGTAGATGAGGTTGGAGGAGGTGCAGGTGAACCTCTGTCGGACTTGGAATGACTGCTTGGGTCCCTGAAAGGAGTGGATGGGGGAGGTGAAGGGACAAGTGTAGCATCTCTTGCGGTTGCATAGGGAAAGTGCCCGGGGAAGGAGTGGAGCGGGAGGGAAGGGAAGAATTGACGAGGGAGTTGCGGAGGGAGCGGTCTTTGCGGAAGGCAGACAGGGGGGGAGATGGGAAGATGTGGCGAGTGGAGGGGTCACGTTGGAGGTGACGAAACTGGCGGAGGACTATCTGTTGTATGCGCTGGCTGGTGGGGTGAAAGGTGAGGACCAGGGGGACTCGGCCCTTGTTGTGAGTGGGGGAATGGGGAGAGAGGGCAGTGTTGCGGGGTATGGAGGAGACCCTGGTGCGAGCCTCATCTATAGTGGGGGAGGGGAAACCCCGTTCTCTGAAGAACGAGGACATTTGCGATGACCTGGTGTGGAACACGTCATCCTGGGAGCAGATGCGGCGTAGACGGAGGAATTGGGAATAGGGGATGGAGTCCTTACAGGAAGCAGGGTGGGAGGAAGAGTAGTCCAGGTAGCTGTGGGAGTCAGTTGGTTTGTAGTGGTTTGCGGGCAGCTCGGCCCAATACATACTGATGTGATCACAACCAAATAATCTGTGCTTTTAATGATGCAGTTTACATGACAAATATTGCCCACGACACTGGGAACAACTAACAAGTTATTTAGTTGCAATCTTTAGCAATCACCCGAGTGAACAAAAGACAGTGCCTCTAACAACAATGTTGAAAATCACATTTCAGATTAAAAGAGTGTTCAAACAAGTGCAATTTTCCCCTTTCATTAACACATCTTATCTTGTAATATAATTAACTTTATACATATATTGTTAAAAGAATAGTTAAAAACACATCAATGACACGTATTAAGGGGAGGGGGTTGGTAGAGGAGGAATGAGTAGATGGTTTATCAACACCCATGATCCTGGGACCCGTGACCGTGGGATCCTCAACACCCAGATGCTTGTATTTTGCTTGGGCAGCTTACAACCCAGCGGTATGAACGTTGATTTCTCCAATTTCAAATTACTCCTGCATTCCTTCGCCCCCAACACTCCCCCATCTTAGTCGTCCTTCCAGTTCCACTGGTTGTGTCCTTATATCGCTCTGTTTATCTATCACACCATCCCCAGCCAACAATGGGCCATTATGGGCTCCACCCTTCTTGAGGTCATCTGTTGCTGCCCTGATCGGTTCTCGCCTTTTCATGTCTCCAGTTTATTTCTCTACCCCAACTCTACTTTCAGTCTGAAGAGGGGTTCCAACCCAAAACATCACCTACACTTTTTCTCCAGAGATGCAACCTGACCTACAAAGTTACTCCAGCATTTTGTGTGTGGCTGTCTTCATTTGATACCTTCGACAAAGCAGCATGCCTTCGGGCACTAGGCTGGAAGTTCACCTACATTTATGCACATTCCTCTCAATGTAAATCAATGACTCAATCTTGCTCCCACTGATTCAGGCCCAATAACTTAAGTCACAATTGATCGAAGAATACAAATATAAATGGCATGCCACTTTTTACCAAAGATCCTATAGCAAGCAAGATAGTTCATTCAACAAAAAAGGCGTAGTACGGTCATGGGCAGATTCATGGGTAATTTAAGGCCCCATTTCCGTAACCGGCTTCCGTCTCCGCACCAAAGATCCCATAGGATACTAGTGCGCAGACAGAAGTCGGTTACGGAAACATCCTCGTAAAAATAACAGTTCTTTGGTAAAAATCTTCTCTTCATTTTCAGAATTTTAATTTATTAACACAAACTGTTTCTCCGCAAAGTTGATTACACTGAGAGTGTCGGGTCCGGTTACGGAAATGGATGAAAAAAAGGCCAACGTTCCCTTCCATACTACACTTCAGCCCATTACGTTTAGCAGGAGTGGTCTATCTTGCTCCGCTATAGGATCTTTGCTTTTTACGACGTTTTGTAAAAGATCCTGGTAGTTTTAGTTTAGACTCGAGGCACAGCATGGAAACAGGCCCTTCGTCTCACTGAGCCACGTCAACCATCGATCACCTAATCACACCAGTCCTACACTATTCAACTTTGCCTGCGCACTGAGTGGGCCAGGGAGCATATCTGGAGAAAAAGAATGTGTGACGTTTCAGGTTGAGACCCTTCTTCAGACTAAGAGGCTCCTGTCTAGCTGAGTTACTCAAACATTCTGTGCCTATCTTCGGCGTAAACCAGCATCTGCAGTTCCTTCCTACATAGCCATTTCTGCCATCCTCTCCTGTACACGTTTCTTGTTCATTTCGAATTTTCAAAAGATTCTGGACAGATTGGATGTTTGCACTCGTGGGAGAGTCCAGGAGCAGAGGTCATAGCCTCAGATTCAAAGGACGTTCCTTTAGGAAGGAGATGGGGAGAAATGTATTTAGTCAGAGGGCGGTGAATTTGTGGAATTCATTGCCGCAGATGGCTGTGAAGTCAATGGATATTTTTACGGCAGAGATTGACAGATTCTTGATCAGTATGAGTACCGGGGGTTATGGGGAGAAGGCAGGAGAATGGGGCCAGGAGGGAGAGATGGATCAGCCATGATTGAATGGTGGAGTAGACTTGATGGGCTGAATGGCCTAATTCTCCTATCGCTTATGAACAAGATTCGGGTTATGAACAACACTCAGGAATGGAAAGCCAGGGGCTACCTGTACACCTGCTGAGAATTACATTTAGATAAAAACTATTTTGTTTGGAATTGCAGGAGTGTGGCTGGAAGCTCCCTGGCCTCGTTTACACCCAAGCCCCATTCAATGGCTCGGCATTGTCCTGGAGCCCTGTGTTCGGCAACCGGTAAATGGGAACATTCACGTTTGGGACAATCAGGCTGTCAATGAAACCCTGCAGCTCCCTCCGAATAAAGACCAACAGATGTGGAAAGGAAACCATTCTCCAAATCAAATTAAAAAGAATAAATTGAGGAGACACAGCTGTCACATAGCTGAGAGCTCGGCTCGTATCTCTGGGGGTGAGGGGGAAGGGTGTGGGAGGTGACGGCACTAGGAGAATTCTCTTAGCTCCGAGGAGCCAAAGGGGACAATGTTTCCCACACAATTTCTTCAAACGACAAACATTTGTGGAAGTAAAGAATCCTCAAATGAACAGCATTCTACCCAAACCAAGGTACTTTCTGAATTTTTAAAGACAGAATTGAAGACAAAAGCCCGCCATGCTCAGGGGTTTTCGGGGATGTAAATGCTGCTTTGTGATGAGGAGCTGCCGAAATGGCTACGCCCTCCAGACATCATTGTGCAGTTTGAGAAACGCTGCCCTTTCTGAATGGATGTGCGGTAATCAGTGTGACATGAGGAATGACCTTTGAAAAGTGTGATCATGGAGCAGGCCTCCAGCCAGCAGATGTGCAGGCGGAAAGCAGAGATACAGAAACAACAGGAACACAATCACAAGGCTATTAATCCCCCATTTCAACATGAGGAATGCATATCCTCCATACATTTCTCCTGAGCACCATCAAAATCTCCTGTTCCCCTGACTCTCAGTCTGAAGAAGTGCCTCAACCCGAAACATCATCTATTCCGTTTCTTCAGTGATTGCTGCCCGACCCGCTGAGTTACTCCAGCTTTTTTTATGTCTGAAGGAAGGCTAATCTCATTTGAACCTAGGTGTTTCTTCAAAGATTCTCTTTTTAAAAGCAGGCATTTCAAAAACAATGGGATAGCAGCAGTCAATAGGGAATGTTTTTTTGGCACAGCCTACCAAATGGCTCATTGCCCGCTGTCCAAAAAACCAGCCAGGAGATGGGCAACATCGCTGCCTTTAACGTTGCTTCCTTTAATTTAGCAACAAACGTTCATAAAGCAGGCAGCGGCACGAAATATTCATAGTCATAGATCATGGAATCAGGCCCTTCATCCAATTGGCCCCTACATCTCCAAACCTGTTCAAAGGTGTTTTAAATGTTATTGTACCTGCCTCAACTACCTGGGTGGCAAGATGTAGAGTTGCTGCCTTCCAGAGGCAGAGCTCCAGGTTCGATTCTAACTACGAGTGTTCTCCCTGTGACAGAGTGGGTTTTCTCCAGGTGCTCCAGTTCCCCCACACGCCCCAAAGACGTACACGTTTGCAGGTTAATTGGCTTAGGTGAAACATTTTTTAAGTGGCCCCAGTGTGTAGCATTGGGCTAGTATATGACGATCACGGGCTGGCACAGACTCGGTGAACCGAAGGGCCTGTTTCCGCACTGAACCTCTAAACTAACACTAAACAACCTCCACTGGCAGCTCGTTCTATACATCCACCACCCTCAGAGTTGAAAAGTTGTCCCCTCAGCTTCCTATTAAATCTTTCCCTTCTCACCTTTGTTCCCTGGCAACACTGGTAGATAGGGCAGCATTTGAAATGTTTGCCTTCATCAGTCAAGGCATTGAACACAGGTGTTGAGACCCCAAGTTGCATCGCTGGCGAGAGTTGAGTTTAGGGATACAGCTTGGAAACTGGCCCTTTGGCCAAGCGAGTCCGTGCCGACCAGCGATCCCTGCACACTAACACTTTCCACACACACTGGGGACAATTTAACCAAGCCAATTCAACTACAAACCTGTACGTCTTTGGAGTGTGGGAGGAAACTCGAGAGATGCCAAGCAGGTCACGTGAGAGCATAGAAACTCGGTACATACAGCACCCATCATCAGGATTGAACCCGGGTCTCTGGCGCTGTAAAGCAACTCAACCGCTGCGCCATCGTGCTACAACTGGACGTCACTGGCGAGAGTACACTTGGAGCCCGTGCGGTTCCAGCAACCCAGCTGTACGAAGGGTGCCGATAAGCAGCAAAGGGTGCAGAAAGGATTCACAATGATATTAAGGCTGGAAAACTGGAGATGTAAGGAAAGACAGGATAGTCAGTGTAGGAGGTAGAGAGGTGTCCTTATAGAGGCATAAAAAAACACTGGGGGCATAGATAAGGGAGATGGTCATCGTTCCCCCCCCCCCCCCCCCCCCCCAAGATAGGGGAGTTTAAAACCAGAGTGCATACATTTAATGCGACAAGGGAGAGATTTAAAAGGGATCCCAAGGGACACATTTTTCCATAGTTGTGGGTATATGGAACAAGATTGCAGAGGAAGTTGTTGAGGCTGGTACTATTACAATATGCAATAGACATTTGGACAAGTACATGGATCGATAGACAATAGGTGCAGGAGTAGGCCATTCACTGTGATCATGGTGGATCATCCACAATCCGTACCCCGTTCCTGCCTTCTCCTCATATCCCTTCACTCCTCTATCTTTAAGAGATCTATCCAACTCTCTCTTGACAGCCTCCAGAGAATTGGCCTCCACTGCCTTACGAGGCAGAGAATTCCACAGATTCACAACCCTCTGTGTGAAAACATTTTTCCTCATCTCTGTTCTAAATGGCCGACCCCTTATTCTTAAACTGTGGCTTCTGGACTCTCCCATCAGGAACACGTTTCCTGCTTCTAGTGTGTCCAAACCCTTAATAATCTTATACATTTCAAAAAGATTCCCTCTCATCCTTCTAAATTCCAGAGTATACAAGCACAGCCGCGCCATTCTAACAACATGACAGTCCCGCCATCCCAGGAATTAACCTCGTGAACCTACGCTGCACCCCCTCAATCGAAAACGTTGAGAGGAATATAGGCCACATGTTACTAGCTTGTCTTAGTTATCAAGTCATTTGGCACGGAGACTTTTCCCATCTACACTAGCCCCACCTGCCTACGTTTGGCCTATATCCCTCTAAGCCTGTCCTATCTATGTACCCGTCTAAATGCTTCTTAAAATTACCTTGGCACCTTGGTCGGCCTAGTTGAGTTGGGTCAAATAACCTATTTGCCTGGCAAATAACTCTAACTCTTTGGCAGTAAGAGCCTCTTTAAAAAAAAAGCTTCATGAAGCTAAAAGGTTGTAGGTGTGGAAACGTAGCCCAAGGCCATGCTACCTGCAACAACCTACGTGGCACTCTCCACCCAATCTCTAAACCAACCCTAAGCAAAGGACAGAAGTGTTAAGATTCACATTCACCAGAGCCCCAAAGATTTAATTTTAATTATTAATTAGACCAAATGAAGATCCGTTGGGCCCGATCTCCCAACGCAATATTCCACCAAACTGCGCATGCACGGCTACTGTGTTCTAAATTGCGCCGTTAACGGCTGAAATTAAGTTCAAGTTAGTGTATAGAGGACTCGTGGAGGCGTTTGTAAAGTATAAAAACTTACCCGCGGAGCCGTTAGGTCCCCATTGTGATGTCGGGCAAGTACACGAGACCAAAAAAGGCGATAAAAAAAATAATAAAATTTGGGATCCCATTGTGATATCGTATGCGGCCTACGGGCAGGGCAAGTAGAAAAGCTATTTTTGTAAAGTTTAAAATGTGAATAATTTTAATATATACCATCAATCTGAACAAGAGTCTCGACCCGAAACATTGCCTATTTCCTTTCCTCCGTAGATGCTGCTTCACCTGCTGAGTTTCTCCAGCATTTTTGTCTACCATCAATCCGAATGTAACTTGTTTCATTTATATCACAGGACAATGGCACGCAAGTGGGCCAAAAATTGTAGCGCTATCGTGTACCGGTATATATGTATGGAATTTCTTCATCCTCCATGCAAAGGAGTGGGAATAAGTCAGTCTTTAGAATTTGGAGATACTGTGTGGAAACAGGCCCACCAAGTCTGCGCCAACCAGCAATCTCCCTGTACACTAGTATTATCCTACATTCAAGGGACAATTTTTACCGAAGCCAATTAACCTACAAACCTGTACGTCTTTGGTGAGAGGAAACCGGAACATCCAGAAAAAAACCTACGCAGGTTACAGGGAGAATGTCCAAACTCCGTACAGACAGCACTTGTAATCAGGATTGAATTAGAGTCTCTACCACTGCGCCACCCTAAAACTGTACCTTCTGCAATTGTCACCCTGGCTGTTTCAGCAGGTACAAACCAGCAGTAAGTGCCACACAAGTCATTTTCTGTTTTTTTACTCAATCGCTTGACTTTACCACAAATTTCAAGTCAACATTATAATTCTCATCATTATAATTGAAACTTTAATCCCCTTTTGAACAGAAGGGGATTCACCACCAGCATAATCTAATCATCAACCCTAAAAATGTTGGTTATAAAGAAGAAAAACTCCAAACGTAAAGAAGGATCTATTGAGCAAAAAAACACGTGACAACTTGTGTTCCATTAGCAATATTCTTCATAAGTTCGGCACTGGGCCCTGAACCCCATGTTTAGACAGAAACCACAGTACTGCAATGAGTGCCCTGCTCACATTGGGGACGTCCCCACAGTATCACCCTTCCTCAAACCATAAACCAAATTGCTTCAAAGCAAGGGTTACACAAAAAGCTGGAGAAACTCAGCGGGTGCAGCAGCATCTAAGGAGCGAAGGAGATAGGCGACGTTTCGGGTCGAGACCCTTCTTCAGACTGAAGAAGTCTGAAGAAGGGTCTCGACCCGAAACGTCGCCTATCTCCTTCGCTCCTTAGATGCTGCTGCACCCGCTGAGTTTCTCCAGCTTTTTGTGTAACCCTCGATTCTCCAGCATCTGCAGTTCCTTCTTTAATGCTTCAAAGCAATGCCATTCTGAAATAATGAAAGCACATCGAATGTTTTTGAAAGTACAACATGGGACCATGTAGATAACATTTTCCTCGCCATAGCACCCACCTCCTACAAGGCTCTCTTTAGTGATACAGCACGGAAACAGGCCCCTCATCCCAAGTCTGCTGTGGAAGATTGCAACCTTCACATGGTCCGCCCCGTTTCAACTAATGAAATCAACTTGACGTGCACAAACAGAAGATCAAATAGAACAAGTTGTCCTACAACTTTAGGTTGTGCACGCCACACGAAAGAAGAAGATCCCAAGTCTGTGCCGACCAGCTATCACCCCGTACACCAACACTACCCGACACACGAGAGACAATTTACAATTTTACCAAAGCCAATTAACCTACAAGCCTATACATGTTTGGAGTGTGGGAGGTAACAGGAGCACCTGGAGAAAACCCATGCGGGTCATGGGGTGAACGCGAACTCCGTACAGACTAGCACCTGTAGTGAAACCGGATCTCTGGCTTTGTGAGGCAGCAACTCTCCCGCTGCGCCACCATGCCACCCTAAATCACTTCACCATTATATAAATGAACAGCCAGGTTGGATCCAGTAAACAGAACACTGCCGCCCCAACTGTTTATCATCCACTGGTCCCGCAAGAAATGCAATTAATCTTGCATCAGACAACATTCCCCCACGCATTCTCCACGCGAGAGATGCACACCTGCATCCAGGGGCAGCAGCAAAGGTTCACGGCTTCAGGTCCCGAGACATGCAGAGGTGTCCAAAAGGGCATTTTATAAACACAAAGCTCTCTCTCTCTGCTAAACAAGAGATCAAGTTATCAGGATGAGAAACATTTTTTAAAAAATAGTGAAAGACCTGAATAGAGTGGATGTGGAGAGGATGTTTCCACTAGTGGGAGAGTCTGGGACCAAAGGCACTGCCTCAGAATTAAAGGACGTACCTTTAGAAAGGAGATGAGGAGGAATTTCTTTAGTCAGAGGATGGTGAATTTATTGTGTCCCATTCATCAGGCAGCTGTGGAGGCCAAGTCAATGGGTATTTTTAAGGCAGAGATTGACTGATTCTTGATTAGTGTAGGTGTCAGGGGTTATGGGGTTCAGAACTTTTGGGCTGCACAGTGGCAGAGTTGCTGCCTTACCGCTTCAGGGACCAGGGTTCGATCCCGATTATGGTCTGTACGAAGATTGCACGCTCTCCCTGTGACCTGCGTGGATTTTCTCTGGGTGTTCCAGTTTCCTCCCACACTCCAAAGGCATGCAGTGTTGGCTTCAATAAAAATTGGGGAGAGTGGGAGAGAAACCTAAAATTAAAGGATGCTGGAACAAGTCAAGCAGCATCTGCAGAGAGGAAAAGTGAGTGAATAGGACATGTCAATTACCACCTATCAGAACCGGCCACCATGACTCTAGGAATATGAAATGGCATTTGCCGGGGCTTGGTAGGACAGGCATTGTGGCCAAGTAGGGTCAGAACATTGGTGATATGATTATAGAAGCTGAGCTTTACAGACAGAAAAGGGTTTTTTTCTGCAAAGCCTTTAGCCAAGCTGAATTTTGTTTCTTCAAAACTATGTTGTGTGTTCCGAGGCTGGTACAAGAAATTGTCAGTGCAGTAAAGTCTCGTTATAACGGGCCATAGAGGGGGGGGAAATGGTGCCCATTATTGCCGATTTCCGCTATAACCGAGTAAGAGAGTGCCATTGTATAAGAAGATGCAAACGGCTGTAGTTGCTGATCAATACACAAAAGGGCACAAAGTGCTGGAGTCACTCAGCGGGTCCGGCAGCATCTCTGGAGAATATGGAGATGCGACATTTCGGGTCGGGACCCTTCTCCAGACCCTCGGTCCGGAACTGCGCCTGGAATCCAGGTGAGTTGACAGACCCGGCTTGCTGGCGGCTTGGGGAGAGGCGAGGAGGAGCCAATGGTAGCGGCCCGCGGTAGTGCAGGGGAGCCATCGGTAGGTCAGTCCGCAATAACCAAATCCGTTACAAAGAGGTCCGCTAGTGCAGGAAATGGTGCTGATGCGACGAGAGGTCTCTTGACAACGGTGGAAGAGAAATCATGCTCGAGGCAAATGACATGAAGGTGTTGCCATCAGAACAGACATGGAGGTGCCAGAGAAAATAGGAGAGTAGAATGGAGCCATTATAGGAGGCAGGAGGAGGAGGCATGGATAAAAGTACGCAGGGAGTTTAGCCCCTACTTTCTCCTCCTCTCCCCAGCCCTCTGGCTCCACCACTTCCTTTCTTCCCACTCCCTCCCCCAAAACATTGCCCATTTCCTTTGCTCCATAGATGCCGCCTCACCCGCAGAGTTTCTCCAGCATTTTTGTCTTCCTTCGGGGAGTTTTCGTTTGGTTTAGAGATACAGTGTGGATACAGCCCACCGAGTCCACAGTGACCAGCAATCACCCAGTTCACTAGTTCTATCCTACGCACTAGGGGACAATTTACCTACATGCCTGCACATCTTCAGAATACGAGAGGAAACGGGAGAAAACCCACACGATCACAGGGAGAATATACCAACACCATACAGACAGCATCTGTAGTCAGGATCAAACCTTGATCTCTGCCACTGTAAAGCAACGGCACAGCTGCACCACCGTGCCGTTCGAGTTGGAGCGATTGCATCAGTCTCATTCCTCTCCTCGTTCCCCAGTAACCCTGCAACTTATTCTCTCTCACATATGCGGTAGATAAAATATGAGGGGCACAGAGAGGGAAGACAGCGAGAACCTTTTACCCCGGGATGGTAAAATCAAATACTAGCCGGAATAGTTTCACGGTGAGGGACAAAGTATAAAGGTGATGTGCGGGGTAATCAGGAAATAGTGAATACATGACAAGTAGGTCAGACTTGGGGAAGGGATGGAGCTGGAAGAAAGAGAAGGACGAAAGAGATTTGGAAAAGTACTCGGATTTAATGTTTTTTTTAAGCTTGCAATCTTTGAAGCCTGAAAGGAAAGTAAAAATAATATTTTCCATTTGAGAAACAAAACCACAGGGGGAGCCCAGGTCTGCAGCCCACGATATCAGATGGCTTGCAGGAAGGATGAATCAGCTACATGCGTCTGGTCCTGGCATCGTTCGGAGGCTGAGATGTTTTTAAGAAGTCTCGTGTCATCTGCAAGCCCCCTCTTTTCTACTTTGCCATTGTCACAGTTGCACCACCAACATTCTTGTTACAACAGCAAAAAGAGATGGACACTGTGGTCAGGTGCCAGCGGGAGATTGGACCAGGAGAGGGTGTGATCTTTACAGAGATTTGAAGAGTTATAGGAAATATGGTGCCAAGGTGCAAAGGGTGCTTAGAAGATTTGCAAGAATGTTGCCAGGACCCAAGGGAGAGTTCAGCAGGTTGGGACTATTCCTCAGAGCACAGGAGGATGAGAGGTGATCTTATGGATGTGGACAAAATCATGAGAGGAATAGATCTGGTAAATGCACAAAGATCAGCGATCACCCCATACACTATTTACACACACTAGGGACAATTTAACAGAGGCTAAATAATCTACAAACAAGCACGTATTTGGAATGTGGGAGGAAACCGGAGCACCCAGAGAAAACCCACATGGTCACAGGGTGAACGCACAAGCTTCGTTCCGACAGCACCTGTGGTCAGGATCGAACTTGGGTCTCTGTCGCCGCGCAACCGTGTTTCCCAAAAGTTCTCAAAGACTTACAACGTGTCACAAGTCTCGGAGATGGAATTAAGGCCAGGATTCCATCTTTTTATGCATCACAAATGCTTCTAAAACTTGATTAAAACCATTAGGTGGGAATGGTACGTGACAGCAACCACTCAAAGTTTTCCTGTGATTATTGAAATCTGTGTTTTATAACCCAGTCCTATATATTTATTGCACACAAAATTTAACATTTACTTAACCAATGCCTTCAACATCCACAATCACAGACTGCAGCGACTCCAAGTGTCTTGAAAATAATCCAAAAAGCATTAGCCAACACAAATATTAATTTAGAAATGGGGGGGGGGGGAGGAGGAATGGGGGGGGAGGAGGAGGGGGGGAAGGGGGAGGGGGGGAAGGGGGAGGGGGGAAGGGGGAGGGGGGAAGGGGGAGGGGGGAAGGGGGAGGGGGGGAAGGGGGAGGGGGGGAAGGGGGAGGGGGGGAAGGGGGAGGGGGGAAGGGGGAGGGGGGAAGGGGGAGGGGGAGGGGGGAGGGGGAGGGGGGGAAGGGGGAGGGGGGGAAGGGGGAGGGGGGGAAGGGGGAGGGGGGGAGGGGGGAGGGGGAGGGGGGAAGGGGGAGAAGGGGGAGGGGGGGAAGGGGGAGGGGGGAAGAGGGAGGGGGGAAGAGGGAGGGGGGGAAGGGGGGGAAGGGGGAGGGGGAGAGGGAAAAAGGTGGGGGTGAGGAAGAGGAGGGTGGGAGTTCACCGTCACTGTTGAACCCGGGGCCGGGCTGGGTTCTGGCTCTCGGGCCCTGGGCCCCGGGGGCGGGTGTGAGCCGGGCCCGGCTGTGCCGCGCTGTCAGGCCGCAGGCCCGGGGCCCAGTCAGACCAAGCGCGGCTCCCGGCTCCCGTTGTCCCAGGCTGGGGGGGGGGGGGGGGGGGGGGGGGCGGCGGCTACTCACTGCTGTGGAGGCTGAGGAAGGCGTTGTCCTGGGTGGTGCGGATCTCCAGGCGCAGCGGCTGCTGCTCCGAGTGCCGCTGGATCTCCCCGTTCTGCTCCGCGATCGACACCAGCCGCACGCCCGCGAACGCCGTGGTGGCCATTTTAAACAGCCCCGTCCGTGCGCGTGCGCGTTCCCCCTTCTCCCCCGCCCTCCCCCCAACTGACGTCAGTCGCCCGTGAGCTGCAATACCCACCGCAACCCCACGGGGCGCCCGTGAGCTGCAATACCCACCGCAACCCCACGGGGCGCCCGTGAGCTGCAATACCCACCACAACCCCACGGGGAGCCCGTGAGCTGCAATACCCACCGAAACCTCAGGGGGAGCCCGTGAGCTGCAATACCCACCACAACCCCACGGGGAGCCTGTGAGCTGCAATACCCACCGCAACCTCAGGGGGAGCCCGTGAGCTGCAATACCCACCACAACTCCACGGGGCGCCCGTGAGCTGCAATACCCACCACAACCCCACGGGGAGCCCGTGAGCTGCAATACCCACCGAAACCTCAGGGGGAGCCCGTGAGCTGCAATACCCACCACAACCCCACGGGGAGCC
This sequence comes from Raja brachyura, assembly GCA_963514005.1. The sequence continues at coordinate 16,558,822 of OY740816.1, forward strand.
CGTGAGCTGCAATACCCACCGCAACCTCAGGGGGAGCCCATGAGCTGCAATACCTACCGCAACCTCAGGGGGAGCCCGTGAGTTGCAATACCTACCGCAACCTCAGGGGGAGCCCGTGAGCTGCAATTCCCACCGCAACCTCAGGGGTAGGCAGTGAGCTGCAATATCCACCAGCACAACACGGGGAGCCAGTGAGCTGCAATACCCACTGCAACCTGACGGGGAGCTCGTGAGCTGCAATACCCACCGCAACCTGACGGGGAGTCCGTGAGCTGCAAAACCCACCGCAACCTGACGGGGAGCCCGTGAGCTGCAATATCCACCATAACCTCAGGGGGAGCCCGTGAGCTGCAATATCCACCATAACCTCAGGGGGAGCCCGTGAGCTGCAATATCCACCATAACCTCAGGGGGAGCCCGTGAGCTGCAATATCCACCATAACCTCAGGGGGAGCCCGTGAGCTGCAATACCCACCATAACCTCAGGGGGAACCCGTGAGCTGCAATACCCACTATCCACCACAACCTGACGGGAGCCCGTGAGCGGAAATACCGACCACAACCTCACGGGGAGCCCGTGAGCAGAGCGCTGCAATACCCACCAGAACCACAGGAGTGCACAAGGTGCGGCAATACCTTCTCTCCAGAGACGCTGAATGTCCCGCTGAGTTCCTCCAGCTTTTTTGTGTCTATCTGCAATACCCACCACAGCCACACGGGGAGCAGGTGAACGGGCTGCTGCAATGCGTGCATCGGCCACATGTGGAGACCGTGAGCAGGGCGCTGCAATACACACAGTGGCCACATGAGGAGCCGGTGAGTAGCGTGCTGCAATGCCCACAATGCCCACACGAGGATCCCATCAGCAGTATTTGTTTCAGCTTTCTCTGTTGTTGCTGATTTCAACAACTGGTCAATCTTTTTTTTAGACCATTTTCGTTCAGTGAATGCACACAACTTGTTGGTCTCTTGGAGACAGTGGTGGAAATATGGGGGGGGGGGGGAACGCAGTGGGACGGCATTCCCCTACTTTTCAGTTTCCAGTTTGTGTGCAATTTCTATACAGGGAGTCAGGGTTGTTAAATACGGATTTTAAAAAAAGACCATGGATAATCGTTACAACGAGTCACCGCTGCATTGGCCATGAGACGAAAATGATTTGTTAACTACCACTGTTAGCATTTGTTAACAGCAATTAGTTAACACGTAGTTATACAATGTGTCATCTTTACATCGATCCACATTCCCCAGTAAATGTCACTGTGTTTTGACCAAGTATTAATGACGCCGCATTCCTTTGAATAAAAGTCACGGGAGAATTTCTTAAAACTCACTGTCAGGCTCCGGACCGCGAGTAACTTCTGGTGTGCAGGTAAAGTCGCGTTATTTTGTTATTCCACGTTAATTTATTCTCTCTTTCTCTCCCGTTCTCTCGTCCTCTCCCTCTCTCCATCCCTCGTTCTCTCTCTCCATCCCTCGTTCTCTCTCTCCATCCCTCGTTCTCTCTCTCCATCCCTCGTTCTCTCTCTCCATCCCTCGTTCTCTCTCTCCATCCCTCGTTCTCTCTCTCCATCCCTCGTTCTCTCTCTCCATCCCTCGTTCTCTCTCTCTCCATCCCTCGTTCTCTCTCTCTCCATCCCTCGTTCTCTCTCTCTCCATCCCTCGTTCTCTCTCTCTCCATCCCTCGTTCTCTCTCTCTCCATCCCTCGTTCTCTCTCTCTCCATCCCTCGTTCTCTCTCTCTCCATCCCTCGTTCTCTCTCTCTCCATCCCTCGTTCTCTCTCTCTCCATCCCTCGTTCTCTCTCTCTCCATCCCTCGTTCTCTCTCTCTCCATCCCTCGTTCTCTCTCTCCATCCCTCGTTCTCTCTCTCCATCCCTCGTTCTCTCTCTCTCCATCCCTCGTTCTCTCTCTCTCCATCCCTCGTTCTCTCTCTCCATCCCTCGTTCTCTCTCTCCATCCCTCGTTCTCTCTCTCCATCCCTCGTTCTCTCTCTCCATCCCTCTCTTGCTGGTTTCTGTCTTTCGCGCTCTCTCTCTCGGGGGGGGGGGGGGGGGGGGTGGCTACTCCTGGTCCGTTCCCTCCACAGCAGCCGCCTGGCCGGCTGAACTGCAAATACTGGGACAATCAAAGGTAGACAAAAATGCTGGAGAAACTCAGCGGGTGAGGGAGCATCCCACCCGCCGAGTTTCTCCAGCATTTTTGTCCACCCACGTTATTTAGTAATTTGTACCCGTCATTTAGGGATGTTATATGAATTTTTAAAAATCGTTTATGTGTGTTTTCTCTCTCTTCTGGTAGAAGGAGACTACAAAGCTTGTAATTTTTTTTTACACACAGTAACTTTCTACATTTCTAGTTTTGGGTATGTATGTGGCACTTATGGCCCATGGAATTTTCTCCCACACTACTAGTTATATTCGTAAAAACATATTTAAACACGTGCAATTTTCGATCTTTCCTTGAAACATACCTGAAGAAGGGACCCGACGCTAAACGTTGCCTAGCCGTTCCCACCATACACAGACACAAATTTTTTTTTAATATTTCAAAATAGACTTTATTCGAGTAATAAATGTATACAATACATCAACCGTGCGAAAAATCCATCCGACATTTTTGGAGGCTATACAAATTTTTCCATACAGTCTATACACATTTGTCAAATTTCACGAATCGATCCCCCACTCATGTGGCCCCCCCGGCATGGGATACCTTCCCTTATTTTGAGGGGCGTCTCCACCATACTGTGCCCCCCATGTCCAGCAGCGGAAGGACCTTAGACTGTGGCCCTCCCCCACCGAGCCTTGGCGCTGGCTGCACCGAGTTTCAGTGCGTCCCTCAGCACGTACTCCTGCAGTCTGCAGTGGGCCAGTCGGCAACATTCCCCGACGGACATCTCGCTCTGCTGGGTGGTGAACAAAGCTCGGGCAGACCAAAGAGCGTCTTTCACCAAGTTGATGACCCTCCAGCAGCACTTGATGTCAGTCTCTGAATGTGTCCCTGGGAACAGTCCGTAAATCACAGAGTCCTCTGTGACGGAGCTGTTTGGAATAAAGCGTACCAGGGACCCTTGCATTTTCCTCCAGACTCTTTGGGCAAATCCACACTCTGCAAAGAGGTGGGCAACCGTCTCCTCTCCATAGCAGCCGTCCCGAGGGCAGCGTGCGCTGGTAGTCGGGTTCCGACGGTGCAGGAAGGATCTGACTGGGAGGGCTCCCCTCAAAAATATGGAACGCTTCACGAATTTGCGTGTCATCCTTGCGCAGGGGCCATGCTAATCTTCTCTGTATCGTTCCAATTTTAGTATATGTGCTGCCGAAGCGAAATGCACAAAATGCTGGAGTAACTGAGTCTCTGAGCAGCATCTCTGGAGAGAAGGTGACGTTTTGGGTCGGGACCCTTTTTCACACCCTCCGTTGATCCAGCCTGACCTGCTGAGTTCTCTCACACTTTATGTTTTGCCCCTAAAATAAATCCGTGGTCCGTTGAAGAAACAACACAATAGACCACTCTGGAAGTGCAAGTTTTGCTGTACACTTCATACTGTAGAACACATCATAATACACCCTGAGTGATTTAATGGGGTTAGATTATTTTTTTAAATCTGTTTTCTAGAATTAATCGATATCCACTCTATGTACCTTATATCAAATTTAAATCGGAATTCTGATTTTTTTTTGTTTTCCTATTTGTCAATGTTTTGTGCCTGATTATTTGGCGGCCAATCAACCGCTGTCTCTAAGGGGGTTGCGTCCAATCACCGACCAGCTTACCTTAAAATTCACGTCCAATCAACAAATCATCTCCTCCTGTCCAATCAGCCGCTGTCTCTAAGGGCATTGTGTCCAAACACATAATGCTCTGGTCGGTCGGCGGCCAATCAGACGCAGTCTCCGAAGGGAGTTGTGACCAATCACCGACCAGCTTCCCTTACTAAGACACCTATCTTTATTTGACTGAGTTACTGGTACAATGTGCATGTAATCATCACACCCAGTGCATATAGGCTCAAAAATGGCCCTGAGGTTTACCATATTACAAAATAATTCTCACAGGGGCTTATAGCATCTACATCCCCCTTCCGTCCCAACCTCAGCCTCATGGACCTTAGCGTACCCCTAGTTCCTAAACCCCATTTCTATCACTGCTTGGAGAACAATATTTCCTGGTCATGGTAATGCAGAATGACAAAGTGTCCAATTCCTAAGACTTCAAGTAGAAGACAACAACAGACATTTTTGTTATATCTGCTCTTTTATTTAAAAGAAACACTACAAAAAGTAGAAAACAGCTTTTGCACCAAAACAAAACACTCATACAAATGCTTACATATCACCCCAAGCTGAATGACAACACTAAACAGCGCAGTCTCAAACACTGCTTCGTTCTCTCGAGATCCGTAGCTCAGCAAAAGCTAACCAAAGTACCCAGTTTACAACAAAACTAAGCATTTCTTGTTTATACAAAATACAATATTTACTTTTCCGATACAGAACGGCATACAACTATTTCACAGATGTATCTCAAGACTAAAGTTCCAACAAATAAGGCCATAATGGTTCAGAAACAAATATATCAAATAATCATTTTCTTTTCACAACTCACCCAATATTAATGCAACGTGTAATAAAGATTATAATTACGTACAAAAGCACAGATTGTTTAGTTTTTCAAAACTATATGTAATTTGGAGTTACAAACTGGTACAACAAATATATTACAAGTGCCTCAATTAACTGCAAAATACATAAGTCACATCACACACTCTTTATTTGAAAAAGGAAAAAAACAAAAACCCTACAAATGATTTTAAGTTAATATTAAGTGTTAACAAAAGGCAACAAACTGTTCTGCCATCAGGCTCATCATGTTGACTAGAATTGTGTGAAGGAAAAAACTGAATTCAATGTCATATTATTGGTGAAGAGAGAGTGGTAACTACCTGTGCATTATCTTTCTGCAAACCTATCTTCGGGTGGTTTGACAGAGGCACTTATCTTAGTTTGAGGCTGCATTCTTTAGACATTATCTAATGTACCAGAACTATGAGGCATCAGCTAAGTTCTGCAGTGCAGAAAGAAGTTGAGAGAATACACCCTTCACAACAGAGGTAAGGATCCTCTCATGAACAAAGTATAGCTTCGTAAAAATGGTAAATAATAGCTAAATTAAACAGAAAGCCTAATGCAGCAATGCCCATTTCTCAAATATATATTCATAATTTGGATCTGTGTGATGCAGAACAATCTCAGATATATAAATACGTTTGCGCAAGATACTAAAACTTGCCTCAAAATGGAGGATGCTTGAATTTATTGGTTTATAATTGCAATAAAATATATAGGAGACAACATCTTTTATAAATCAAAACCTGGGCTCCTCAAATGTTTCCCATTCCACTACCATAGTTTAGCTGGAAGTAAATCGGAAATCCTGCTGTATATATATTTTAATTTTAAATCCAGCTACATTACACTGCCAGGCTGGACATGGTTCCAATTACACACTTTGGTTGTGTAAGAACATTGTGCTTACAAATTGCAATTAATTCCACTGGTTTCCTCAGGGAGGAAAGAACATCAGATGCTGGGTCAAGACAACATGTGGATGATGGCCATGAAGTACACAGGTTGTAATTATGATCCTGTCCCATCTGCTTGGCTGAAAAAGGATTTGGAAAGGAGTTACTGTTTGCATAATTATGAATGTGAAATATCTAAATAATCCAGCATTAGATTTGACAACCAGATAATAATTCTGCACAGAACAAATGGCTGTACATTCCTGTAATTCACTATCGTTTTTTTTGGAGTTAAATAAACTGAATTATTTAATCAAGTGAAGAATTATCAATAGTAGACTTTATGAAACATGCCACTGCAATTTTTTAAACTATTCTAAGAGTTGCAGTCCTTTGATTTAAAAAAGTAGGATTTTACCTCCGTATATTCGTGCATTACAGCAGTGTTCATTGGTTCAGTACTAAAATCGGATTAGTTGGGCAAATGGGAAGAAATGTTCACAACTGCGTTTATCAGTGAGTAGTTTTTGGACATTCACTGGGGGAGAGGGAGTGTTCTAGCTGCGTTTCACAGTCAACTTACCCAAGTGCACTTTACAAGTCGCAAACCACTCATTCACATATTGAACTTTCCTCTGACCCAAATCAAACTGAATGATCTGCAAAACTGCTTCCCTTACCCATGCACAGCAGGGCTTTTTAGTATTGGTACAAATCCACTATGAGGAATGAGTGTTTTAAGATATAAGGAGCTCCTCTGTTCTAGACATACAAGTTATTCTCTGCCTTCTAAAATGGTGCTCCAGTTGACACAAGCCTTTGCTGGCTATGAAGGTTTTAATTGACGGGACACACACTCACAGTAAGCACACACTCACCGCAGGCATATCTCCCAGGCACCACCTGGTCAAACTCACTTTGTTTGGGCCGTTTAATTGGAATTTGGCAGAAGAGCAACCTCTGTTCTTCACACAATAAGCAGAATGACTGAAACATCCCATCCTCCTGGCACTTGTCTAAAGTTCGTCTACCATCCAGACTAGTTACTGGTGACCAGGCAACACATCAATGCTGGGAGAAACCCTATCGCTTTCCAGGAAAACAAGCCTATATTGGCCTGGGAGCTATAGTACATTAATCCATTTTCCTGGATTGGGGCCTGCTAGTTAGTGGTCACTACTGGCTCAAGGAGGACTGGAGCAATATGTTTGATGTATACGTGTTAGCTGTTCCTCCTGTTCTTCAATTACCTGGCATGTTCTCCTTTCCATGGAACAAGGGATATCTGAATTCCACACATTCAATATGAAGTGACTTAATGAGTTACTTATCATCAAACTAGACAACTATTAATATCCCTGCCTGAAAAATTGTTTTTTTTTTTTAAAAAAAGCTCAAAGCTCAATTTTAAAAAGTTCAGTTTTGGGCAGTCATATTGATCTTTGATGGTGAGGCTCTTGTCCTGTCCACTGCCAAGCTGTTAAGAGAGTGTGCAGAAACTAACGTTGATGGCTGGTTTGCAGTGAGCATAACAGAAAAATACTGAGACAGTTTGTTAATGTACAGCTGACGAATAACTGATTACTGTCAGTGTACAAGCTGAAATTCCTTACTGACTATTAAAAACAATAGTGCTGTTGAAGCAATAATTGGAGGCACAGTGGTGAACCATGACTCCGATTCACTTCAGGGGGAGGACTGCACCTACTGTCCTTTCTTCAACCGTTTCAATCTAACTTCTCCCAGAATTAAAGCTATTTCATCTTCTGCCTTTGCTTTGGGTATGGTCACACACTACACAAACTGTACCATCAGACTCCAATCATTTGGAAGGCCCATGTCATATTATCCACAAGTTTGTTATAGTCGAGGGAACGCCCTCATTACAGCACAGAATACGCGCATTTTTAGCAATGCGCACAGATAATTATGGGTGTAAATAGAGTATTAGCAGGTCCAGATGCAGTAGTACCTAATGCTATGAAAAGTAGGTCCAAAGTAAATGGATCTCATGGTACATGGGAGTCTTCTAGTTTATAACATCACTGATCTACCCCTGTTCAATCACAACTTAAAATTGATCCAACCTATAGTGGATGGAGGTATTTTAAAGATAGAAAATGCAAGCATGCCACATATTTAGCTAGTTTTTTACTGAAACTGTTAATTGTTCCCTTATTTGTGCATGCAAAGTTAAAAGAGTGGCTAAGATTATTGTTACAATAGGTCACAAAAAATAAGACCCGATTCAAGTTCAAGATTAGTAAAATGGTACTGGTACAAATTTTGCTATTCTCCAACTAAATTATGTTATTGGGAAAGTTACAACCTAACACAATAGCATCCTGATATTTTTCCCTCTCTTCAGTGCCATGTTTTCATCCCTGCCTGGTTTTACAAATGGATAAAATACACTGCAAAGGCAATAATCTACAACCTAAAATAATTAAACTTGCCTAACATAATCCGAAAACATGCCCCCTAGTCTCAATCTTAGGACACGCCATACACCGTGTAATGTATAACATTTGCAGCTTTCAGCCTATTTTAACTTTTACTTCTCTTGTATCCCTCATTTGTAACTATTGTAACCAACTCTGATAATGGGATATTAAAGAATTTTAAAAATACTTTAATACAATAGGCAATAAAATGTTCAATTTCTGACTAGCTCAGTAACATAAGGAAAATTTTGAGTTTAAAGCCAAGAAAATAAAAGACGAATGCTGATAGCAACTCTTTAAGTAATAATTTCTCATTTTAAGATAGTACCTTATTGTACTCTATGTAAGTGCGCAGTTCTTCAAGTTCAGCAGCAATAAACAGGGCTGAAGTAGAAGGGCCGCAGATTCAAAGGACAAAACAGCAAGATGATGTAGATTTTGCTGGACATAACCTTAATTCTATGAATGGTAGAAGAAAATATCATAAAAATTATGTGATTTACCTGTGTGAAAGTTTTTAAAAAAAAGTGTTTTTCTGTTATTCAAACCAGCTGGTGGCCATATGAAAGCTGCACATTCTTTTAACAAGTCTAATCCACAGCGCTTTAAAAGTCAGTGACAAACAAAAAAGCTGAAGAACCCTTCCAAGACTGATTGAGAAGAGAAATGTTCCACCAGAGTGAAAGTATGAGCAAGTTTGTCAATTATCAGTGAGTTATGTCTCAGCAATTTCATTCCTGCATCCTCTCTTCAACCGTCTATTCCTGGCAGCTGGTTAACTGTGGATTATTTTAACTGGGTTATGTTTCTTGTGCAATTTTTTTTAAATCGAGGAAACCCATAAAAGCTGACCCAACCATCCAGTAGGTTTCAAAGTTTATTCTCACTAATGGTACACTAGAAAGCCAAACACCAAGCACTCTGCTTCCCATAGGTGAGCACTTTTTAGTGTACCTAATACCAGGTTTTGAGCGAATCTCAACTCCGTATTTGTTTTTAAAATCAGAGTGATTTTCCATTTTGTTTTATTACAGCAGCACCAAAGATATATTCAATGTTACTTATTTTCTTAACAAAAAAAACAAGCAAATATCTGCTGAATGAGATTAAATCGTGGTGTTTGGGAAATATTTGGCTCCTGTGACATTCAAAAGCAGCACAATACTGAGCTTGGTAGTGCTTTAGCTCTCATATACTCTGTGAGCTGAGTGTTTTAAAGTTAGTAATTATGTAACAGCAGTCATTTACTAATATACTATACTCCTAGTGGAAAGATTCTTTTTATTTCTTAAATACAACTTATAAATAAATGTTGAACTAAAATAATTTTGGTAGAGGTTGATATTCGTGATAACTATAGACAATGTCTTTCTATGCAATGGCTATCAGGTGCCAGGGATGGAGAGTTAATGATATTAAATTGAAGCAAATGTTTTCCTCTTTTGCGTCCTACGTTATATATTCAGTTGGTTGGTGGTGCTTGAACAAACACCCCCCTCGAGTCTGTCCGTGACAGTTTGGCTGGTGGCTCCAAGGAGTCCGTCACTAACATGGGCTCATTGTCCATTGGAATCTCTTGTTGGCTGTCATCATCACTTTCCTCTTCCTCCTCCTCTTCATCTGATTAAACAGAAACACAGATACAAGTTGATCTCGGCCCGATCTTATGCCTCTACTGAAATTCATTCCTTATTTAGCTCATTTTACTTTATTTCCCCGATGGTTTGGATCAGAGATGGCAAACCATAGAATTCTACTTAAACACCTAATACGTTTCTTAATTGTGCATGCAAAGTTAAAAGAATAGTTAAGATTATTGTTGCAATAGGTCACAAAAAATAAGAGACGATTCAAGGGAATAAGAAAATTCAAATTAATGTAAGAATCTGAGTCCTCAGTGTGGGATGGGCCTGACCACACTGCCATGGAGCATTAACTCGGACACCACCTTTAAACACAAACTAATCAGACAGTACTCTAACCAAAATGTCACCAGAGGCCTGTAGAAAAGGAGTCAATGGCAGTTGTTCTCCCAGATTTAGTCCTCTGGCAGAATGCCTCATCGTCAGAACTACCGAGAAGCACTAAGACCATTCCCTTAAAGGGCCATCCCCGTCAGATCCTTCGCAATCAGAGCATCGGCAACAACCCCTTGGGACTGCTGTGTTGGAGATGAGATTGTCATCCATCTTCTTGTTTTGTGGGGAAAATTTGGGAAGAGTTGATTCAGGGATATTTGTTGATGTTTGTCCTGGTCAGGTGCGCAACCCAACTCTGCACTCCACTGGCTCCCCCCCAGGGATATGCACTGAAAGAATCCACATATTGATCAAGAACCCCCATGCTCTCCTCACTGAACTTGAACTTCAGTGCAAGGTATTGTCCCTGCCAGAGTACGCCAAACTGGCATGCTCTAAGGGCCAGGACTTTTTAATTATTTTTTTTAGTTTAGAGATACAGCACAGAAACGGGCACTTCGGCCCACCGGGTCCGCGTCGACCACCGATCCCCACACATTAACACTAGGGACAATTTTTACATTTACTACGACAATTAACCTACAAACCTGTACGTCTTTGGAATGTGGGAGGAAAATTAAGATCTCGGAGAAAACCCACGCAGGTCACGGGGAGAACGGAAACACTCCGTACAGACAGCACCCTTAGTCGGGATTGAACCCGGCTCTCCGGCGCTGCATTCACTGTAAGGCAGCAACTCTACCGCTGCACCACCGTGACTTTGCTGAGGAATGCGCTGACGCGAGATGTGGCCACAGCAGGGTAAGTTTAGAAGCCAATCTTTAAACTGAGCCAAGCAAGGATCATTTCTGGTGAATGACAATACTGCATTTAATTAAATATTTACTTTCACCTTAAAGAATTTTCTTCCAGTGCCATAAACGCAGCTGTAATAGAAAACTGTAGAGGCGTTAAGTTATTTTGTGCTCAGTTACTGTACTAACCTTTGTCAGGGTCCAGAGGGTTTAAAGCCCGCCCAAGATCAGCAAACTGGAATGCAAAGAAAAAAAAATTAGTTTGACTTTATTGCATTGCTATAATAAAATGGTTGAAGAGATATGAACCAGCAGCCTAAATATTAGCATGTTTGACTGACAACAAACAGCTGAAGGACATAAGCAACGCAACTGATATCTTCTAATGCATAAAATAGAATGAAGCTGATTGTTGACTCCCTTGTTTTAATCACGCTGTCAGAACAAAAGTGGCCAGCACAGACAATGCTGGTCACACTCAGAAAATACAGGTCAGGCAGCATCTGCGGAAAGAGAAACAGTTAACATTTCACACTGAAGATGATGGGGGGGGGGGGGGGGGGGGGTTTATCGTATTTTCTTTATGTTTCTGGCTGGGTAACTGTTGCGTTATTCTTTCTTTAACAATGTCCTGGTCTTCTTTTACTGAATTCTGAAATGTTCGCAAACCAGAATCCCAATGCTTATTTGCCAATATTATACGTTTTTGAGATAATAATTGTCTTTAACTCAATAGCCACACTTGAAGCACATTTCCTGAAGGATACTTTTTCACTTAAACTGGGGGAATCAGGAAGGATGAGAGGGGAAGAGACAGAAGTGGAAGGGCCGAAGAGAATGGCGGGAAAATCTGATAAGCTCAAATCTGATAAGATCCATCTTTGCTGCTCAATCACCACAACATTTCCTTTTCTCCACAGCCAATTAATATTTAATTATCATGTGTAGTGAGTTTGGCAATTTTGGAAACAACAGCATTTGGAACGACTGCTGATTGGAAGATAAACATCTATTCAGTTGTTTTGTTGACTTAGGATTTTCTTGTTTTACATGTTTAGTAAGTGACTTCGACTTGCTCCAGAGGCGCAGAATTGGTGAAGCAATCTATCCGCAAGCTAGATTTTTTTTTTCCTCAGCTTTCAGTTCTAATTACTTTTATTGGACAAACTGCTTCCGTGTGAGCTGATGGCAGCACGGCATCTCTGGGACACATGGGACAAATGGTATATTGCCTTAACCATGCAGAATTAAGGATGGAGAAAGCAGAGCAAAGCATAAAAAATAATGATAACGGTCAAACTAGATATTAAAGGCGAACCAGAAAGCGATTGAAAACTAAAGACTCAGAAAGGAAAGGCAGCAAAACATGACATTTAAACTTTGAAAGCCTTTGGGAACAACTTTTAGATTTTAAACTTTAGTGCAGAACAGGCCCTTACAATTTACAGAAGTCAATTAAGCCTGTACATCTTTGGGGTGTGGGAGGAATTTGGAGCAGCCGGAGAAAACCCACAGGGAGAATGTACAAGCACCGTACAGACACCACTCACAGACAAGATCAAACTCAGGACTGTGAGACAGCAAATCTACCGCTGCACCACTGTGCCACCCACATTTGCATAAAGAATAACTCATCATTTATGTTTTTCTCTTTCTGAATGCTCACGGTTCTGGGATTGCAGGAGTATAAATATGAAATTAATTAGATTCATTTTTGTGCTGCTGCAGTATCAGTAGTAGCCAGGTTTTCACTATTTAGGTCACAAATACAGCCATTTCTTATAACATAGTAACATTATGAGGCAAACTAGGAAACAGCTCAAACTATGTCCAGCAATGTACACCAATTTGTAATTTATACCACATCTTTCTCATCACAAATTAGTGTAATAATTACACTGATTTGACTGAAAACATGTAATTTTCCAAGAAATTTCTGGATCAATGTTCCACATATTTATCACGTCAACAAAATAAACCATAAAGATGCCAGCTGTTTTCACTACTGATCCTTAAAAAATATTCCATTTTGACCTAACATTTTGCTTATAAAGGCCAGTGCTTCATTATTTAGAGTTTATCTGCATTTAATAACTTTGAACCGAAAATCAAGTTATGTTCTCATTGTTCCCACATATCTAAGAATCCTGATAACTCAATATTTTCCTCCGTATTTAAAAATCCTTTTAATAAAATTAAAAATAAGAACATAGTTGAAAACTCATACATGATCCATGACCCACTGCAAAACAGCTTAAAAGGTATGTAAAATCTTAATCCTATTGAAATGTCTTGTCAAATATCATGCAGTAAGACCTACAAAGTGGAAAGTATTGGATTATCCATTCTCCAATTCAACTAGTTCACATGGTTATCATCATCGCACTCTGGCCACTGTTTTTTAATCAATTTGCCACCAGAGTAGATATGTGCATGGTAGAACAGATGCAAGGTTTGTATGCTATAATTCTACGCTAATTTACATCACCACAATGCATCACATCTGCTCTGCCGCTCTGCTTATTCGAATAAATATTTAAATGTAGCTCAGTGCCGGACTCTGTTCTACATCAGAATTTGACCCAAATGATATAATTGAAGGCCTAATAAATGCTTTAATCATACATTTCAGAAAGATGATATTTGAAGATTCTGCTGGCTGAATATATTTGGTAAAAGCACACACTGATGGATATTTTATTTTCTACAAATTTAAAGGGGTATTTCCTTGTTTTTAAAATTAGATTGTTTAGTGCTTTCACAACTCAGAATAGTTGGTCATTATTTATGCAATTGGAAAAGTGCACAGAATGTCAACAATAGGTGGCAGCTGCACAAATTGTAGCAAACATTTACAATGACGGTACTCAGCATGCAGGTAAAAAATAACACATACCTATGTGCAATTGCAAATTGACAGGGAGACACATATAGACTTACCTCGCCCATGACAGCAATGGGTGTTTCTCCCTTTGCCTGAGCCACTCGGTGTTCTATCAAATAGTACATGTATTCATCATATAGAAGGCGAATGAGATGAAAAGACCCAAAACTTGCTGCACTCCTTAAAGTCAAATCCCGAATCACCATTGAACTAGAATAAGAAGAGAAGCTGTTTCTGCAATCCCTTTATACATGTTTAAAATTGGAACTGTCTTAAATTATTTATTTTTGAAGCCCTTAAGTATCCTGTATCATTCTTGCTTTGATAAAAGAAAAACAATGTATCAGGTGGATAAATAGCAAAAAACCTGTATTTTGTAATACAATATTAGCCAAGTATGTTTTGCAAAATATGAGGAATTTCTTTTGTAAGTGAAGAGGGATCCAAGTTTCAGAGTTGGCTTTTCAATTAAAAAAAAATTAAAAACTGGTAATGTAATAATAAAGATGGGGCAACCAGTGAAATAAAAATTAAACCGAAATATTGACTGCATTCCACTCCTCAGATTCTGTCTGATCTGCTGAGAATTTTCTGGCCTTCTAGAGTAGCATGGACTGTGGCATGTTTTCTTTTCCTGAAGAAAAAGGACTCAAATATTTTCCCCTTTAAACTGCACGTGGGTTGTAGAGTTAATTAAATATAGCTATTACTGTCATGATATTAAAGCATATTGCGATGCCATCTCTTGTAGGATTCCTGCTCCTTTTGGGTGTTGAGCTTCAGCAGTGCAAGGACGATACCGGAAAGAAGAATAACTAACCAAAGATCATTGAAAGTCAGATCAAATTTTGCATGCATTTTGTTCTAATTATGGAATAAGTGACTACACTTTAATCATCAATTGCTTGTGAACTCAGGGGGTATCCAAAGTCTTGAATGAAAGCTTTTAAATTCATGTCTACCTTTCCAAACCATAAACCTGTGTCCATAAAATGCCACCTGTCATTACACATTTACAGTTGAGGGTCAGTATTATTAAAAGTGAGGCAACATATTAACTGCCACCTAATAAATATGCTGATAGAATGGTGATCTATCAAGAAGAATCTTTGTGCATGCTGCAGCACCATCTTTCGACACTGAATGAAATGATATAAATCTAACTGTCTGCTTCTGCTCAGAAGGCTAAGACTTCACAAAGTCTTTGAAATTTATTCACCAACGCTTCTCTGCTTTGAATGCTATATGTGAAACAAAACTTTACAGGATAAGAAAAAGAGGTCAAGGAAAGAGCGTTCACGTCGCGGCCGTGTTTTCACCAATCTTTCCACCACCACCACACACAAGAAGCGCAAGACAGACACCATTGTATGCAGATGCTGAGAAGTGTGTTCAACTATGGCTGAACAACTTCTAATCTTGTGTGTGGACTCGACAAGAAGAATAAAAAAAGAACATTTTGTTTGTTTCATGTAACTGAAGTGCATTGATGACATATTCCAATTTAAAAAACACAAATGGCTAGCTGGTTCTTCATGACTTATCGACCCTCTTAATTAGATCACTTAATATTTTGCTCTGAGGAGATAAGCAGAAAAAAACCCACCTGTAGAAAGACCACTTGAGAAGGAATTGTTTGGCTGCTTTGGGGAAACTGGGGCAACCATGATATGGTTTGAGGACCTGGGTCACCACGCTGTCTAACCAAGATGCCCATTGCTCCAGGGAGTTCTGCTGTTGCAAAGTCATCTTAAAGTCCTGCTCCAGCCTTTGCACTATACCATCCTCACAACGACACACCCATGAGGCTTGCTCCTAGGAAAAAACAATACGACATTGTTATGTAAATCTGCTCACGAACTACAGGTACTTCTCATGTGTTTCCAGAACACTGGTTAGACATAATGTGAGTGATGAATTATACAATACAATAGGTGCTCGAGTAGGCCATTCGGCCCTTCAAGCTAGCACCACTGATTGGGGATGATCAGCCCGCATTCCAATGTGATCATGGCTGATCATCCCCAATCAGTACCCCGTTCCTGCCTTCTCCCCATATCCCCTGACTCCGCTATCTTTAAGAGCCCTATCGAGCTCTCTCTTAAAAGTATCCAGAGAACCTGCCTCCTCCGCCCTCTGAGGCAGAGAATTCCACAGACTCACTACTCTGTGAGAAAAAGTGTTTCCTCACCTCCGTTCTAAATGGCTTACCCCTTACTCTTAAACTGTGGCCCCTGGTTCTGGACTCCCCCAACATCGGGAATATGTTTCCTGCCACTAGAGTGTCCAAACCCTTAATAATCTTATATGTTTCAATAAGATCCCCTCTCATCCGTCTAAACTTGAGCGTGTACAAGCCCAGCCGCTCCATTCTCTCAGCATATGACAGTCCCGCCATCCTGGGAATTAACTTTGTAAACCTACGCTGCACTCCCTCAATAGCAAGAATGTCCTTCCTCAAATTAGGGGACCAAAACTGCACACAATACTCCAGGTGTTGTCTCACTAGGGCCCTGTACAACTGCAGAAGGACCTCTTTGCTCCTGTGCTCGACTCCTTTTGTTATAAAGGCCAACATGCAATTTGCTTTGTTCACTGACAGTGCTCTGGATTATGCGAGCAGAATTGGTTATAACACAATTTTGATCCTGAACTACAGAACCACTAAAGAGTTATTGACTTATTAAGAGTTATTAAGCTTTGGAAATTGACAAACAGAAGAAAAGCTATCTCTGCTTCCATGTACCTTCCCCCACCCCTCAGTAACCAGACACCATCCTCCCTGCAAAACACAGCTGCTATTTTAAGAATGCAGGAACAAGGAACTGTATAGAGGGTGGTTAACCAAAAACGCACACAAAGTGCTGGAGGAACTCAGCGGGTCAGGCAGCATCCCTGGAGAACATGGATAGATGACGTTTTGGATCAGGACCCTTCTTCCGACTGAAGATGAGATGTATGAAGAAGTGTCCTGATCTGAAACATCACCTACCCGTGTTCTCCAGAGATGCTGCCTGGACAGATGAGTTACTACTCATTTTGTGTCTTTTGCTGCTATTCTAAGCTTCTATTGATACTTGAGGTTATGCAGTATGGAAACGGACCCTTCGGCCCAAATTGTCCATGATGCCCTATCCAAGTTAGTACTATTTTCCCATGTTTGGATAATATCCTTCTAAACCATTCCTTTCCATGTACCTGTCCAAATGTATTTTCAATGCTGTGATAGTACCTGCCCCAACTACCTCCTCTGGAAGCTCATTCACCCTCATTGTGAAAAAATTGCCCCTCAGGTTCCTATTAAATCTTTTCCCTCTCACCTTAATACTGTACACTTTAGTGCTTTTTTCCCCTACCCAGGGGAAAACAGTATTTATCATTGGATATAAGACTTAATTAAACTTTGCCATTTCTACATGCCTCTCCCAGCAGGAGTCAATGGGATATGAGGTCTGCCCAAACTAGGCACACTTAAGACCATACGAGATTCTCTTAGCTCTGCTAAGGTCGAACACAAATCTTGCATCTGACGCAATGCTAATTACCTGAACATTTGCAAAATCTACTCGGTTTAGATCACTCAGCATCTGGTTAATCTGCGCAGTATTCTGTAAGACAGCACGGGCTGCCTGAGCAAGATGGTTTAACGATGTGTAGCGCCTCAAAGTCTGTGCAAAGGCACTTGCTGCTGCCACCTGCAAAAGTTAAAAATGAATAGCAACGTCTGTTGCCGGATAACAAAACGGTTTCCATTTTTTACAGACATCCATTAGTTGGTATTTAAAAATCCACACAACTCTCAATGTGGTAAGCAACGCAGTTTAATCAATGGCATCAAAAACATACAAGATTGAAAAGAATGATTAGTGAAATACTAAAAGTGATGGGAGAGGAAACAAGTTCTGATATTCATAGAAATGATGTGTGCAGACTTTGGATTTTGGGGGAATTTAATAATATAATGGGAGTTGGATCATATGTAGGTGTGTTCATAAATCAGGAGTTCATAATCTACATCCACATCATTAATTACTTAACTGATAAACTGAGTGGGCTCAGATTTATTATTATGTCTTCCAAAGATTTAACCTGCTTTTCTTTGCATTACATTACATTGCACAGGAGAGGTCTCAGAAACACTTACCTTCACACGAACCATTTCTTCAGGGACATTCATCATAGCATTGGTTAACCAGCTTTCCAAACTTTTTGCAAAATTCCGAATTGCTTGAGTCAAGGCACCTGGAAATGAATTAACTGAAGTTAATCAACATTTCATCCTGCGCAGTGGCTTCCGAACCACAAAACTCCAATCAGAATCTTTTTTTTTTAAAATTCACAAATGAATGATCTTTCCTGAAAATACTTACTCGGGATAGGCCGCAAGACATCTGGGATTAGGATCTCCACCAGACCTTGGTAAAGCATGTTATCACAGTACTTCGTCCACTTCAGGGAAGGCTCATACTTACAGAGGACAACAAGGCATGACTTAGGGAGGCGTTTCTCAGCTTCATCATGACTGCAAAAAAGAAAGCAAAGACATGGGACAATTCTAACAAGCACACAATAATCCTTTGGTTCACTTTTGATGCTAAAATCATTCAACACATTCTCCAAAGCAAATCACGGATGCAAAAAAAATATTAACCCGTTTGTTTTCAGCAGCTTTAGTTTTATTTTTATTCCTCTGAATGGACTTTTTTAAAATTGAAACTGGATATAAAGTAGCAGCTCTATCCAATTGAATGTACTGTTGGCTAGAAATGCATTTTTGTTCAGCTATTTAGATAGTAAATTAGCTACTTGGCCATATCGGGGTGTTGTACTCTGCTTCGACTGATGTTGATATTGTGACTGTGGGGGGATTGATGGGCATATGTTTTCTTTTTAAGAGAAAAGGTGTTTGGGCAAAATTGTTTTCTCACTGAGCAGCGGTAGAATTCCTGCCTTACAGTGCTTGCAGCACCGGAGACCCCGGTTCGATCCTGACTATGGGTGCTGTCTGTACGGAGTTTGTACGTTCTCCCCGTGACCCGCGTGGGTGTTCTCCAAAAGCTTCGGTTTCCTCCCACACTCCAAAGGCGTACAGGTTTGTAGATGAAATGGCTTGGTGTATATGTAAATTGTCCCTAGTCTGTGTAGGATAGCGTTAATATGCGGGGGTGGGGGGGTCACTGATCGGTGCAGACACGATGGGCCGAAGGGCCTGTTTCCACGCGGTATCTCTAAACTAAGCTAAACTAAAACTGAGAGAAAATTAAATTAAAGAAAATGTTGAAGCCTTTATTTTATCATTCTAATCTAAAACAATACCTCACCACTCTCCAATGATTTGTATGTCAAGATCAGGCGCTTTTCCACCCTTACTTTATGAGTTGCACACTTCTGAATATAATTTTGTTGTCACTCACACTGATAGTCCTGAGCCATCACTGGACTGGGAAGAATTGAATCGCCAAAATGTCTTCCACAAGGTTTCAACCAAAGTAAACTGCAAGTTTACCATCACATCCAAGATCGCCTATAGAGATTAAATGGGAGTGGATTAGAGATGTTTGTCTAAAACATTTAAGTCAAAAATGTTACATCCTACAAAATAAACCAGTTTGTAATAGCATTGACAAATTAGAAATGTATTTATTTTATCTAGAATTATTAGTAAAACCATAATTTATTTATTTAGGTGAAAATCTTATCTGAGAAGGTACCAAACTTGTCATCCAGAACATTCTTGTTGATGATGGCATGGATATCATGGCCTTGATACATATTTTAGTAAATCATACTCTAGTCTTTCCCATACACCTATGGTACTTACTTATGCTTTAATTATCCCTTTTGTCGATAATGTAAAACTCTTGAACACTCATCTAAGTATGATAATCTTCTCCCAAAGCTATCTTATACTACTTTACTACTCAGCCTTTGCACCAAGCAATTTTTTCAATCACTGGTAACTGCAACCACCATTTTATGTACCTTGCCCTCGATGTTCTTATCTTCATTAGCTCTTATTCATTCCCAACTCATATTCTTAAACATTTGCTTGACCTTGCCATTTCACCTGACCTCAGTGCTCCCATTATCTCAATCAAAGAACCACTACCTTGAAGATAGACACAAAATGCTGGAATAACTCAGCGGGTCAGGCAGCATCTCTAGAGAGAAGGAATGGGTGACGTTTTGGGTCGAGACCCTTCTTCAGGACTGGTCTCTACTCACATTGTCTGCCCCTATCCTCACCCCCTCTTTCTGTGTCTGTCCTGGTGAAAGCTCTCTCCCTATTTATCCATTATTGCACTTTCAATAGTATAACCTTCGTCTCTCCATTTGTCCCGCTTCTGTATCTACCTTGATTCCATTTGTGATGCTTTCATCCTCATTACATCCAGATCTTCTCCCCAAAATATAAGAATGTCACAAATCGGAAGCTTTGACTGTTATGTTTGGTACATAAACTTGCACTTTTAATTATACACAATATACTGTATTATGAATATAATAACACCTCGCAGTGCTCCCGATAAAGGTGCTGGAACGCCTTGACGTGTTCAATGGAGATACCGTCAGGTAATGTCTTCCCCTGCAAGTCAATTTCAACAAACTCTGGTAGAGCCCGAGAGGCATCTGAAATATATTACACAATGAAGAATGCAACAAGTTAAAATGCTTGCAATCAAATCACTATACTCTTAAAGGAGAATCTGAACACACTCGATCAATTGTCAAGCTCTTGAACAATATGGTGAGAATGCTACTTTTACAGTTCTGTACTTGTATATTTGTATAATTGAACCTGTAAATTTCAAATATAAAAATTCAGAAATTGTTTTCACACCATTAGATTAAATATCCAATTGGAAGGAGTTTTAAGAGTTTGTACGAGTTGTGCTGCATTGCTTTTGGTCATTTCAAAAAAACATTCATTTATGATCATGGAGGTGTCAATTAGCATGAGGTGCTTAAAGTTAGATCTAGCCATGTAAAATGGATCTCCATTTCAAAGTAAAATATGGATAAAATATTTTCCAATGGATTGAACAAGTATTAATTTGATAACCAGAGCACATTAATAAGGGGAGAAGGTAGACATAAAAGCTGGAGAAACTCAGCGGGTGAGGCAGCATCTATGGAGCGAAGGAATAGGCGATGTTTTGGGTCGACACCCTTCTTCAGACTGAATGCGGGGACAGATTATTTGCATCAAAGATGATCATCAGAGCATCATAGACAATAATCCATTATATCGAAGATAGACTCAAGATGCTGGAGTAACTCAGCGGGACAGGCAGCATCTCTGGAATCCATTATATCCTCTGTCTGCGATGAATACATACTTTTGCATGCCACCCCTTCAATCTCTATTATTATCTCAACAGAGATGTCTACTGTTTTCCTTGATCCATTAAATTATATTGTAGCTTTTCACCTCAAATAGATATCAATGAGATTACTAAGCAGTTCATGAAAATATATGGCATATGATTTTGTACTGCAATAAAGTGTCTCAAAGCCATTTTGAATGCCCCATTCTGCATCTCCACAGTTATCTCTCATGAATGGAGCATTTTCTGGAAGGCTCAAACTTCACCACAGCAGGAAAATAAAAGATAGATACAAACAAGGTAAAAAAAGAAAAAAAAAGATTTGTTTTAACTGTGGGACGAATGAGATAATGCAACATTCAGATAAATTAGTTAGTGAAACAGATAATAGATTTTGGTTTCACTGATGAGCTGAAAATCGGTGAAAGCGTTACTATGTTCCCATTCGTGACTACCATAGCACTGCAATACAAAATCTATGTATTGCACCTGCTATAATGAATGTAGATCAACTCCAGTAACTCACCCAAGAATTGCTGATATTGCTGCACCTGAGCACTGATATCTGACAGGCCACCAGCCTGCTGTTGCCCAACTCCCATGCCATTTGTCATCCCTTCCACCTTCTGGATTGGCTTGAGTCTGTAACATGGAGAAAACGGACTGAAATACAGTCCATTCCTTTATGGTCAAAGTAGCATTTCCAAAAAAGTTAAATATAGAACACGTCTTTTTTTCCCCAGTGTTGACATTTGATCCAGAATTGTAATCCAGAAGTAATTAATGCTCCAAATGGGACAGTCCATTATGAATGGTCTCTCAAACATCAACACTGATACCAACCACAGTGACCTGGAGGTTAGCATCTAACAAATCTCTTAGAAGTGCCATCCACTGCTTTCACCACAATAAATGGTGACAGAAACTTGAGGACACCAAAATGCCCAACGTGGTGATGACAAAGTTAATCATGAAATTTGGAATTCTTCATTCAAGAATTATATGATGCAACAAATGTCGTTCTCTAAGGATCTGCAACAGGGGGTTCAGCTTTACATCACCTGAATGCCTGAAGGATCACTAAAGCCCGTGAACGTAATGACGTGCAATAATCTGCTTGAATAAGGTCAGAAAGATGCAAAGGAACAAAGAGAAACTCAGCAAGTGGCCAAAGTAACAGAGGATAGGGTATAGTGCAGGGAATTATAAAACAATCGGTATAGATCAGAGAATGACAAGTTGCTGGGTCTAAATCCTGGAACTCCCTGCCCAACAGCACTGTGGAGTACCTTCACCATAAGGACCGCAGTGGTTCAGGGCAGCAGCTCACGAACATCTTCTCCAGAGCAGTTAAGAATGGGCAATAAATGCTGCCTTGCCTGCGATGCCCTAATCCCAAAAATGAATTTTAAAAATCCTAAATGATAAAGAGACAAGCAGCAACGGTGAAATAGAGATTTAGCAATCCATGAAAACAAATGATTGAATATTAATTACCTAGATGTGCAGCGAAGTCATCAAATTAAAAGTAATTGAAAAGTTGACCATTACATTAAAAGAGTTGAAATTTATGGTATTGTTTCACAAATCAGTGGTCGGATCTAAAATAGAGCGCTATTTTCAGTTCAAGCACCAAACGCTAGGAAATACAATTTGGCCTTGGTAGCAATACAGCATAATGCTGAGGTTTAAATTATGAGGACAAATAATGTAAGGACAGATGCCTTTGGGTTTTTTTTAAACGGTAGCTGTCTCAACTGAGATGTCTAAATGAACAGAAAGCAAGTAAAATGCTGGCATCTATGACAAAAGGATGTTACAATAGATATATTGAAAAAACTGGACAGAGTAGGCATGGATTTATGAAAGGAAAATCATATTTGACTAATATACTGGAGTTAAAAGAACTCCAGTTCTTGGAGATAACCATGCCAATTAAATGGATAGGAGTGAACCAGTGAATGCCATGTGTTTGGATTTTCAAAAGGCTTTATAAAATTATCAGTCAGGAGGTTGGTGAATGAGATTAAGGCACATGCAATTGCAAAGGAAAAAAATGATTAACAGATAGAAAGCAAAGAGTGGAAATAAACAGTCCTTTGAAACAAAAACAAAACCTGGAGGTGCTGGAAATCTGCTATAAAAACAAAAAATGGTGGAAACACTCATCAGGTCAGGCAGCAGCTTTGGAAAGAGATGCAGTTAACTTTACAAGATGATTAAGGTTCCCCTATGCAAGAACTAGGAAATATAAACAAGTTGATATTTCCACAGATACTGCTGAGTATTTCCAGTTTGTACAAACAGATCTTCATCAGATTGTCAGGCTGTGACTCGTGAGTACTGCAGGAGTTGGTGCTTGGGACGCAGTTATTTACAATCTTGCTGAAGGGACCAAATGGTATGTTTCTAAGTTTGCTGATGATACAAAACTCGGAGGGAATGCAGGCAGGGAAGAGGATTAAAAGGGGTTTAAGGGAATATAGTTATGGGCAAGAACATGGCAAATTGAATTTTCTGCAGAAAAGTGAGATTATCAATTTCAGTGCACAATGCAATAAATAACAATGTTATTATATTAGTGTAGTCATGGTTCAAGCAATCAACCTGCAGCAGAATGATTTCAAGCCTTGTTCACAATCCTTTTCTATTGTATTAAAAAATATCCTCTGAATCAAATCTCACTGAATGCAAAGTGCAGATACAGAAAGCTAATGGATTTGATGCTACAATAAAGATTACTGGACTTCGTTAAGCATGTACCTTCTCATTAATCACAGAAAGCACTATTGGAACCACTGCGCTTCATTTTAGCGATTAGTTGTCTTAAAAATATATACTTCCACAATCTGAATCAGTTGTAGATTCAAAATTGCCGCCTCTTCACCAGCATTAGCATGATGGGATCTTTGCTTACTCACCTCTGCTTCTGTGTGAAAGGCTGTTGTCTTATGGCCAAGTGTTGCTGATCCTCGATCAGTCGAATTAGTGGTGAATTTGCTTTAATCCGAAGCCCATAGTAATGATATTTTGAGTTTCCCCTAAAAAATGAAGATAAACATTTGATAGTCGTAATATAATTTCTTATAAAATGCATAGGAGGATCTGGATGATCAACCATGATTTGAGTCAGAAACATCAATTCAAGTCTTACATTATTTAATAAAACTGCATTGCTCAGTTATGAGCCCAGAATGCACAGAGTACACAAGATTGATATGAATCTTTGTGTCACATACATTTACCACACTGGGCCACATACACGCACCTTGCATATAATGTTGATTTTTAGTTTAGTTTAGTTTTGAGATACAGCATGGAAACAGGCCCTTTGGCCCACCGGGTCCGCGCCGACCAGCAATCCCCGCACGTTAACACTATCCTACACCCACTACGGGCAATTTTTACATTTACCAAGCCAATTAACCTGTACGTCTTTGGAATATGGGAGGAAACTGGAGATCTCAGAGAAAACCCACGCAGGTCATGGGGAGAACGTACAAACTCCGTACAGACAACACCCGTCATCGGGATCTAACCCGGGTCGCCGGCACTGCATTCACTGTAAGGCAACAACTCTACCGCTGCGTCACCGTGACTGCCGTGATTGTTGGAAAGCAGGTCCAAACACCAGGTAAGACTGTTGCACCTGGCATTAAGGGATCCATATTTGGAACTCCTGGCTGTCCACCAGCAGAAATGGTTTAATTTCTTGACCATGCAAACGGAAGCTTGCAAGTCAGTCAAAGGGCAGTTAAGGATGGCCAAATGGCACCCTTTTCAGCAATGTCAACACTTGAAGAAACAAATGTTAAAGTAGGGGAGATCCATGCGACTAACAGGCAAATTGCTACATGTCCTGTGAGAATCAGTATTCTAGTGCACATTTCACAACAAGAGACAATTTCCAGGCCACAATATTTACATCTACATTCTTGTGCTGATGAAATTCATAATAATAAATGAATCCCTCCAATCAATATGAACTTCAAACATTCCAAGTCATAAACTGACCAATGGCCAAAATGATTCTCAAAAACACGGTAAGTGTTTCGTTTGCCTCTCCCTGCAATCAATTATCACTACTTGGATAATTCCAACTCGAGGCAAGACATATAGAGTAAAGGAATGTAAATAAATAAACATTCTGTTCTATTCCTCCTTTCCTCAATTTTTGTAAATATTTCCTTCATTTTGCTTTTATTTCACTTTTCCTTGCACTTTTTGAATTTCAAAACAGTTCTAATATTGATTAATTTGCTATTTCACCACTTTATTCAGTACCACACACATTAATCTTTACAAAAGTAAGATGCCAAGATAAGTTAAGATTAATCTCATAATTTATCGGTTTCCATTGATCACCCTTTGGTGAACCATTCGTAATTACTTTTGAAACTTTCCAAAGTTTAGGAGCAATATCTATTCTGGCCACACAGTGGTGCCACAGCACATTGCTAAACATTTGACAGAATTAAAGCATGGCACAGCAGCTGTGGAGATGTGAAGCAAGAGCAGTTTAGATTAAACAGATCTGACAACATCTATGGAGGGAGAAAAAGAATGAACATTTCAGAATAATGACTTGTCTTCAGAACTGAGATAAGTTAGAAATAAAATAAGATTAAAATTGCAGAGAATGGGGTAAGGGCAAAGAGAACATATGAAAGGATTATGGTGGGGCAACAATAGTTGCTGCCTACCAGCACTTACAGCAACGGAGACCCGAGTTCGATTCTAACTATATCTGTATGGAGTTTGCATATTCACCGTGTCACCTTGTGGCTTTCTCCGAGGTCTTCGGTTTCATCCCACACTCCAAAGACGTAGAGGTTTGTAGGTTAATTAGCTGAGAATAAATGTAAATTGTGTCTAGTGTGTGTAGGATAGTGTTAATGGGTGGGGATCGCTGGTCAGTGGGGACTTGGTGGGTCAAAGGGCCTGTTTCCGCACTGTATCTCTAAACTAATCTAAATTATGATATAATTAAGTGCAAGAGAAAGTAAGATAAGTCCTAGTGGTGCTGATTGAAAGAGGGTGGGTAATGCTAGGTGAATAACAAAAGGTATGTCGAGAGGACATCTAAATAGATTTTGAGTATAAACTGAAACACTAGCAAAGGATAGAAAAATAAAAAGACACTGAATGGCAGGAATGTGAAATTGTTCTCTTTATCTTGTGTCATCAAGCCTGTGATATGCCATCATAAAAAGGGGTGCGGTTCTACAAGTGTTTGTTGAGCTTTGTCTTATTCTGCCTTTATTCGTTTACTTGACTTTCTAGAATATGCTACGATAGTCAGTTTAATAATGAATACAAGATCACCAAATTGACAAGCCAAAGCAGCTACATCAGATAATTATTTCGTTTAGTTTAATTAAGAGATACAGCGTGGAAACAGGCACTTCGGCCCACCGTGTCTGCGCCGACCAGCGATCCCTGCACACTAACACTATCCTAAACACACTAGGGACAATTTACAATTTTAACCAAGTCAATTAGCCTATAAAACTGTACGTCTTTGGAATGTGGAAGGAAACCAGATATCCCGGAGAAAACCCACGCAGGTCACAGGGAGAACGTACAAACTCCGTTCTTTTGGAATATAAGCAGGCTTACATTAAACTGTCATTATGATTAGAATAATGAGATGAGAAAGGCTCAATAAACTACAATAAAAATTGACATGTCACCCCAATAAAATGTTTTAATACTGACATTGTGAAGTAAAGATCCTTGATATGTTTAGTTAGGAGGGTGAAAAACTGAAAGTAACAAATTATTTTACAATACTCGTCTAACCATTTTAAGTTTAACAAAGGACTTTCAAAAGACAGTTTGGTCTGCAATCCCAAGCTTTGCTGAATACTCTGTGAAAATTTTAAGGTAAGAGCTAACCTTGTGCCAAGTCTCCGAGTCCGGAGTCCCATAAATACTGATCGTATCAGTTTGCCAAATGAGGCAGCATTTACTGGCTCTAGTTTTTGCTCCTGACAGTGTAACAGGTAATGACAGTACAAAGTGCTTCGGGGCAAGCTAACTCCTTCTGCCGTTTCATAGTTATCCAATAACCACTGAACCTGTGCAAAAACAAAAAAGAATGGATTTTTATCATTTTGATATGTTGCTTCCTTGCAATATCATTTTATCATAAATTTAATTATTTAAATGCAACTTAAAAGGGCCAATTCAGCAATACAGTATTAAATGTATAATATTTAACAGTACAATTCCACAGAAGAGGAACAAAAGGCAATTCATGCAAGAAGATATATTTTTTGAATTTTATTTAAAATACAGCATTCAAACAGTAATTTTAATAAGTAATTGATCTGCCGTCACATTGTTAACAGCCAAAAGGGAAAATGAATTGGGATAGACTTAACTTGCAGATTGGGTCAAAATATGGCTTGACAGGTTTGTTATTGTAAAACCCTTATTTTAATTGATTCCATTGGAAATAAAAAATGCTTAGTTTCTAAAGCAAGTAAAATTTTATCGACAAGAAAATCGAACATTTGCCCCATTTTATAATTGAGAATTGTCACAATCTTTCTCTCGGTAAATCTCTGTTTTTCTCACTCTTTTTCGTTCTTCCTCATTCTTCCTCTCTCCCTCTTTCTATAAGCCTTTCCACCCATTGTCTTTCTTCTGTATAACTCCCTCTCTCTGCTCTGCCTGAAGGTACAAGATTCACATGTACATTAATATTGTGCCACTGTTTCTATTCACATTCATTTCTTAGGTACTTAAATGATACCATATTTAAAAAAAATAAACAAAGCTCTCTGAAAGTGATCTACCCCACACGCACAGTAATTTGGTCTTCTACATAGCACTTCTGTTCATTATGAATCAATTGAATGCACTGCACAGACTGTTTGTGCTTTTTAGGTGTATTTTTGTGATATATGTTATATAAAAGGCTCAGTGCACTGCTAGTTTCAAAACCCTACACCAAATTAATCCTTCAATAGTTCTACAAAATAGTTCAATATTTCTATAACATATTTCAGTATCATTGATAACATGTGCAAAGTCTGTAAGTATTTTATACTAAATTGAAAAGCACAGTCTTGTAATAATCCGGAATTCTCTATTCATAATTTTAGGAGGTTTGTCAAAATTTGTTTCCATTCTAATATATTTCTTGATTAAACACCAATTCAGTAAAACAAAAGTGAAATCAAATCCTTTTTAATTGAGTATCGGAGTCTAAGAAGCTATGAATCTGGGAGTTCAAGTGTCTATAAAGCACAGATTTTTCATTTTAGTAATTTAAAATATGGGAACTCTCATGTGAGATTTAGCCGCAATACTCAGTGCAATTATTATTCTAAACATTTTATATATTTAATATTTATAAATGCCTCTTTTTTACTCCACATCCAATTTTTATTCCAATCTTGATGTACAAATTCTTCTACAACTACTGTAAATGCTATTCCACTAGACAACAGAAATTAATCTTGCTGTTCTAGATGTTTACTATCTCTTTTTTTTAAAGAGCATCCCCCCTTTAAAATATATTTTATCTGGAAAAAGCCAATTAAATTTGAGCACAAAAGTGATAGCAATTAAACTGTGACAGGTGATCTTGTGATTCAGATCTTCAACCTTCTGTTTGGGAGGTAGGTGTCTAACAATTGTGCTATTGACCATCCTTATTGAACAATACAAAACAGAAACCCCAGGGGAGTCAGCACTTGGAAGAGTTGACCGGTGACTCACTGTGGCTGGAGAGGCACGCATGGTGTGACTGTAAGACTGACTGGAGCTCCCCAGCATGTAACCTCCCTGGATGACATAGGTCCCTCCTCCTGGGTTGGCCACAATCTGCCCTCCCGTCACATACATTGGCACCGTTCCACTACTGACCACGTTCTGCGAAGTCACCGGCGTGGCAACCTGGTTTGGCGTCCCCTGAGATTCATAGTAACTCCCGCCTGTGTTCTGGTTGTACAGCTGAGTTTCAGAATAAGGATAGTTGTTTGAACGTCTGAAATGAAAAAGTATGGCAGCGGATCCACAAAGATGACTTTAGTGACAGTTTGTCGACTTATATTGAAAAATACATTTAAAAACCTTTTCTGGTGGTAAAAGTTAAAATAAATCGCATGGAATTAAATATTATTAATTATTTTGTTACCAAAGAGGGGCATGCAGTTCTTTTAATTTGTTCCATAGATAGCCTTTCTCTAAAACAAAACAGGTATTCATTATGATAATAATATTAAATGCAGGTATTGAGTTCATCAAATGAATCTGAAGATACAAAACGTGTGCATTTCAAATATTATGTAATGTTATGAAGTGTTGCACATAATGCACATAACATAATGTTATGGTGGTTGCACAGTAAATGCAAATATGTTCTGTAAAGCTGTAACGCTGTAAATACTGTTTGAAACACAATGATAGCTGATAGTATATTTGTTACAATAATCTAAAATTCTGAGATCAATGTCTGAGACAGTTGCTTAATAATAGAAACTGATATCAATCAGAATTTGATTAAATTGGCAAATAAATAGGAAAGCAAATTCTCAGTGTAGCAATTGTGTCTATGTTTATAGCAGCAAGTACTACAAAAATATTTTTTGTGAGATAATTGACATTTGCTTCCCTCCAAGTAACTTTTTATCAATTTGTGTTGGTGCTAAGATAGGTAAGATAGTAATCAATTTTACATTTACTCACGTAGATTAACAATTACCTATTTGTGGCCTTCTTTGGTACTTTGAAGATTCTAATTCCATTTTATTTTTTAACTATACAAACTTCCAGCTTTAAGAATAGCATTATCAAGCGCACTTTTATTTATCAGTCCTTGAAGTGTTCTGACAGTCAATATTTCTACTCACATTGTGCTTCCTGTATAGCTGGCATCACCCCCTTCTACATACTGCACCTGGTTCGAGTAGACATGTTGAACAGGCTGCACTGGGACCTGTTGTAACTGCTGAACCTAAACGTTAAGATTATCCAGAGAGAAAAGGTAATTATGGCGCATCTATTAGTTAAAAATATTAACAAGATTTATTTTGAAGCAAAGTACTACTTTTTCTTACTCATTGAAATAATATGACAGTCTACATGTACAGTTCTGGGCACAGTTATTTGAAGCCTGTGAGGTATCAGATGCCATAATCACAAGACTGCCGTCACTAACCTAATGCACCTAGTTAACATGGTTAAACACCAAGTCGTACAAGCCCAGGAGGGTCTTATTCTCTTATTCTTTCCTTGAATCACTGTCTAGTGCCTGGACATCCAGATGTAAGAATAGCTTTTTCCCTGAACCTTTCTTTCCAGAGTTGCTGCCCCATAATCTTACTTTAGCTCCACCACATTTGGTTATTCCATTGTTGCACTTTTATCTTTTGTGTACTATTTCAGATTGCATGACAACTTTTGCATTATTCTGCTGTGTTGCATTTGTTTGTTTACTTTATGAGCTTCGTGCAAACAAGGAATTTCACTGCATCCTGCTGCCCATGACAATAAATTAATCTGATATCTTACATCTGGGTACATGCCGGGGAACAGATTAAACAGGTTCAATAGACAATAGGTGCAGGAGTAGGCCATTTGGCCCTTCGAGCCAACACCTCCATTCACTGTGATCATGGATGATCATCCACATTCAGTACCCCGTTCCTGCCTTCTCACCATATCCCCTGACTCTGCTATCTTTAAGACCTTTATCTAACTCTCTCTTGAAAGCATCCAGAGAATTGGCCTCCACTGCATTCTGAGGCAGAAATTCCACAGATTCACAACTCTCTGGGTGAAAAGGTTTTCCTCATCTCTGTTCTAAATAGGCTACCCTTTATTCTTAAAGGGTTCAGGTGCATAGCCCAAAAGAACAAACACTCCGTCGCATCACTGCTAAGGCTCACATATAAAGGGTAGCAACGGATCATTTATTTGTATTCAAGCAGGGATCTCCATTCTGAGGAATCAGATAAATCAACATCAAAAAAGAAAACATTAAAGTGTGATGAGTACATGAAGGTCTAGCTGCATCTCAATACTAATGATGTAAATACTTACAATTAAAAATATTTTTTCTATAATTAGTGTTTAAATTCAATTTCTTCAAATCCAAACGTCACCACTCATTCCCACAAGTATTCTTTTAATAATCGTTCAATCTTCCAGAGTCTTTACCCAGGGTAGGAGAATCAAGAAACAGACGACATTGTTTAAGGTGAGAGGGGAAAGATTTAATTGGAACCTGAGGGGCAATTTGCTCACTCAGAGGGTGGCGGGTAACTGGAATAAATCGCCAGAGGAAGTAGTTGAGGCAGGTACAATAAAATATTTAAAAGACACTTGAACAGGTACATGGATAGGAAATCTTTAGAGGGATATAGACCAAATGCAGGCAAATGTGATTAGTTTGGATGGGGCATCTTGAATGGCACAGACAAGTTGGGTCGAAAGGTCTGTGTCCGTGCTATAGGACGATATAACAAAATGAACTGTTTGCAGCCACTATTCACAATTCAAATTATTGCAAGCCAATTATTATTTATAGAATTATCAGTCTTGTAAATTATGCATGCATTGCAACGTCTATACTAGTGTGAATGTGTTGCACAATTGCTTTTCTAAACCAATGCAGGTCCTAAACATGCAGTTCAGTCCATTTTTACTGGACTACTAGTCTGACTATCCAAGTACAATAAATATTGCAAGCTTATCTTAACAAATGCTATTTCAAAAGTACAATAATTATTTTGCATCCCCATAGAATATTTAGCTATCCATCATAGGACTTTCCTATAGGAACTATGCATCAAAAACTAAACTGTAATTACTGATTTTTCAATAGGTTTTTATTTTCATTATTACCCACAGAAATGTTTCCTTATATTCAGTTGAGGCAATAATAAAAAGATCAATTTCATTATTTTAATCTTGCAATTAAAAAATGTCCAAACTCACTTTTAAGATATTTTAGATTGTATGCTAGATGTTTAAATAGAAATATAAAGGTTTATTTCTTATCTAGGTTATCGAGAAGTTTGATCACCTAGGTTTCCAAATGCTCAAACATCTCTCTGACTTGGGACAAAAATGCTCAGCAAGAAACACTAAATGTGTTTGCCTCATTTTATATTTGTTTGCCAGTATATTAACCTGTTTACCAAGATAAAATTTACTTCAGACAACAAAAACTGATTTTCTTTTGGGCCGAGGTCCAATAAATATTTTTAGACTTTCCCACCGGAAAATGTCTATATCTGTCTGTGTTTCTATATTTGCTAAAATACAATACTTAATAGATAGATCAAATATCAACACAGCCTGCTAAGAACTTAAATAACGAACCCTTCCATCCATTCTTATAACTATTTCCTATTTAACCTACTTTAAGTGCAGTTGGTCCAGTTCCGAAAACTAATGCTTGAGGGACTCGCTGAACCTTGACTCGCTGCTCAGGGCTGGCTGGTAACATGGAGAAAAATGGAACCTGCTCAATAATCACTTTCTGCTCTGTGCTGGGTAGATGCTGGGGTGTAAATCGAATCACTTCAACTCTCGGTGCTGAGGTAGAGGGCATCATATGTAGGACGTGCACTTTGTGTTCTGGACTCAACGCTTGGGAATTTCCTAACTGATGTTCTTCATGAATACTGTTCCTTGAGCCGGGTGAATCGGCAACTACCTGCAGCTTCTGATCTTTCTCTAGCAAACTGGAAATCTCATTCTCCGTGCTCTAGTGTATAATATAAGCAAATTATTCAGAATACAACACACGTTCCAATGTAAAAAGTCACAAAGATGGAAGAAGGATGAACATGCCAGCATTGAATGGAAATGAACCAACAAATCATGAATAATCTGACCATTTAAGTGGTTTCTGAAATTAACTCTGGAGTATCTTAAAGGAGGGTATTAATCAATGAGGCTCTCTATCCAGCTCCCATATAAAACCATAGTAAAAATTATTCTTAATATGAAAAAATATCGTTTATAAACATGGATAGTACAGGAAACAGAAAAGAAACAAGCTTATGTTCATGAGGTTGACCAAAAAAATAATTAAAGGTTCATAATCTGTGAAATATGTAACCGGAAACTGTTTATCAATAATTTGGATACAAAAATAATTCCATTCTCCAGCATGGTTCATCCCCCCACTTAGACAAAAACTAGTTTACGCAATTCACAAACATGCATATTAAACCAACTGCAATAACTGCATTGGTTATGGCCGCACACGTTAACCTCGAAATAAAAATTCAGACTTAATATTTATCCAAAAATATGCACTTAAAATTTAATTTGACTGTATCTCTCACTTAGAATTTTTTTTTTTTTTTAATTCCCATGGGAATTTTTCAGGGAAACTAGCTGGCAGCTATCTCTATTGGGCCACTGAATACGAGAACAAACTTTGGTTGACTAAAGAACTATTATTCAAATTTTTGTCTTTTTCATCAGGGGGATGAAAAGCAAAGTGTTTCTGAAGTGAGGGACCAGAAGATGATTTTTAATGGCATTGGAATGGGGTCATGTGATACTCTATGCCATTTACTCCATTCATTTTTAATTTGTAGGTTCTTGCAGCTGCCAGTACTTAAACTTGCAGTTGTGACCCCGGTGCCCAGTCCTTAAAGCACTGGTTCACGATCTCCAGCATGGCACAAAGTTGAGCTGTGGTCTGAAACTTGGCAATGAAGGGGTGGGGACTGGGGGGTCCAAAAATGTTTTTTTTTAAATTATGGATAATTCCATTGAATGACACACAGCCTTGTGCAAAGTTCAGCAAGCAAGGCATAGGCAGGTAGACCGATACGAGTGCTCAGTGTTGTCACAATATACATTGCAAGTCTCTGAGTGATTTTTCAAAGCCCATGGACAAAATTATTTCCCATTTAAACGGAGCAGAGGAACAGGCGATCTGGTGAATACAGATGCGACACAGGAACCAGGGCCTGACGGGACAGATGCTAAAGCTTCTTTGCTTCCAAACAATCCAACAGTTTCTATACCAGGTCTTAATGGTTTATGAAAGCGGCTGATCATTAGCTCCTCAAAAGGGCCATTAAGAATAGGCCATCAGTGCTAGCCTTGGCTATGTCCCATAAAACGATTAAAAACATAATATTTTTGTGGGATCTGGTTGGGGGCATATTGTCTGCCAAGTTTCCTTCATTAAAACAATGACTATATCTCATGTGGGTAAGAGAGGATATATAAATACAAGTCTCATTTTCATTTTTTAAGGATGCCAGAAAATTAACAAACAACTGATTTGCTTTCTATATTTAGGAACTACAGATTATGTCAGTGGATAGCACAGAGGCGCAGCAGTTGAGCTGCTGCCTTACAGCGCCAGAGACCCGGGTTCGATCCTGAAAATGGGTGCTGTCGGTGAATTCGCCCAGTGACCGAGTGGGTTTCCTCCGGGTGCTCTGGTTTCCTCCCACGCTCCAAAGATGTATGGGTTTGTAGGTAAATTGGCTTTGATATGACAATTTGGCTAGTGTATGAGGTATTTGTTGGTCAACGCGGACTCGGTGGGATGAAGGGCCTGTCTCTGTGCTGTGTCTCTGAAGTCTAAAGTCTGATTTTAGAGGCGAACAGCATCAAACTTGGTTTGCTGATTCTAATTTCAATATTACCCCTCCCAAAGCCACTCCATCCATAAACTCCCAATTTCTTCCATTCCCACTCAACCCCAGCCCAATTCAATACTTAACTACAAATATCTCAGCTACATATAGATGGCATATTTCTGTAAA
Source organism: Raja brachyura (assembly GCA_963514005.1). The sequence continues at coordinate 16,593,534 of OY740816.1, forward strand.
TGTCTCCTAATGTGCAGTGAGTGATGTGAAAGTGGGATAACATGGAATTAGTGTGAATGGGTAATCGATGGCCAGTGTGGACTCGGTGGGCCAAATGGCTTATGCCATATATCCAAACTCTAAACTAAACTAAAATGTCCACCTAGTTCACATATTTAATAGTTCAAACATGATTTAAGCAAATAGCAAAATTGTCTGGCAGAAAATAACTTTAATGACAGGAACTGTACTGTAATTCCTTTGCACAATTGAACATTTTGAAGTAGAGTCATAATTAATGATTAACAAAGTTGGTTGATCTCAATTTAAACCACGTTAATTTAAGTGGAATATAAATACAAAATAGGGATTAAAAAATAATCAACAATGTTTACCTCCTGAGAAACATGAACTTGCTGTAGCGCTTGCACTGATAACTGTTGAACCTGGCTGGTTTTAGCAGCCTGTGGTGTTGTTTGTACAACAGATCTCTGCAGAGGCAAAATAACATCAATTAATTCTACTTCCACTTTGAGCTAAAAGATCACCTTTATAAGAAAGAGCTGATGGTTAATATTTTAACAGCTACTCTTCTGCAGAGACCCAAAGGGATTGTTGTATGAGATGCCTTCTTTCTTAACAGAGCAGATAACATGATACAACTAGAAATGTCTTCTTCTGCTGAGAGCATAAATCATTTCCACAGGAATATTTTAGCAACTTTAATCCCTATTGTATTTGAGATGGAGATGCCAGAATCAGTTAATAAGTTGAACTTTGGGTTTCCATTCCTTGATGATCTTCTGACTAGCAGCAGGAAACTGTTATGGGGAGAGGAAATGTAAGGCGATGTCACAAGTAGAACTAAAAATAATGTTATCAATAGACTGTTCTATCCTGATGATGATTTAAGATTTAATTTCAGGAGGAGATGGGTGCATCTCATTTAAACTATACGAATATTTTAAACTATAGTATTTCCTTTAAACTATACAAGTATTTTAAAATTGCTAATATAATAAATCATTGTTCAAAAACAATAGATATCCTGAGATTTCCCATTTCCTCTTAAAAATGTTGCTTAAAAATGTGCTATTTTGATTCCCTTTACTAGACATAAACTTTTTCTCTTTAGCAAATGCACAATAATAAGTATTGTGAGGAGAAAACCTTGTCCAAAAAATATAAAGCATATGACAGAACATTAATGAAATAGATTTGTAAACATTTTCTACAATGTTTTTGTTCAATCAAATATCAAAAATAATATCATTACGAGTATTTTTTAAATCCAAATTTTGAACTAATCAAATCCAAAGATCATAGAAAAAATTTGAATAACTGGTATGAAGGAAGCAGGCCGTTTATTGAAGGTAGACAAAAATGCTGGAGAAACTTAGCGGGTGAGGCAGCATCTATGGAGTGAAGGAAATAGGCAATGTTTCGGGTCGAAACCCTTCTTATTGTGATGTGTGGTTAGATTTATAGATTTTCAGAGGTCTATTTAATTACTGGAGCTATTAAGATCGCTGAATTAAAAGTGAAGTCCAGAAGATGTCTGGTCAAAAGATGGCTGTTGTTATGCTGAGCTTTGTTTGAGCAACTGTTTTAGATAACATTCTTGCAGCTCACATTTCCACATTCAGTACTTTTTTTGACAATTTCAGATGTCTTTCAAATCAACTTGTTGACATGCTTTTTGTTATTCCGTTACCTTTGCAAACACTGTCTGCTGGGCCTATATTGCTTCATTCATTCGCTCCTGTTCCCACCCTATCTCAGAAATTGTCTTTTTCTCTCTCTTACACTTCCCATTTTAAATGCCTCTCTTCTCTGTCCACAGATTCTGACCCGAGTACTTACAATATTTTGATTCAGCGACCAGGAGCTGTTAAATATGATGAAAAGCTGTCGCAAGTTCAGTTACACAGAAGACAACCCCAGATCAATGAATACTGTATTTGTTACTAAAAAAAAGACAAGCACTCAATTTACCAGGCCAACGCACGACAACAATTTTGAAGGATCTCCCAGTGTATGACATAGACTGAGCTCAACAATGGTAATCATGCACATCAAATGTTAGGTCGAATGAAGGGCGTTTAGTACAACAATATAAAGTGGATGGGATCCTGGTTCTGAGGGGATATTATAGAATCTGGGGCTATACTCCTTAAAGATTGTGCGAATTTAATCGTGGGTTCAAAGTGATGATGGGGTTTGACAGAATTAGAAAGAGAAATTGCTTGCATTGACGAGCCAATTGGTTGCCAGAGGAAACAAGGTTGAGAATCAAAGGCGGTACAAGCAGAAATATATTTACATAATGAGGTATGATCTTGATGTGCCTGAACGGATGGTGTGAGCAGATGAAGTTGCAAATTGGAATTGAACAGGTAAACTTTTAGAGTTAAAGAGAATAATATAGGGAGAAGAATGGGCAGATTGGTCTCCTTCTGTAAAAACATTGTATGATGCTATTAATCCAATCAAAAATAATTATTACTAACAAGTAAACAGGTATTATCTTTCCTTAATCTATATAGCATAAAGTGTTTTTTGGTTCTTTTTTCACTTAATGGAACCAGTGAAATTAGGTGAATTGAAATAAATCTATTGAGATTTTGTGTTTGAAGTACAATTCTCATGTATTGAAACAGGTCTTTTGATTGCTTATCAGTAATGTACAGATACTAAAAACATCAACAATGCTCTGGAAAATGCATTGTCCAAAACAGACAAACAAATTCAGTAATTAAATATTTCAAGATTTCCCTTGCAATAATTAAAATTGTTATTATCAGTACAATTAAATGAATAAACTATGCATTAATCTATTATTTTACATATATCTGCAATATCAAAACAAAAATAACCTACTCCCAGCAAAGAATATTTATGAGTTTAGGCCATTGCACAAAACAAATAAATTAAAATCGCTACAGGAAGGCATTTTGTCATTGTAACTTTCAAAGACTGACACAAGACCAGATAACACTACAAAAAAAACGACAAAACATTTAAAATAGTGACTGTGAAGAAAATTGACAGTTTTCATGATGACAATCTAAATAAAAGGTTTCCTATGTGAAAACTAAATTAATGTATTTATCTATTTTGAACTAAAAAGTGTGAACATAGAATATAAAATTCCTGATTTTAGCTCTGTATAATTTTGACAAAATTGCTCCATTGAAGAAACCAAAAAGATAAATTATAATTAAATCACTAAACACAGCCTTTATCAATATGGAACAACAATCTTCATTTGACAGCCATAATAGGTACGAAAGGCAAACCTTAAATGTTACAAAATATATGTTAAAAAATAAAGGAAATCTGCATAAATGTTATAAACAATAATTTTCAATGTTAACCAAACTTACTATTACATCAGGAATTACAACCATTACTTTGGGGAGTTTAATGTGGACTTTATCATTGGAATGAAACGGTAATGAGAAGAATTGTGGTTTCCTCCCAAAAATAATGATGGGTTACGACAAAACAAATAAGAAAAATCCAATTCCAGTGGTGAAAAAAACATCATTAGAAGCTTTATATCTATAGTATGAAAAAAAATGTTAGGTGTTTTAAACCAGTGATCTGTTGTGTAAGATGCTCCACCAGCAGTGGTGGTGTAATCAGATTTCATTGCATTGCCATTAAAATTGGAAGGAGTTTATGTTAAAATTTGAATGAATTATGAAGCAAAAGCAGGGACATAGCAATTAGTAGATAGTTCTTTCAGCAGACTGGTAATATGCTGAAGAGTATTCAACTGTGATATTAAGTTCAATGATGTTGTAACTTTTGATATACTTTATGCCAGTCACCAACAAAAAAAACGTTGAAATTCAAAACATAGACCTTCAGAGACACGAACCAATATTTTGGATTGAAAAAGAAATGTTGACTCGCACCAGCCAAAAAGACATTTGAATAAAAAACACGTACTTTTAAACCCATTAACAATAAATGAAACTTACATAGCCACACAAACTTATGTCAAGAGTAGTATTAAAAATCATACCCAAAACATATGAATACTTGGACAATATGGTCATGATGAAGTAAAAAAGATAAGAGATTGCAGATGTTGGAATCTGGAACAAAACACTGCTGGGTGAACTCAATGGGACAAGCAACACCTGTGCAGTCAAAGGTGTGGCCAACATTTCATATTGAGACCATGCATCAGGACTGACAGTGTGGAGGGAAGATAGCCAGAATGTAGAAATGAGAGTGAAGGTGAGACAGCAGCTATTAAACTGAGACAGGATGTTGAGGAGTTGTTGTCAGGTACCCATGGGTTTCAGTCGGTTTATAGTAGATATTGCTGGATAGTTTGTCTCCTGGACTCTAGAGGTCTCTCTCGAGACCTAGAAAAGGGAAAGAAGTGTCAGGTGAATTTGTGTGCAGGTGGAAGATGGCGCCAAAGTTGTTGTGTTCTGTGCGTATGCTGAAAGCAGAACCAATGCAGTCATCGGTATAACAGAGAGAAAGTAATGGATGGGTGCCAGAGTAGGTTTGGGATGAGGACTGTTCGATATAGACAACAAAAAAACATATTTCTCCCACTTTCAGGTAGCCAACACCCATGTTTTTTCCCCATCCCCACCAATACACCCAAGTTCTTTCTCCCTTTATTCATCTTTTCCTCCCTCATTACCGAGACTCATTGCCCTTCTCTGTCTGGTTCCATCTGCCCATCACTCACATACCTATCCACCTTTTTAAAAATCTGTTGGTTTACATAGAAAATAGGTGCAGGAGTAAGCCATTCAGCCCTTCGAGCATGCACCACCATTCAATATGATCATGGCTGATCATCCAACTCAGTATCCCGTACCTGCCTTCTCCCATACCCCCTGATCCCTTTAGCCACAAGGGCCACATCTAACTCCCTCTTAAATATAGCCAATTAACTGGCCTCAACTACCTTCTGTGGCAGAGAATTCTAGAGATTCACCACTCTATGTGTGAAAAATGTTTTTCTCATCTCGGTCCTAAAAGACTTTCCCCTTATCCTTAGACTGTGACCCCCTTGTTCTGGACTTCCCCAACATCGGGAATAATCTTCCTGCATCTAGCCTGTCCAACCCCTTAAGAATTTTGTACGTTTCTACAAGATCCCCCCTCAATTTTCTAAATTCTAGCGCGTACAAGCCGAGTCTATGCAGTCTTTCTTCATATGAAAGTCCTGACATCCAAGGAATCAGTCTACCTTTCCTATCCATTTCTCATTCTCCCACATGGTTGCATCTGCACATAGGATCTTATAGGATATAGGATCTTATAGAGACATATAAAATTATAAAAGGACTGGACAAGCTAGATGCAGGAAAAATGTTCCCAATGTTGGGCGAGTCCAGAACCAGGGGGCACAGGCTTAGAATAAAGGCGAGGCCATTTAAGACTGAGGTGAGAAAAAACTTTTTCACCCAAAGAGTTGTGAATTTGTGGAATTCCCTGCCACAGAGGGCATTGGAGGCCAAATCACTGGATGGATTTAAGAGAGAGTTAGATAGAGCTCTAGGGGCTAGTGCAATCAAGGGATATGGGGAGAAGGCAGACACGGGTTATTGATTGGGGACGATCAGCCATGATCACAATGAATGGCGGTGCTGGCTCGAACGGCTGAATGGCCTCCTCCTGCACCTATTTTCTACGATCTATGATCTATGCACAACATCACTCCTTATCTCGTTATTACTTTCTCAAGCATAACCTAGGAAGCATACAAGATTTTGGTTGTACTTTCCAATTTTTCTGACTTTAACATGCTGAGGATATTAGCTGACATAAAACAATGACCAAAATAGAGTGATTTGTAATTAAATAATGCTGACAGAACACTTTATTTGAAGTCTGAAAGCAATTCAAAGAACAAGGATACGGATAACACAGCATTGCTGAACTCACATCAAACAAAACATTTTGCAATCAAATTATAAATTAATATTATTTCTCTTGCAAACTAAAAATAAATTATTTGTACTTATCATTTAGATAAGTTAAACAGAGGACCAGGCCTCTTTTGAAGCTAACATCATCACTTTGTGTAAAATAATTCAAGTAGAGTTTAAGTATGTCGCATAGAAGTAGGTATAAGCACTATAGTGCAGTTCCAGAAAAAAAAAAAACAGGATATCCGATTTATACTGGTCAGAAAAGTCCAACTGATCTCACTGAACATTGTGTAAATGAAGCAGAGATGGCATGTATAAGTATCACTGCCTATAATGATGTTCATTATGATGTGCAAGTGATGTTGGAAGTGTTAACTGTATAGTCACCAGAGACCAAGGCTAAGTTAGAGCAGACACTGTCTCTAATCTCATTACAGGCTGGTTTGTCTGGCTCCAATCACAATATGTCTATCTTACGCATTTGTAATAGTCACCGGTGGATCCGCAAAATAATATCCGACTCAGTATTTTATGACCAATCAATTCCAGACATACTTTGTGAATAGTTTGTTATGCTTAAAAATGAGCAAACTTTTTTTTCACTGATCATTTGCTGAAATTAATCCCTCTTACAGTATTATTATCCCATCTTGGTGAAAGCAAGTTGACCATACAAAAAATAAATGTATTTTTCTTCTTAATTTCCTTAATTTATTTTCACTTTTCATTTGCTCCAGAAGCTCCACTCTTGATGAGTTAAATTCTACAAGTGCCAAGCACTGCTGATCACACAGTACAGGCTAATTCTTGAAGCAAGCATTGACTTGATATTAATAGTGTTAGGTTTTTACTCTAAAAAATACATAAGAGTAGTAATAAGTACTAGTCTGGATTTTGCGATTAGCAGAAGAGAAATAGTATTCACAAGGATTAAGTGAGTTTTGCGGTCTTGATATTGGCAATCATCAGAAATCAGCTTAAAAAGAAGTCCCCAATATGCAGCAGCCGCAATGTCGTCGAGCTAGCTGAACAACAATCATGTTGAAGCATGCCAGGGAGCAAAAGGGAAAATCATTGTTCAAAAAGGTTCCAAAACGCCAAATGTTGACTGGAACATAAATATATGATTATCTAGAAGTTGGAATAACATAAATATTTTTTTAATCTACTTCATTTTAAATAGTCATGAGGCAACATAATCCACTTATTTAGGGATTTTAATGGTTGAAACTTTGCCCGGTGGTAATTATTTCTTAGTACTGCATTCTAATCTCACTTGGAGTTCATGAACTAGAAATTGATATTTTAAAGCAATGACTACCTGTGAATGGTTGTTGAATCGCTGCCAGTAACGTTGAGATTTCTGCATTAAACAATGCAGATGTGGAAATCCCAAACTTGCTCTCGATTTCAGTGAATTACCACAAACAATGATAGTTCTAATATCATTACTGCAAAACCTAGGCCACAGTTTCACAAGTCTGCCAATTCAGCTAACAATGTTAATCATTTACAGAAAACCTTTCGTATTTAACTGTCCCTGAATTAAGGCCTTTGATATTTTTAATTCATATTACTACAATGTACAAAAATCCAGATCCGAGCAGCCTGCATACAGTTATGCCATTTTTCATTTATAGCGAGAATAATAGAGAATAGTATCCATTACAAATGCAAAAGATCATTCTGAAATCTACTTACTAACAGAATATTTATCCAAATCTGAATTAGTTTTAGATCAGGAATCAAAATTATCCTTCAGTAACATTTTCTGAATTTGTGGCAACCTCTATCCATTGACTAAATTAACATTGCTAAAACTGTTACCTGATGCATTACTGCTACCTGCTGGACTCCCGGCAGCTGGAGCTGCGGGAACTGGTCCACTTTCGATTGCACATCATTCTGTACTAGAAGCCTCTGCTCAGGAGAAAAGTAATACATTATAGAGAATCGAACTTTAAAAAGTACTGCTAAACAATTCTAATATGAAGGGCAATTCAGTCAATATTTACAGGTATATCCAAAGTCTGAAATTCCCATACCACACAATTTCCATTGAAAAAAAAAACACTTTATTAAATTTGAGGCCGGCAATTGTTAGTAAACAATTAATACACTCAGGACAATGAACGACAAATGAATACTTACTGTATATTGAAAATATGAATTGATTTCATGCACTTCGATACAGAAGCATCGTTAAAAATGTCAGATTTTGTGCAGTTGGATTACCACCTAGATGTTCTCTAACTATATATTTTAGTAAGTCACACTATTCCCTGCAGCAAATTGGTAATATTCTGATCCTATAATATATGTTAATTTTATACCATCTGCCAACTTGTAAGGCTGTGGATATTTTCATCCTAATATTTTCACTTCCACTCCAATCCGCTAAGTATTCTGATTTGTCAAGAGGAGCAAAGTACGAACTACAGATGGCTGGTGTTCTGTGCGGTCACTGTGAAGTACATTTGCTTTTGGTTAGGAATGTATGGCAATTTTGAAAGGACTAATTTTTCCATTGATCAATCAGTTACATAGTAAGACTACTTTCGGACTATAATGTCAGGAAGTAAATCTGTGTATTTTTGTACCTAACTTCAGTTAAACCAGCATCTGCAGTTCCTTCCTATACAGTAAATTTTGGTTGGCCAATAAATAGTTTTATTTTAATTGTAATTTCTAAAAATATAAATAACTTCTGCAGAAGCTCTAGAAATACCAATAAGAAACATTTATTGCTCTCCACAGGTTGTAAAATCATAGGCAGAAACATTAGAAAGCACCAACATTGTCTTTCCTGGTCATTTAGGTGCTAACATGATCATCATAAAGAATTTGTTTCTTAAGCATAGTCATGACCTTGTTAAGTAGTTGTAATTACATAGTAATTTGTTGTTGTAATCTACATGGAATCCCAAAGCTTGTCCATGGGAACGAATGAAGTAAAATAAGCAAAGTATTCTTCTTTAGTTTGTAACATAAAATATGTACTTAAATTATTTTCTTGATGATTTATCAATGTGCAACAAGCTGAAATTATCAACCTTATTAGCCTCACCAAGGCCATCAGGTTGGGGGTAAGACCTCTCCTGATGTGGAATTAACCCAATCCAAGCATAATAGAACTCTAAGCAGTAAATCGACTCTGATGAAAATATACTGAGTTTGAAGCAGAAGATGATTAAACAAGTAATAAATATTAGTTTTATAAATTGAAAAGAAATTCACAACTCAGGTGGATGTCGTTATATGTGACTTATGAGTTTCAGCAAATAATATGTTGCCAAGGAGTAATTTGGCTATGCACAATAGTGAGGCTGCAGCTCCAGCTTTATATCCCTTCCACTTTTAATTTCCATCGGCTCAAAATGTGACTTTTAATTCCAACTAGAGAGTTGAGATTGCATGTATGAATAATAAAAATTCCATCCAAATGGAACAGGCAGCAGCATTCACTATAACTGACACATTTATTTTCTGCTTCAGAGGAAAGATGTTCCATCACATGGGAAATGACAAAATAAAGAAAAATCCATCGGAAAAAATTACATAATACTGGAAAAATTATTTCTCTTCTTGGAAGATATACCCCCAAGCACCCCCAGAAAATAAATTATTTTTCGCTTTTTGACTTCCTGCATTTTATTTCCTCTCCCCAAAACAAATATGTTGCATATATCTTCAATAGCATTTTCAGATTCAGTGGTTGCTTTATCATTTTTATCATTATCCTGATTCTGAGTCACTGTTTATTGCAAAAATAAAAGCTATTGGGGTATATTTTGGTTCTGATCATTCGTCTAGCACAATAGCATTAGCTGCCCCTTACATTAACTTTCCAAAAACCGATTCCATTGCCATTAGGGCAGCACAGTGGCACATCGGTAGAGCTGCTGCAATACAGCGCCAAAGTACCGGATTCAATCCTGACCACAGGTGCTGTCTGTACGGAGTTTGTACGTTCTCCCTGTGACAGCATGGGTTTTCTCTGGATGCTCCAATTTCCTCCCACATTGTGCAGGTTCATAGGTTAATTCACTTCTGAAAATTGTCGCTAATGTGGACGACAGAAATAGTGTACAGGTCGGCGTGGACTCGGCGGGCAAAAGGGCCCGTTTCCACAGGGCATCTCTAAACTAAACTAAAATCCTAGCAAGACAAAATAAAATGTAATAAGACTCCATATCAAATGATAAACAAGTCATCAGGTTGGCTAATGTCTTTTATAGAATATTTAACAAATCAGCAACATTGAAGTGTTTATATCATGAATCATACCGAATGAAAACAAGCCCTTCAGTCTGCGCCTACCATGAGGTAACCATTTTACACTAATTTATGAATTGAATCTCATTCTGCCCATGTTTTCCTCGACTTCCCCCAGATTCAACCATTAGGGGCAATACATATTGGACAATTTATCCATCAACCCTCAGGGTTTTGTGCAAAGAAACTGCAGTCACCGGAGTAAACCAAGGTCGTCATTGGAAGAATGTGAACATCTCGAAGAGCAGCACCTTGAGGTCAGGATCGAAAGTGGATCACTGTGAGCTATTATACGAGTTGCACCATTATGCTGTGCAACAAAAAGAGTTCAATGTAATTTAGTTTTGATAGAATAATTAATAAATGAATGCGCATCTTAAATTATCACTTTGTAATTTTAACCAGGCAAAGAAGGTCCTAAAGTTATAAGACAAGAGATGGATTATGCATTATGCTTAATTTGCATTTTCCAATCTTTTTCTGCCACATCAATAAAGAACAAAACAAGGTTAAATTGTATTAGTACGACTGTAGAAAAGTGAATTGATCATGTGTCTTGAAATTAAAATTGTACTACATGAAGAATTATTGAGCACTTTGGCAGTGCCAAGCGTTTCATTTGTTGAGTGGCTGAGGCATCACAATGATTGCACTATTGGTGGCTCTTGTCTCAGCGTCAGAAGGCTACAAGTTCAGGTTTTTATCTTGATATTTAAACACACCATCATAGGCTGACATTTCTGTGTTGCAATGCACAGTAACAGGGGCTATCTTTAGGATTTGACATTAAGCTGGGGCCCAGTTGCTCCGTCAAGTGAAATAAAAGACCTCTCTATTGCAACAAGCAAGTTATCTATGCTGTTCACACAGATTTTATCTTCTTTAGCATCATCCTTACTACAATTTGATTATTCAACAATTATCATATTGTCATTTGAAAGTGCTTACGGCACACAAAACAGCTCCTGTATTTCCCACAATAGTACTGCACTTCCAAAAGGTCTTAATAGTTGGTAAAATGCTTAGACGTTTCCTCAGATCATGCCCGGTGCTGTATAAAATGAAGCAGCTGTTGAATCAGGAATTTCAGTTTAAAATCCTTTCATAATGTGGAATTGCATCTCTTCTATCAGTGATAACATTTGAGTATATGACATTTGTGGGGGGAAACCATAGAATGTCTTTCCTTTATAACATTTGGAGGAATATATTGTTCTGAATATTTACTATTTTAATCTAGTCCTCAGTTTTCAAATCATTGTCATACAATTTGTTATAGAACTGAAATAATTATACTTTTGCCCATGGCCACAGTTGCTTCTCCAGATTCTCCTGGATCTCATTCAATTTTGTTTTATCTTTCATACACCGTCATGATTCTTAACTTTCTGCAGGATATATATTTACTTATCTTCATTCATTTTTAGTTTGCTTAATTAATCCGTAGATATCTACAATTTTGTTTTTAGATGTATTTTTAGCTTGCCCTTCATTATTCCATTAAACAAATTATGTTTGCTTCTGAATTGCTTCAAACTATTTTGCTCCAATCTATTTAAATCTTCCATCATCTTTATCCATACAGCTCATTTAAAAGCATACAATTTGTTCAGAATTTTGATTTCTTGCTCTATAAGATTACTGCCCTTAAAGATGCCATTTTCAGCATGTCAAAAACCCACGGGCAAATCAAAGGAAATCAGCTTGAAAACCTTCAACTGTTCACATTAATCACATCCTGCAAAACTTTCAATTTAGTAGGTCCCCAGAATACCACCTAATATTATTAATTTACACATTTGTCAATCTTGTATCAAACTCAGAGCCATATGACGAAGTAGCAATTTGCTTATTGCTTTTATATATATATATACTAGACTAAGCATGGGTTTTTATGAGGTACTAGACTAAGTGGGACCCGTTGGGTCCCAGCATCACACGGGAGGGCTGGTCTCCCAACGCAATATTCCACCTCTCCACCAATTCCGATATTGGTGGCCAGTGGGGGGCTTTCTGGAGCGCTAGTATGGGTGTTGTGGGCTGAAGGGACTGGGTTCCAGAGGGCTAGTATGGACATTGTGGGCCGAATGGATTCTTGGGCTGGCGGCTCAGTCACTCAAGCCTGTTGTGTTGGTGGGCTGGCAGTTGACTCACAGCTATTCCTTGAAATTCCATTTCAAGCAGGGTGCAAGGCCACCAAATTCAAGTGCGGTTTCTTACCACTTCAAGCCGGTTGCAAGGGCACCAAATTCAAGTGCAGTTTCATACCATTTCAAGCAAGGTGCAAGACCACTAAAGACAGCGAGTTGTGATCTTTCCCTCCTCCATCTTGCAGAGACTGAGCCATACCCACACTTCTGGGTTTTATAATCCCCCGCCCCTACCATCATAAGGGGTGTGGCCTTCATGGCGTGATTGACAGGAGAGAGAATCTCAACATTTTTTAAACACTAATAACTCCTTTATTTTTCATCGATGGGAGAACTCCTCAGCATCTGATCAGCGGAGGGGGACTCTGAGTAAGATGGCCAAAAATCTCAGCCATACATGGTAACATTTTTTCTAAAATCAATATAAAGTGCAAACAGGAAGTGGTCAAGATTAGACTTTTAATTACATAGAAGGCAAGTCATTCCAAACCAAAGGCAATGTAGCTTTAGCATTTCCAAACTAAAGGCAATGCAGCTTTAGCATTTTCAAACCAAAGGCAACACAACTTTAGCATTTCCAAACCAAAGGCAACAGAGCTTTAGCATTTCCAAACTATATTTTCAAACCACATTAAGGGTACTGACAGGTCAGTAAAGCCACTCACAGTTTAGTAGACATGTGTTCAGTGTTATTCACAGCTCAGACTGAGAGACGTGACCCTCTCGCTCCCCCATTTTGCAGAGACTGACTGAGGCACTCAACACTTCCGGGTTTTATAGTCCCTCCGGAAGGGGCGTGACCTTCAGGAGAGAGAATCTCAACATTTTTAAAACACTAATAACTCTTTTATTTTTCATCGATGGGAAAAATCCTCTTGACCTGCGCAGCGGAGGCGGACTGAGTAAGATGGCCAAAAATCCACAGCCATAAGTGGCAGCGTTTTTTCTAAAATCAATATACACAACAACAGGAAGTGGTCAAGATCTGACTTTTAGTAATATAGATTTGAGAACAAGAGGCAACTTTTCAGGTAATCAAATTTGCACTGCTATTCAATTAGAGTATGGTTGATTTGTACCTCAACCCCTCTTACCCAACTTTATTTAATATTCCTTTGATAAACTGAAATTTCCAATTGCAACATTCAACTGTTTTTTATGGGAGCACGATAAGTAAGACTTATTGTAAACTTTGCATGGAAAATTAACTTCATAATTTAACACTTGAGTGGTAAATAGATGAGGCTGATGATCTCAACCAACCTCCAATAAAGATTTTAATTAACACATGTACTAGAAACAACTGAAAATGCATAATAATTTATAGGGGGTAGACAAAAATGCTGGAGAAACTCAGCGGGTGAGGCAGCATCTATGGAGCGAAAGAAATAGGTGGTGTTTCGGGTCGAGGCCCTTCTTCAGACTGATTGGGCTTCATTTCTGAATTTATTGGGCTTCATTTCTGAACCAAATTGGAGACATTTCCAGTTATGCTCACTTCAGATGAAAATAAATAAGTAGGTGAAAGTCAAAATCAGAAATAAGTGTTAAATTAAATATTTTTGGTGTCTTAACACTTTTAGAAATATTGAATTGAATTCCTTGATTTGTGTAGTTAGATAAACCTTGTGTAAATCTAAGGCTGTATTTTGAAATACCATTACCAATAAACATGCTCAAGCAAGTTTTATATATCTAATAACAAGCTCTAAATCCTGCAAGGACATATTAATCAGTTAGTCACTCACTGTTCTTTATTGCTCTGGTGCACATCTGCCCTTTGTTAGTAGCCTTCAGCAGGTTTTGGTGTGAACAGTCGAAAACCACAAAATGGAGTCATACATTACCCATTGTTTGGGCATTTTGGGTGCTGATTTGCTTCAATTTGAAATCAACACACATTAGTACCTAGTTGTAGGCAGAACTTTGTCAATCGTGATTCTTGTAATGTTATTGCACATTCGAAATACTCAGTGGAGGCAGACAATAACTAGTGCCTAACACTAATTTATTGCCAACATTGCCACACTGGAATTCAGTGTCACAGCCAATGCATGGAGTATCAAGCACTCGGCAACAGATGGATCATCCCTCAACCCGCTTCGTTTCCCCAGAATCATCAAGTACAAACGAGTTGGTGAATGTTTTTTATTGAATATATCTCAAGTCAACTGATAATGCTTAAGTGGTACTCTCTCACACTGAAGAATGACAGTGTGAATAATGATATGCCAGAGAAGTTCAGCAGGGAGCCATATCCATCAAGAGTTTTCAGTGAGCAATTTGAATTTCACCTCGACATAGAATAACACGAGGCATCTACAGCTCTTTAACAGCACCATGCTCCTTTATAATTTCAACCATACTTCAAGAGTACAGCTACATTACCAAAGGCTATTAGGATCACCATGACCATTAAATTCCAGGTTGAAGCTGCAAGTTTCTGTAACATATCAAGATTCAAGAGAGATTCAAGAATGTTTTTTTTTGGTCATATATACTCATATGAACCAGAACAAGGAAATGCTTACTTGCTCGCAGGTTTACAGGCACATTAGATGCAACTACAATAAAAATAAGAAGATAATAAACTATCTATTCTTATAAGTAAAATAGATTATGATAGTTCGAACACCAAAGTATATAGAGCAGCCATCGTAGTCCAAAGTCTTAGTGCTTCTGTGCTGAGGTAGGATGTGGTTAGTGTTGTGAAGATTGGTTCAAGAACCTGATGGTTTATGGGAGGAAGCTGTCATCGAACCTGAAGGTACTGGTTCTCAGGCTCCTGTACCTTGTTCTCAATGGTAGCAGCTAGAATAAAGCATAGCCAGGGTGGACATTGTCTTTGATAATATTATCTGACTTTTTGACGCCACGCTTCTTGGGGCTCGCTTTGATGGTGGTGGGGTCAGTACCTGTGATGGACCAGGCAATGTTCATTATTTTCTGCAGCCTTCTTCGTTCTTAAGCATTAAATTTTCCATACCAGGCCATGATGCAACCAGACAGTATGCTCTCCAAATGCACCAGTACAGGTTTGAAAGAGAATTTGGCGACAAACCAATTCTCCTCAAACTTCTGAGATGATAGAAGCATTGGCCACCTTTCTTGGTGATTGCGTCAATGTGCTGGCCCCAGGACAGATCATCAGAAATGTGCATGTTCAGGAACTTGAAGGTGTTGACTCTCTCCACCACCATCCCATCAATGAAGACAGCTGCATGGTCCCTTGACTTTGTTCCCAAAGTCAACAATCAGCTCCTCAGTCTTGTAAAAATGAATGCAGGATTTGTTCTGGCACCACTCAACCAGATTATCGATCTCCCCCTTTATTCTGCTTAATTGTTACCCATTATTCCTCCAATAACAATGATGGCTAGAATCTAGAATGTAGAAGATTGAGGGGGGATCTTATAGAAACTTATAAAATTCTTAAGGGATTGGACAGGCTAGATGCAGGAAGATTGTTCCCGATGTTGCGGAGGTCCAGAACGAGGGGTCACAGTTTAAGGATAAGGGGGAATTCCTTTAGGACGGAGATGAGGAAAACATTTTTCACACAGAGAGTGGTGAGTCTCTGGAATTCTCTGCCACAGAAGGTAGCTGAGGCCAGTTCATTGGCTATATTTAAGAGGGAGTTAGATGTGGCCCTTGTGGCTAAAGGGATCAGGGAGTATGGAGAGAAGGCAGGTACAGCATACGGAATTGAATGATCAGCCATGATCATATTGAATGACGGTGCAGGCTTGAAGGGCCGAATGGCCTACTCCTGCACCTATTTTCTATGTTTCTATGATATTGTCAGCAAATTTTAAAAAAATACTCCGCAATTCTCCATAAGGTCACATGACATAATTATATCTTGTCAGACAGAGACCATGGAAAAACAATCTATCCAATCTTTGAGAGCTTTTCAAAGGTGCAGAGTGTATTGACTGCATTTATTTCATCTAAAATGGAAACTAGAAGGGACTAGTCTCACAATATCTATCTGGCATGCAATATTGCCAGTCCATCATGCAAGTTCATGTCTAGTATCCTGGTAGCATTTATGATGCATTCGATCCACGTAAGTTAGGTATACCATTGTAATTTTGTCTCCGTATCAACAAAATAGTTGTTTCTGATGACAAGGCCTAATAATTAGCTACATGACTCTTGATTCTGTGGTGCAAATCAAGCACATCTAATACTACACTGCCTTTCGCATAGACCATCAGTGTGTTCAAGCAACAATTTTATTACATGAGCCACTCCAAAAGAGCCCAATAGTAATTGGCCGAACAGGAATCAGAGTTGGCGTAGCATGCTTTGCACAACAGAACCTTGCAACCATGAGGATTTAGATATTGCAATTGTTATTCAGGGAGCATTAGCATATGAATAGATGATAGGGTGGTTGAGTAGCTGGTGGTGAAGGGAGAATGAAGAGGTGGAAAATGAGAAAGCCCTTTCCAACATTGCTGTTGGGACCAATTCAACAGATTGTGCCAAATAACGTTTACATCAATATTTAAGACCAATCTGAACAATGGAGTCAACTTTGCAAAGGCCAGACGAGAAAAGATTTAGACTGGGACAGCTGTCTTACACATTAGTTCAACAATTTGCTGAAGATTCAGCATGTCCTTGGAATGTCCCAATTTTAATCTCTACCAAATCCCCAATATTTAGAACATGCCAATATCTTTCAACTTATTGGTTTCTTATTGCCACATATACTAATATACCGTGAAAAGCTTTGTATATACCAAAGACCACTTCATCACCTTCATCTATAATCATCTGCTCTGGTTGTAGTTCTTGTACTTTTTACCCTCCTCATGGAGGAGAGTGGGATTGGAATAAAGACTGGGATTGGTTGATTCTGGGAGGAGAGAGAGGTGTGGAGGCTATAAAGGAAGGGGTGGAGAAAATGAAAGATGCATGCTTACACTATCTGCAGCTAGTAAATTTGTAGGACTAATTATATCAGAATTAATTGGGGGGGGGGTGGGTGGCGGGGGAGACACTTCCTCCAGGACCCCAGGGCTTGACCTTACTCCTTCCCAAGTTTCCTCCCAGTGACAATCTGAAGGACCTACTGGATCTCTTTAGAAAAGGGACACTTCTCCAACTCCTCCACCAAAGCTTCCAATGCAATAATTTGTGGTCCATTTGCTTTTAGGTCAGGCAAAAATTGCAATCCCCTCCACAGCGACTTCTCCTACCTGTTATAGCAGTAATTCACATTTTAGAATCTAGTTTTAAGCAGTCAATTCCAGTTTTAAGCAGTTAGAATCTAGTTTTAAGCAGTCCATTCCAGATACTAGCTACATATCATATTTGGGCCTCCTGCTGATGTAGTAAGAGACCTCATATTTCAATGAAACCTCAGCAATATCTAATTGTTCCCACTCATTACCATCTTTCCACTTAAATGGTTAATAGGAATGAAGAAGCTGTTTTCCCTCTAAATTCAATATATGGGACTTTCTACTTGATTGATTAGGAATGAATCAAGGGGGCATCAGCAAAATATTGTAAGTAGAATCATAGGTTTATAGTTAAAATAACCAACTTGTATATTGTGCTCTAAGGTCACCAACATTAATCCATGGGAAAGTCAACATTCATTGAGATGCAAAATCCTATTCTATTTATATCAGAATTAACATGGAATAGTACCAAAGTTCTGAAAAAAGGGCTCAGAATTTCCTGGAACATGGACTGAGTAGAAGGTCAAACCTCTTTCCCCAAAACTGAAGATTCAATGATTGTTAAAGATAAAGGGTAAATTCATCAGATACAAGAAAAATTAATATTAAATTAACAAAACAGATTAAAGGATTGAAAGGGAAGGCAGATTTGAAAAACCTTAATCAACAATTTACCTGCAGGAATAACATTGTATGGTTGGAAATGTTGAGTGGCGTTGGTTTGATTTAGTTTAATTATGTAAATCAGGGGGTCCCAACCTTTTTCGTTCCGTTTACCCCTGGCAACTTTACTAGCACTGTTTTTAACTTTAAAAAACAATGTTATTTCATTTATTTATGAACAACTAATGATGAACAGATACCGGTATACCGGAACGAGACACGGTCAGTCAATGAGAAAAAATGTACCAATCCAGAATCAACAAATTTACCCCCTGGGTAGGCAGCATTTACAGAACCCTTGGTGTAAATGGTTCTGAAATGTCAATTATCTGGAAAGTCAACTGAAAGTGAACTAGAAGCATGGGTTTTTATGAGGTACTAGACTAAGTGGGACCCATTGGGTCCCAGCATCACACGGGAGGGCTGGTCCCTCAACGCAATATTCCACCTCTCCACCAATTCCAATATTGGTGGCCAGTGGGGGGGGGGGGCTTTCTGGAGCGCTAGTATGGGTGTTGTGGGCTGAAGGGACTGGTTTCAAGAGGGCTAGAATGGGCATTGTGGGCCGAATGGTTTCTTGAGCTGGCGGCTCAGTCACTCAACCCTGTTGTGCTTGCAGCTCACTCACTCACAGCTAGTGGGCTGGAAGTTGACTCACGGCTATTCCTTGAAATTCCAAGCAGGGTGCAAGGCCACCAAATTCAAGTGCAGTTTCTTACCACTTCACGCAGGGTGCAAGGCCACCAAATTCAAGTGCAGTTTCATACCATGTCAAGCAGGGTGCAAGGCCACTGAAGACAGCGAGTCGTGACCTCTCCCTCGTCCATCTTGCAGAAATTGAGCCACGCCCACATTTCTGGGTATTATAGCCCCCCCCCCATCTCACCAGAAGGGGCGTGGCCTTCATGATGTGATTGACAGGAGAGAGAATCTCAACATTTAAAAAACACGATGGGAAAAATCCTCGGCACCTGATGAGCGAAGGGGGACTCGGAGTAAGATGGCCAAAAATCACAGCCGTACGTGGTAGTGTTTTTTCTAAAATCAATATAAAGCTCAAACAGGAAGTGGTCAAGATTAGACTTCTAATTATATAGAAAGGCAACTTTAATTAGGCACGGCAACTTTAATTAGGCAAGGCAACTTTAATTAGGAAACACAGCTTTAGCATTTCCAAACCAAAGGTAACACAGCTTTAGCATTTCCAAACCAAAGGCAACACAACTTTAGCATTTCCAAACCAAAGGCAGCACAGCTTTAGCATTTCCAAACTACACTAAGGGCACTGACAGGTCAGTAAAACTACTCACAGTTTAGTAGACATGTGTTCAGTGTTATTCACAGCTCAGACTGAGAGACTTGACCCTCTCGTTCCCCCATCTTGCAGAGACTGACTGAGCACTCAACACTACCGGATTTTATAGTCCATCCGGAAGGGGCGTGGCTTTCAGGAGAGAGAATCTCAACATTTTTTAAACACTAATAACTCTTTTATTTTTCATCGATGGGAAAAATCCTCTTGTCCTGTGCAGCGGAGGGGGACTCTGAGTAAGATGGCCAAAAATCACAGCCGTAAGTGGTAACGTTTTTTCTAAAATCAATATACAGAACACCAGGAAATGGTCAAGATGAGACTTTTAGTAATATAGATTTTTATACCAATGCCAGAATACAATTGGAAAAGTATCTAAATGATTTGGGGAGATTTTTTTTTAAACCTAGTATTTGAATTAGTTATCCATTTGTTGAAATAATGAGCAGTTTCATGGGGGTTTATTTGTGATATGAATCTTGCGGATCTTTCCATTGGTTGTGCCACGAAGAAGAAATAGTTGAAAGAAACTAATTCTCCACACTGAAGATTTCCTCTCGTATAACCCCAACCGATTTTTGCAGCAAGTACAATATGGTCTTTCCGCTTACCTTCTCAGCTGTGAATACATTACATATAACGAATAGCAGTGCCATAAAAATAAAACATCAAATATTTTACTTAAAATAAATCAAAGTCGAAAGGGTATATAATTCTGTTTTCATCCCACAGATGTTACCTGATCAATGGGATATTTCCAGCACTTTCTGTTTTATTTCAGATTTCCAACATCAGCAGAATATTAGGTTTTACAATACAACAGGTTGCGAATCCATCAAATATATTTAATAAAAAATGTGACAAAAGGAAGACAGCTTATAATCAGAGTTTATTATGTTGTGCTATTTATTACGAACTTATAAAGTGCGAATGTAATATGGCCCACTTTGGGTTGAACTAATGCCAGCCTTGAACCTTCCTACCATCTGACAGCTTAATCAAAGATCTCAAACATTTCAATCCTTTAAGGGCCTGTCCCACTTTCACGAGGTAATTCACGAATTCTCCCGAGTTTTCCCCTGATTCAAAATTGCGGAATGCTCGTTACGAGTCTATAGGAGGTCGTAGGAGTTAGTAGATATATCGTAGCTGCTCGTTATGCTAGCCGTAGGTACTCGTGGCATCAGGTGAGTCTGGACGTTTTTTCCAGCCCAATAAAAAATGTCCACGAGTAAAAAAATGGTCGGGATGAAAGAATTAAGTCGTGAAAGTGGGACAAGCCCTTAACAAGGATGCAAGATGAGGTTTAATAAGGAGAAAAAAAGGAAAAAGCATTTTTTGATTATATATTGACTGTTCACAAGAATTAATGCTACACAAACTATGCATTTCCATTATCTTCTACCTTTCACTCACCTGTTGCGATGCCTGAACTTGCTGTACCACTTGCGTTGGCACTCCAGATTGCGCTCCAGCTGACGAAGAGCTGGAATCGGAGCCTGCCTCCGTTGGCCGCATACTTGCTTCTAAACAGAAACAGTAACAACGCGTCAATAATTTTGTTTTCTCTTGTGAACAATTAACACTGGACTTCTTAAGCAAAACTTAAAACATTGAGAAACTACGGCAATGATTTGAAGAACATAATATTACAGAAGCATTTTCTGTTCTGTTTTTAGTTTTATCTTGCATATTACACATTCATTTCACTATGCCAAAGCCTTTTTTCTGCTGACTGGATAACAGGCAACAAAAGCTTTTCACTGTACCTCGGTACATGTGACAATAAACTCATCTAACTTCAAAGACTGAACCTTAGCCATCCTTTGAGTTTTGTCTAACGAAACCAGGATAGCATTTAATGAAAGAATAAATATGGAGACAGCAACTGCAGGATATTTTTTATTGAGGTCTACAAGATAGAATAGCCCAACTGGCAAAAGAATGACTCTGTATAGGAAGGAAGGAAAGATGCTGGTTTTCATCGAAGTTAGTCACAAAATGCTGGAGTAACTCAGCGGGACAGGCAGTATCTCTGGAGGAACAGAATGGGTGATGTTTCGGGTCGAGACCCTTCTTTAAAATAATTACTCTATGGCATTTAAGGAATGCTGCTATATTTTGAAAATGAAAAGGAAATGAATCAAATTAAATGATTGACTACTACTGTAATGTAATTAAGCTTCAAGAAATTCAGCACTCACATTGGCTAAAAGTAATAAATGATGGCTTTGTTTGTGCCACTTTTGGACATTCACATTTGCCATCTGCTTAGCAGCAATTAATTTGGTTATTTCATATTTGACTCTGCATCAGAGTCAGTAATGAATGGTTTCAAGTTATGCAGCAGCAGTATTCCAAATTTCCAGATCTTTGAACAACCCCAAGGCCCCGCTTTGCATCAACACCGGGAGGCTTCAATGCCAGGAGACTCCCGGGAGGCCTTCAATGTGTCTGGAAATGTGGGCAGGCTTGCAAGTAAGCATGAAGCACAGGGGACTATGACCCCACCCCACCATTCCACTCACCAATGTTCAGTCACTAGAAAATAAAGTGGGGGACATACAGGGAAGGCTGCTTTATCAAAGGAACATGAGGGAATGCTGTGTGCTCGGTTTCACAGAGACATAGCTCACCCTCAGACTTACTCATCCAGCCCAAAGGTTTCTCCATCCATCGCATGGACAGAACGAGACATTGGGAAAAGGGAAAAGCAATGGTGTCTGCCTCACGGTGAACTCTGTGGTGCTTAGACGTAGCATACGCGTCTAACTCCTGCTCTTCGCACTTGGAACACCTGGTGGTGAAGTGCCGTCCCTTCTACCTCCCGAGATAATTCACTTTTATCATAACTGTGATCTACATCCAATCCCAGTCGACATTCATCTAACACTGGAGGAGCTGCAACTCCTTTTCCAGCATAGCCAGGGACTTCAACAAAGCCAGCCTGAAGAAATCACTCCGTAACTACCACCAGCACATGCCCTGCAGCAGCAGAGGAGCAAACAACCTCGGCCACCACTGTTGCACCATCAGAGATGCATATCGCTCCATCCCTTGCCCTCACTTTGGGAAATACGAAAACTCAGCTGTGCCTTTTCCACCGATTGAAGAGTGCACGCCCAACAGCGTGGACTGCACAGAGCTGGTCTGGGGAGGGCAGAGCATCGACTCTGGGGTTGCTTGTGGCTAGACTGGGCGATGTTCAAGGACTTGGCAATGGACATGAATGAATTTGCCATAGTTGTTACCAACTTCATAAGAAAATGTATGGAAGAGTATGTTCCCATGAAAACCATCTGAGTGTTCCCCAGCCAGAAGCCTTGGATATAATGAACTTTTTATGGTGTTTACCGAGTACTACATTTACATATCTGTTATGCTGCTGCAAGTAAGAATTTCATTGTTCTATTTCAACAACACTGTGGACTCTTGACATTCCTGACATTTACTGTATGTGATGTCCCAAAATGTATTACCTCACACTCATCTAGATTAATGCCACAACTCCACCCAACTTTCCATCTGTTGTATATCCTGCTGCATCCGTTCACAACTTTCACCACTATCTGCTAATACACTGCTTTTTATATCGTTGGCAAATTTACTGATCAGGCCACCCACGTTTTCATCCTCTCCCCACCTCTTTCTGCAGGGATCATTCTCTCCATTACTCATGGGAGGTGGTCTTGGCGGAATGGATGCTCCTCAAACTGCAGAGCATCTTGGACAATACAGCTCACCCCCTCCATGACACACTGGTCAACCTAAGGAGCACCATCAGCAACAGACTGGTTCCACCAAAATGCAGCACACGACCCATAGGAGATCCTTTTTCCGTGTGGCTATCAAACTGTACAACTCCTCCCCCTTCTGTCGTGGGGTAGACTGACCCCCCCCCCCTTCCCCCTCCCCAATCTTTGCACATCCCCAATCCTGGACTTTCCACTCCTGACCTTAACTTCATGTTTCATTGATCTTATTGTGTTTTAAGACTGTTGGTAGACCAATTTCACGGTTGGGATAAATAAAGTTCTATAGTATCGTATCGTAGAACAGTAAGAAAACAATAAGAAAAACTCTTCGGTCCGCAATGTTTGCGCCAAACACAATGGCAAGGGGCACTAATCACACCTGGCCTCTTAAAAGCCACTATTGTAGGTCTCCACTACCACCCCTGACAGCACATTTCAAGGATCCACCACCTCGGTGCAAAATACTTGCCTTTAAATTTGCCCCTCTCACCTTAAGCTATGCCCTCTAGTCTTTGATATTTCTACCATGATAAGAAAGTTCAGACTGTCTACCTTATTTATGCCTTTCATAATTGTATGTACCTCTATCAAGCTAGTCAATAGTCTGAATTATGGCAAGTAGATGGGATTGCAGAGTTTGAATTCAATTAGATCAGCTAAAATATTTTTAAATGGTGGCCAATTTTTAGTCCTAATTCAGTACAAATGTTTGTATATGAAAATGTTGCAAATACTCAACAGATCAAGTAGCAACAGTGGTTGATGATTGAAGATTTTTCAACTAAGTGATCATTTTTCATCAGATCCTGGGATGTCAGATGCAAAGCTAATGCCTGTTCTCCTCTGCAGAAACTTTATGATTTGCAGTTTCCATTTCAGATTTCCCATTATTGCATATGCTGTTGTATATAAACATGTTGTATTTCAAAATGTTTTTCATTCTAGGCCACAAATTCCCAATAACGAAGGATACATGAACCTTTTAAGTTGCATTTAAACACCTATTTGTTTTTCTATTCTTCCAATCAAAACAGATAATCACACATTTCAACACAATTTTCTTTTTTATTGTTCCCTTAACCTTTTAACATCCTTTTGAGACCTTTGAGTTTTTCTCACGGCTTGCTTTCCAACCTATTTTGTATCGTCATCAAATTTGGCTACAATGCACTCAGTCTTTTCATTTAAGTTACAAATAGAGACATAGAAAAATAGGTGCCATTCGGTCCTTCAAGCCAGCACCGCCATTCAATATAATCATGGCTGATCATCAATCCTGTCCCTGCTTTCACCCCAAATACAACATCTTCATTGTTATTACCACATTACCACCTTCCAATACCCACAGACATCCCTTACAGCTTCATGTGTTAATTTTTTTATCTGCCCAATGTCTGTTGATCTATTCCTGGATATATTTAGAAAATCAAGGCCGCTGTCATCATGTTATTGATCTAATTTTGCAAGCAGTTTCATTTTAGTTTAAAAAAATGAGAATGTGAATTTTTTTTAAAGCAGAAAGCAGCAAAAAGATAAGTTATTAAATATAAAATAATATAGAACAGTAACATGTCCTTCGACCCACAGTGTATGTGCCGATTACAATGCCAAGATGAATTAATCTCATCTGCCTACACATGATCAATATCCCTCAAATCTCTGGATATCCATGTATCTGTGAAAAAGCCTTTTAAAACACAATTATTGTACCTGCACCACACTCCTGGCAGCACGTTTAGGCACTCATCACCATCTTGTTTAAAAACCTGCCCCCCATATCACCTTAAACATAAGCCCTCCAGTCTTTGACACCACCACCATGGGAACAAGGTTCCGTGTCTACTCTATCTATGCCTCTCGTAATAACTTTATACATTTCTATCATGTCTCCCCTCTGTTCTAAAGAAAATAATCCAAGTCTGTCCAACCTTTCCTTGTAGCTAATACCCCATAAGCAGGCAGTGTTCTGGTAAAAATTATATAGGAATTATTTGTTTGGAAGAAAAATTAAAAATCTCCACAAATGAAAGCAATACAAGCATGCATGTCATATAACAGAAATCCGGTATTTTCAAAAAGGCTTTACTTACGTGAAGACTTAATCATGATACAAAAATCATCATGACAGCACACTGATTTCTGTAACGACAAAGACTCCATAACTTCACGAGTTGTTGCTGTGCCTTTGCAACTTCACTGCCTATTCGCGAAGCTCCCCCTTATGTATCCAATACGGACCTTGGAAACCCAATCTCTCAGTATGACTCAGAGATTTGCCTTATTTTTTTTATCATGAATATCACATTATCAAATTTGATGGAATAATTAATTTTTTTGTAAACGTATGCACAGGTACAAGAGGCGGAGGTTTTGCTTTTTTGTTCAAGGACAACATCACGGCAATACTTAGAAAAGAAAATCCTGGTTAATCACACAGTGAGGCTACATGGGCAGAATTCATAAATAAGGGGGTGATCACATTGGTGGGATTATAGACCCACCTCTTGTACTATAGAACAGAGAGGCTTAGGTTACAGGTACATGGTTTCAAGAAGGTGGCAACACATGTGGACAAGGTGGAGATGATGTCATTTGGCACGCTTGCCTTCATTGGTCAGGGTATTGAATGCAAGAGCTGGGACGTCATGTTCCAGCTGTACAAGACATTCCTATGGCTACATTTGGAGTACTATGTGTTCTTCTGGTTGGAAGGATGTCATGGAACAAGAAAGGTTGCAATAAAGAGGATGTTACCAGGTAAAGCTTGGAGTTATAAGGAGAGGCTGGATAGGCTGGGTCTTTTCTCTCTGAAGTACAAGAGACTAATAGCCCTGTCCCATGGTGCGAGTCCACCCACGAGTGATCCCGAGTGAAAGAAAAAATCAAATTTGTGGTTTTCTACGAGATTCCAAGTTTATGTTCATGCGTTTAAACGAGTTCCCACGTGTATGTCTAAGTTTGCCGTTTACTTATCATTTCTGCGATGTACCAAGTTCCTGTCACGAGTTACTCGAGCCAACAACGACTACCAACATGTGGAAAAATCATCACATGGTAAAAATGATGTCATACAGTTTTTTTTCACTATAAAATGCCTCCCATGTTTAAATTTCTTAGGGTTACGGAATCAAGGGATATGGAGAGAAAGCAGAAACGGGATACTGATTTTGGATGATCAGCCATGATCATATTGAATGGCAATGCTGGCTCGAAGGGCCGAATGGCCTACTCCTGCACCTATTTGCTATGTGTTTATACCTTTTAAGTGTTTTGACATGCGTTTCAGGATTCCAATATCTGTCTTTTCCAATATCCCTTTCCCTGTATTTCTCTTGGGCTTTTCCTCTCGTTCCCCAACTCCTATCTCCTCCATCTGCCAGTCCACAGAATGTAGATATGAAGTTCTTCTTGGCTGTCTATCTGTATGTGTGGACTTTACAGTAAATGTCATCCATGATCATTATCTCACAATCCTTCAGGTGTTTTTGCCACTCATTTCGCATCGAGTCATGGATTTATACAACACAGAAACAGGCTCCTCCGCCCACCATGTCCATTGCAACCATAGCCTTCCTGACCGTTATTCGAGTTCTGGCCCGTATACTTTGTAAACCTGCCTCCGTCGCATTCTCAGATTACGACTACAGTACTTACTGGGTTGCGAAAAAAGTAATCAGATGCCCTCTATTCGCCTGCTGCTCACGTTAAATCTACACCCTTTGATGAGTTCAATTAATCTGATTATTGTCTGTCCTCATTCATTTCATCATATGTTCACTTGAGCAGCGTGTGTCACTGCTCCAGGGACCCGGATTCGATTCTAACCTCCGGTACTATTTTATGGAGTTTCCCCCAAGTGTTTCCTTTTGCTGCCCGCACGCTACTTTGTTATATGAATGTTCCCCGCGATACCTGCTGTGTTGTATGAACCCATGACTCAATGAGAAATGAACGGCAAAAACACCTGAAGGACTGTCCCCTTCCCCCGATGTGTCGGTGAGTGGTGGAATGGGGCTCAGGTGGGAAATTGATGTGAATGCGGGCAGAAATGAGTTTGAGGTAAATGAGTGTTTAACGGCTGGCTCAGTGGGCCGAAGGGCCTGTTTCCGCCCTTTGGGACATTTTCACCGGGTGTGCGCACTGCCATACGCGAAGCTTTGCTATTTGTAAAGGTTTCTTGTCTAATGTGCTTTTTTAAACCCACTGAACCCAAGTTTTGGGATTTTTCAATATATAGGCTGACGGTTAGTACATTTCTCACAACTGCTTATTCATCGCTCGGCAGACTGTATTTCGGGGATCTCGCCTCACACCTGTATCATATTTTGGCCACGTTATCATATTTTATCTGTTATACCACTGTTATCCGATGTACCACTGTTTTATCCGTGACTGCGGATGGTAGCGAAAGACCCCAAAGGATATTCCCCTTCGTGTTGGCGAAGTTTTGCAATTGGTTTACTTTTCATGTAAAGGCGATTTATTTTTAAGAGTGGGTGTGGATCATTTCATTTTCAAGTAATCTTATTCAAACAAGAGATGGGCACAAAAAGCTGGAGTAACTCAGCGGGTCAGACGGCATCTCCGGAGAAAAGGAATAGGTGACGCTTCGGGTCGAGACTCTTTTTTTCAGCGATGCTGCATGACCCTCTGAAGAACACCAGCTTTTTGTGCCTGCCTTCGGTGTATACCACCATCTACAGTTCCTTCCTACACTTATTCAAACAGGAAATCATTCACTCACCTTTTTTTAACTCACCTTTTTTTAACTCACCTTTTTTTTCTCCGTCCAGCTGCCGAGTTAACTCAACAGGTCACGCAACATTTCTGGATAAAAGGAATCGGTAACGTTTGAAGGAAGGAAGTTTGGAAGAAAGGAATTGCAGATACTAGTTTATACCAAAGATAAACACAAAATGTTAAAGAAGAAACTGCAGATGCTGGAAAATCGAGGGTACACAAAATGCTGGAGGAACTCAGCGGGTGCAGCAGCATCTATGGAGCGAAGGAGATAGGCAACGTTTCGGACCGAAACCCTTCTTCAGACCGTTTCGGGGACGGAACCCTTCTTTAGGCTAAGACCCAGCCTGAAGAACGATCTAGACCCGAAACATCACCTATTTCTTTTCTCCTGAGATGCTGCCTGACCAGCTGAGTTAGTCCATCATTTTGTGTCTATCTTTGGTTTAAACTAGTATCTGCAATTCCTTCCTTCACACTTTTAGAGCAGTTTGTTTCAAGAAACAATCCTTCCAAAATTGCTCAAACTTGTTGCATTTGTCTCTTTAACTTAAGATGAACCACATTAAGATTGCATTTGAGAAAGGCTTAACTCGCTTTCCAAAGAAAACCAGGACAACTCAATGAAGCTGCATCAACTCAACATTGTCCTGCATTGAATGTTTGGTTTGATTGAGCTGCATCACTAACTGATCCGTGCCCTTCCCTTGGAGTTAGTAATACTAAAAGCCATGCTGTGCTAAGGCAACGGGTGTCCATTTGAACTGCATTTATTCAAGGTCTGGCATCAATCATTGAAAGGCATTACTCACTGAAAATGAATTGTTAGATCACTGTAAAATTCCATTAAGATCTGACTAATCTTCAACATGTTGCTTCTGGCACTCAGGCGAAACCCACAAGTTAATACGGTAAACTCACGAGTCACTACGGTAAACGCACGGGCTACCACGGTATTACAACGAGATTAAAAGTATCAACATTTTCGTTCAAGAGTACATTTGACTCGTGGAAATCTTTCAACATATTGAAAAATTTTCATGAGTTAACACGTTTCCCGAGTACCTGTCGTTGTCGTTACGAGTCGCTAAGTTACGTCCACGAGCTCCGACGTTCCTGCTACATTCTACATGATTACCACGAGTTTGATTCATTTTAACTCGGGATAACCCGTGGGTGGACTCGCACCGTTGGACAGGGGTTTAAGGGTGATTTTGTAGGGGTATATAAAATCATGATGGGCATAGAAAAGGTGAACAGCCACAGTTTTTTTCAAAAACTGGAAGGCATAGGTATAAGATCAGAGGGGAGAGAGGAATGATTTAAAAAGGCACTCGAGGTACAACGTTTTTATACAGAGGATGGTGTGCACACAGAACGAGCTGCTGGAGGAAGTGGTAGAACGTTATGCCACAGATAAGGCACTTAGACAGGTACATGGGCAGGAGATGTTAGGAGGGATATGACCATGCCAGTGAGACTAGCTTGGTTATGCAACTTCTGCATTGACAAGGTAGGCCAAAGGTCCTATTTCCATGCTCTACAGCTCAATGATTCAAAGACTCTAGCCTCTGCACAAGGTTCTTGGCCCATAACAATATAACCAATAAATACAACTTTCCTCTGGTTTTCACTTTTTACTCCGCACTACCCTCTTATCCCTCAAGAAATGCATATAAATGTATATTATGGCAACTGTGATGAAATATTCAACAGTAATTTATACTGTATTTCCAGAAGACCTTCCATTGGAAAACTGGAGAAAGCTTTGTCAAATGGCTCACAATTCAAGCAGTATCTCCCAAAGAGCATACGGTGGATAATTAAGTATGACGGCTGATCTAAAGAAACATGCCACAACCCATTTCAATCATCCAGAATTGTAAAAACTTCAGCACCATATTGGCATGTACCTATATCTTCAGTCACTACCAGAGAACAATTTTCTCTTTTAATAGTTCTATTCAAGCCTTCAGGATTTAAAAATATACACAATGATCCATCCGTCCTAGATTTTGTTACTTTGAACTGATCTTAGCAGTCAGTATTGATGATGGAACCAAAATATCTTGTCCAACCAGACCATCTCATGTTTCTTTCAGCTTACCCCTTAAAGCTTCTGACCCACTAAGAGCTACATGTTGCACCAGATCTACTGTTTCATCACCAGGGATTGCTGATGCTGGTTTACAAAAAAAGACACAAAGTCGAGTAACACTGGGTCAGGCACCATCACTGGGGTACATGTATAGGTGATCTTTCGGGTCGGGGACGATTGTGGAGGGGGGGGGCTAAGAAAGCTGGAAGAGAGGAAAGGCAGGACAAAATGTGGCAGTTAATAGGTGAACACATTCGGGCGGGGGGGGGGGGGGGGGCATATGCCAGAGATGTAAAAACTAAAGATGTGAGACAAGAGGATTGAAGTATTGTGAATTGTGAAGCCAAAGAGGAATGTATGTGGAGGGAGAGGGGGGAGCGGTGGGGAGAACTTTGTTGGAGGTCAGGTGGGGCATGGGGGGTTGGGACAATCCCCTTTCTGATCTTGTCCTTCCAGCTAGTATAGATCGCGGATTTGGAAGGTGCTGTTGGTGAGTTGTTGCAGTGTATCCTGTAAATTATTAATATTGCTGTTAGTTTGTGCGTGTGCGTGTGTGGGGTGGGGGGGAGGGCGTCATGAGTAAATAGTAATGGAAGGTGGGGCTATCAAGGAGGTTGATATGTCTCATATAGTGTCAAGCCTCTTGAGTGTTTTTAAATCTGCATTCGTTCAAGTAAGTGGAAAGTATTCCATTACACTCGTGACACGATTTGTAGACCTTGGACAGCATTTAAGGAATTAGGAGATGTATTATTCATTGCAGTAATCCCAAGCTCTGACCTACTGGGCTGAATCACCTGCAGCTCAACACCAACAAGACTAAGGAGTTGGGGTGGACTTTAGGATGAGAGGAACACCCCTGTCTCCATCAATGATGTGGATGTGCAGTTTACCAGGGAGTACAAATACCTTAGAGTGTACCTGGACAGTAAACTGGACTGGTGCAGGAACGCTGAGGCCCTGTACAAGAACGGACAGAGCCGCCAGCACCTTTTGAGAAGGCTCCGCTCCTTCAACATCTGCAGTCGGTGGTGGCCAGTGCCATCTTCTTCTCTGCTGTGTGCTGGGGCAGCAGGACAAAGGCTGTGGACAACAAACTGATCGGGAAGGCTGGCTCCTTCCTGGGGGGGGGGGGAATTAGATTAATCGGAGGTGGTCTTGGAGGGGAGGATGTTCCTCAAACTGTGGAGCATCCTGGACAATACAGCTCACACCTTCCAACACACACTGGTCAACCTGAGGAGCACCTTCAGCAAAAGACTGGTTCCACCAAGATGCAGGACAGAACACCACAGATATGATAGCAGTCAGCATATAGGATAGCAATGTTTAAGAGAGGCAATATGAACAGTCAGGGAATTGTGGCATACACACCAAATACAGGCAGGTAGGATTAGACAATTTGGCATCATTGTCAGCACAGGTATCATGAGCCGACCTGCCTGCTCCTGTGCTGTATTGTTCTACATTATTAATCCAGTGCCACTGCCTCCCCATATTAAGGACAGTTTAAAACTAAGGGACATATGTTTAAGGCGAGCGGGGAGAAATTTAAAGGACCCAGTTATTCACAGAAAGAGATGGAGATGCAAGAGAAAGTGGTATGGGCAGGTACAATTGCAGGTTTAAAAGATAATTGGTAGGTTCATGGACAGGAAAGGTCGAGAGGATATGGGCCAAATGCAGGCAAATGGAATTATTGTAGAAAGGCATCTAGGTCAGCATGTAGGAGTTGGGCCAAACAATTGTGACAAACAATGATATTGCATAATTTGGGTTCACAATGTACTGATTTGCCCAAATCTGCAAAATATTCTATTTTTTAAAACTATCAGATTGATCCAGTTCTTTAGATCAGTACAGCAAAACTTATGAAACTCAATGCAGTAACATGGATGTATAATTAATATAATACTGCCAGTAATTTTCATCATACATAATGAATGAAGCAAGTCAATTTGACCTGAAAGATCTAGATCCAAACTGGATAAGTGAAACCAAAAACCAACCTGGATTAAGTGAATGCTGGATGTTTACCACACGTGGAAAACAAGCATCTGGGTCATAGAAGCATTTAAAACTGAAGGTTTCTTTATACGTTTCATATTAATTGAAGATACAGATCAGGCACGTGCCATGAGTAAACGCTTAGGGTAGGCACTCAGTCGGCTTAAAAAAAAATTAAACCCCGCATGCGCAGATTGTTCTCTCCGTTAAAAAAAGTAAAATAAAAACAGTGACATTTCAATTTGCCCAAGGCTTCCTAGTCTACTTTATTCTGAATTACTGAATGGGTGGGGGTGAGAGATGGAGCGATAGTGGGAAAAACGGGAGTACAGGGAATAGTTGAATCAGTTGTCATCTTATTGAATGACAACACTTGTTCAAGGGACCAATTGGGGAACAGTTCCTTTCACAGCATGTGGAGAGTGTGCCAGGGGTAAAGTTGCGGGGAGGGCACGAGTGTTGAGAAGGAGGGTGTCGGGGATAATGCCAGTAATTCACTCACCGCTACCGCAGCTCTCCGGGCGCAAAGCCACGCACTGTAGCTGGGGATAGAAGCAGCTCGGGGAGCTGCGAGCGACCACCGGGACCCGACAAAAGAACTGGCCGCCACTTCAGCGCCTTCTGCCAGCCCGCTCACCTTTGGCCCTTTCACCTGCCGTTCGCTGACTTCGCTCATGTCAGCGGCTTCCTGCAAATCCTTAAATTCCCACAGCCGAGTAACCTCAATCGTGCTGTCGGAATTTAAAGACATGAGCGAGGCCAGCGAGCGGCAGGAGAGTGATTTTTAGACGGAGAGCTGCCAGAAGTGAGCGGGGACCGGCAGGAGGAGCTAAAGTGGCGGCTGGTTCTACCCGAGCTACTTCTCACCCCCCCCGGCCTCAATGCGGTGGCATTCCACGCCTCCGTGCAAGTGGCATTATCCCAATCCCCTCCTTCATAACATTCATGCCCTCCCCGCAACTTTACCCCGGGCCAGACGCTTGGAAAGGAGCTCTCCCCCACCCCCACACCCCGGGAAATACGGTATTTAAAAACATCACCAAGAAATGTACTTACCACATCATTGGTACACGACAAACCATATTTGAAAACCCCGCCAAGAAACTTGCGCTGCGTATGCGCAGTGCTGCAAAGGCAGAATTTCAGCTGCCTTCAGCCTCAATTGAAATTGACGGCTTCAGATAGCGCTGACGGCACGTGGGCTGCACAGACCTTCCCGTGTTAAAAGTGCTGCGGATGAAAGGCATGGAGAATTATGCCTACCTAAGAGATTGATCTCTTACATAGGCACAATTCTCCCATGCCTTTACTATTTATATTTAGTAATTACTATGCTATAATTTTAGTCAGGGTAGGCAGTGCCTACCTTGCCTACCCTGACGGCGCGTGCCGGATACAGATTCACAGCATTCATATTTCCGCAGATTTTTGTTTACCATTGTAATAACCTCTGCTTTTGTTACTCTTCCACTAATTTATTCAAGAAAAATCATACTTCTTAACATTATTTGTAAAATTGGGTATTTGTACTTGATTTACTTTCTAATGGACAATGCTTTTATTTTAAATTTTAATCAACAACAAACCACTGAAACTTATAATGACCGGCAGAACTGCTTTTTCTTGATGAAGCAGAAGGCCTGATCTGTCCATGAAAACATTGTTAATATCACAGAAAGGGACAAAGTAAAAAACTTTGAGGATGTGATTAAAATTAAAAAAAGACAGGCTGTAAGAATACAAGAAGTGGCGGAGGAATAGGAACAGGTCCATTTAGCCTGTGATCAATACCCTCAACTACACTTTCTTCAAGTCGTCCGTAGTCCAAGAAACTTAGCCTCAATAGTTTTTTTCTGGGTTCATGATCTCTGGAGAGCATTCGTCCTCATCTTGGTTATCTTTTATCCTACCTTGGTTCAAGAATCTACTGCTCTTTCTTTCAAGCCCTGATGAGATCGTGTTTGTTTAATTATATCAATCCCCTTTCTTCTAAATTCTAGGGTGTGTAAAATCACCTGCTTCATATTTTCCTCATGAAACCCCTTCAGAAACAACAATGGTTCTTTTCTGCATTGTATCCTGGACAAGTATTGCATCATAATTGGCTTATTCAATATTGGGCATGTTCCCCTTAAGAATCCAGGCATGTAGCTGACTGCTCTCGGTGTACAATCCCATGCAGACTGGCATCAAATAAACCTGGTGAAAATGAAATAGATTGGAATCAACCATTCGTTCTCTCCAGAGATGCTGCCTGTCCCACTGAGTTACTCCAGCATTTTGTGTCTACCTAAGAACATAAGGTTAGAAACATGGATGATAGGTGGTGATTATACTATCTCAATTTGATTTGGAACTTC
The DNA here is from genome assembly GCA_963514005.1 of Raja brachyura. Next base: position 16,627,983 of record OY740816.1, read on the forward strand.
TCAGTAAAATAAACAGCCATACAGACTGGAAAACATTCAAGTCTGGGCTTATGTGGCAAGTAGCATGAATCACAAAAATGGAAGATAATATCCATCTCTGCCAATTCTTGATATTCAGCTGCATTACCATCATAAAGCCTCCTTTAAAGCCTCTACCTATATATTGTGGCTACAAGAACAGTCCACCCCATGACCTCAAAATTCTATCAACCATCCATAAGACACAGGTTATGTCTAATTAAGTGTAGCCCCAAAAAAATAAACACCACTGTATTCAGAGCAAAACAGCATATTTGATTAACACTTCACCCACCTTCTTACTCACTCCCTCCACCATCAGCATATTGAACTAGTATACATTGTCTGTTAATGGATTGGAGCAACTCCCAAGGCTATTTAAATAGCAACTAACAAATCAATTTTGTTGTCAAAAGTAGGCACATGGGAACACCACCCGATGAAGCTTCTACCAAGTCACATTGCAGGCAGCCTGCAGTCGCTTTGCTTTTTCTTTTTGTTTTCACTTCTAATTTCAAGTTTTTGTGTGCTGTGACTGTTGGCAGACCAATTTCCCTCCCGGTGTGAAAGTTTGTTTCTTAAAAGCTGATAGCAACAAAAACTGTTAAAGGTAGACCATGGTAATCTTTAATTGATTCGTCAGACAGGAGTGGCCATCTACAATGAGCACATACATTGTTCAGTGCTTCTCGGGCTCCCACTCAAAGAACAAAAGGACAATTAGCACAATTATACATATCAATAAAACACTCCTACCAAGTCTGAATATGGCATGCCTGAAAGATTCTGCAACCTTTCAGAATATAAGAAAAGCTGGGTCCAAATCAAGCTCATCCAATAACAAGTCATTACTTATCTCTGGAACGTCAGCTATTTTTTTCAATCTTGGCTTCTTTATGGCCTCGAAAAGAAGCAAATGTTATTATTGCAGGCTGCCATCTTAATGTCTTTATTGAAAAGACCTGTCCTCTGTATTGTGTTCCATATAATTTACAGTGTCATTCAGACTTGGCACCGAGCCATTCTTTTGTTCTACTAGTCCATGCTTTTGTCGAAGAATGACTCCATTTTAGATTTGACTATTAGATTTGCCTATTAGCTCTTTCACAGGGATGAATAAAGTTTTATCGTACCATATCATTGTCGTATTGTAGAAGGCTGTCCTGCCCTTGAGAAGGGATAATAAATTATAGCATTGCCCATGTATTATAAATAGTATATTTTTAAAGATCTGCACTTACATTATTCTGAGTTGCTGTCAATTACATCATGTAAAAACTGCAATTGCTGATAACTGCAAAATTTGTACCAGTATTTTCCAAGCACTGGAAATACAAAGCCAAAATGCCTTTTTCTAGGCTCACATTACACATTTTTGGAACTGTTCAAAATTACTGAATATCACAATGGGTATCGCAATTACTATGCAATCCCATGGGTATCTCAAAGAATTTAACACAACCAAATTAATTCTCAAACGTTCCAAAGCCACATCCACCAAAAAAGTTGCTCCAGGATAACATGGGTCATTCAACAAAAGAGAATGTATTCTCTGTGCTTCAGATAATTGGCCTTTCAAACCAAAATTTGAATTACATTAATATTATTTTCAAAATACCTCTGCTCAAAAAGTAAGCAAGCTAAATTACCATTTATTTTCCCTTTTAAAAAAAAAGTCACAATATCAGTCTTGCTAGCTATTCAAGGGTCAACATGAACCAATTATTTCAAGTGCATACCCAATCAAACATATAATACATCCAATAAAAGTTGAAAGGAAGCATGGGATCTGGGGCACTGGTGAATCAAGAGGGAACGTGGAAAACAGGACTCCAGTGAATTGAGAAGAGCGCAGCAAACATCACTGGCTTGCTACCTGCCAAATCATTGGGATATCTGAATAGTTGTAGGGCAAATTAGCAAAATTATTCTATAAATGTAGCAATCGCTTCAGCTGCACATATATCAATATTGGAATAATTTAGCGAAGATTAGCATAGCCCCTGAGCAAGCATGACACGCAAATTTGTGAAATGTTCCATGTTTTTATTGCAGAGCGTTGTAGATATATCCCAGACCATCATGCAAACCAACCTCCCTTCCATTGGCTCCATCTACACTTCACGCTGCCTCGCAAGGTCACAAGCATAATTAAGGACCAGTCTAACCCCGGTCACTCCCTCTTCTATCAGGCAGGAGAAGTTTGAAAAAGCTACTAGTGGCTGAGCAAACGAATGGACACGGTCTGCAGTGGCATGGAACGGCGGTGGAGGACACCGACACATTGTTTGGCTAGGCTGATCCCTGCAACTCGGACTCAATGCTGCTGCCAGGGCAATGGGCCTTTACAATCAAGTTAGGACTCTTAAAAAAAAATTAAATTCAGATTTGAAGGGTACAAGATGGCGCCTAAAATGAGGTGACTCGTGTGTACTGACACGGTGTGGTCCACTATCTAACCGTCTTATATTTAGAATAATTGTGCCTAATGATAGTCACTGAACTGTATACAAAACAAGAATTTCACCGTACATAGGTATATGTGACCATAAAGAATCATTGACTAAATTACCCATTAGGCTCCTTAATTTAGGTGGAATAATGGAAGCCTCTGCAGGGCTAGATATAATAACTCTGAAGATAATTCCTAATAGGTTGATTGAAAGGACAGTTGCAGAAATCAACTGCCTAACCAACTGTGAAATCCATGTATACGTTAAGAGTGGTATAATGGTTCTGATGACATGCAACCAAAAGTTAATTGTTGAATTGCTACTACATCCATCGATTTTCTGACGTGAATTTTTGATTTTCACTGCTTGGCCAACTTATTTTCGGATTAAAGATGGTGAATCCTTAACTTACTCTTTTGTCTGTCAAATGCAAGCACAGCAAATTAAATAAAAACATATCGTTGAGAATTGAAAATAAGTTAATAGAAATGCCAATAATGTATTTTTTTGCAGCATTAAACTTTTTTGTTTAATTCATTTATTAATAATATAGAAATCTGAATAACAGTTTCTTTGTTTGACTTTATCCACTAATATTCTTTTTTTGCAGTTTTTCTTTCATGTGTAGTTTGTGTATAATTTAAGTATCATTTATTTTTGAGTGTTTGTCTATGTGCCTCTGATGCCACTATAAGCAATGTTTTTAATTGCACCTGCACCTCACTGTATTTGTGCATATGACGATGAAATTGAACGTGGTGGTTCAATATATGATAATATCAAAATGCTCAAGCACATTGGATATTTTTCCTAGTAGACTTCTGTCTTCTTAGTAGACTTAAAGAAGGTGTCTATCTCTAAAAGTCACAGGTAAACAACAGAAATTGGAAAATGGCCCAGTAGTTAAAATCACCCATAATTTATTTTGCTGATCTTAGGGCTGCCAACATTGGGTGAGAGTTGGGAGTGAGAAATTGTGAAATGCCAAGCTTGGGGAAGTGTAGCGACCGAGGGGGGAGGGGGGTGAGAAATTTGTGATCAGCGTGAGAGCGTGAGAATTTGGCGAAATGTGTGAGAGTTGGCAGACCTGTGATCTCACAGTTCAGATATTAATATTTTGGAAACCCTTTGCCTCAATAGGTTCAGACTGTAGTACACTTCCAATCTTGTGAACATACATCAGAAGATACAAGCTTTTAAAAAGAGAACAGCCTTAAGGCAAGAGGCAGCAATGACAAGGATGTATTCACGGGGTGAGATCGGCAAAAGACTCCTCATGGATGTTTCTCATACATGTTTAAGCTGTACTCACCTGACACTGTAACCACAATGTACTGCTGTGGTGTTGTTACTGGTGAGATCTGAGCAGAAGGCTGCTGCGGTTGTTGTGATACCTGTAGCTCATTGACATACTGTTTTTGGGATGGTGTTGGTTGCGGCTGCTGCTGCTGTTGTTGCTGCTGTGATGGTTGTGCACCAGCAACCGTCTGCAAGTCTGTAACATACTGTTGCTGGTTTGGTTGTTGTTGCTGCTGTGGCTGTTGTTGCTGCTGCTGTTGTTGAACTGGTGGGAGTTCTGTAACGTAGGCCTGTGTTGCCATACCAACCTCTGCAGGTGGTGGTGTTAAATGGATCTCTCCACCTTGTCCACTAAAAAAACAAGATAAGAATTTAATTTAAGAATTCATTAAGATGCGGTGAACAGATTGACTATAATGAGTTAGTTCGCACTACCATCTTTCATTACGTTTTAACAATGCAATCGCAATGTTATGCCAATCCTACCATATTTAAAACTTGTTACCACATCTGTTTAGCCCATTTATGTGTAATGAGTGATGAGAAAGAGTAATCAGTGGCGTCATGCAATCTGTAAGTGCCAATTACTTTGAACAATAAGAATTTCCATGATCTGTCATAGATTATGTAATAATTGTATAATTAAATTTCTATCAATTGATTAAAGAAACAGTAGACAACTTCAAGCTAAAACATGCGACGAAATAAATATAACAGTTGCAGACAGCAATTGGAATCTAGAAAAGCAAAAATAGGTAAAGAGGGGTAAGAAACTTTTTTTCAAGAAGCACATTCACCCTCTAATTTCTGTTATTTTTCTTCATTGTTCTTCCCCAACCACATGATACCCATCTATCTCTCAACTGCATAACATGATTACTGATTTCCTCCTGTAACTTTCAATAATGCAAAATGATACAATACAAAGAACCCTCTCCTGAGTTGACCTTCCCATCCATTTCTCTCCCTTGAGAGAATATGAGCTATTCGCAGAACCTCCCACACTGCTGGACCTGTAAAATGAAAGGATATGACTAAATTCTGTACTTAATACTCTGTTTTGACAAATATCAGTTTTTTTACAAATAATAGGGTACACAAAATGCTGGAGAAACTCAGCAGGTGCAGCAGCATCTATGGAGCGAAGGAGATAGGCAACGTTTCAGGCCGAAACCCTTCTTCAGACATTGCCATGCAAAACTTCTAAAGGACGTATTAATATTTGGCTGTGCGGAACAATACACAAGAGGTGTACATACTCTTTAATCAATATTGCAGCTCCAATCATGGTTATCATCTGTGCTCCTGGCTCAGGTAGCATAAAAAAAAGAACAGTTGATCTCTGCAAACATTATAAAAGTCGCTGTAAAATACTTCTATTAATGTGCCCAGAACTTTGATTTTCAAACAATAACAAAACCCAGGTTCAAGAGTCTTAAATGCAACATTCTGTTCTATGATTTATTCAGACATTCCACATACAGATAGGTAATAAACACACAGGTATAGCAAGAATAAATTTTTTTGTGAATAACAATTTAAAAAGCAATTTTAAATTTGCCATGTGGCGCAATGTGCAACATACTGTTTTAATCTTACTGGGAAACGTTGATATTTTTTCAGTGTTATCATCTTCAAAACTTGAAATTTAATAAGTATCTAAACACCTCACCTTGAATTAGCAATGTATTTTTACTTGATCAACCCAGATCGTTCAATTGCTTACTGTTTCAACTGATGATGCAAATTACATTGTTCGATTCATCACTATATCTCCAAATTACATTTTGAATTAAAAATCTACCAAGCAGGGTGGAACTGAGTGAATGCCTGTTCAAGCTGCAGTATTGACATATATCTCTTCTGACAAAATTCAAGGAGCTGATGATTGAAAATTCTAACTAGGATCAAAAAAGCAATAATTGTCACCCATGACAAATGATTGCTCAAAACATTGTCACGCAAGTAAGAATTGTATTGGAAGTTTTACTTTTATTTGAAATATATTCTGTGTTTCTCATCTATGTCCGGAAATAAATATCCTCTGCCTAAATATTGATATGCTGAATATTGCGATTCAAGCCCGTATCAAACTCCCTATATAATTCCACTTTTCTCAACCGTATGTTTCCTTTTCCTTGACTAAATTTGCAACATCTCTTGTCATCCAATGTTCTTAGACTTTGCAATCCCTGTTTTTCTTCCTCACGGGCTGGCATTTAAACAATTCTCACACGTATGATGTGGACTTGACCAATAACACCCGCTCCCAATCTCTCCAGTTCCTGTCTAATCTTGTTGCTATTGGCCTTTCTCCAAGTTTGCACTTCCTCCAAAGTCCAATCTTACCTTTATCCATAACTAAATGAAGAAATACAGTGTTAAAAATACTCCCAACAGTGCTATGTTGATTTGGTTTCGGTGGAAGAGTTATGTTCTTCCACTGAAACTCTGATCACCTGGCCAGGCTCGTTTCCCAACGCAAGATTTAGTATGGCCCATTCCTGAACGGATTATCTACATACTGTGTCAAGAAACCCTCCTAGATGCACCTAACAAATTCTGATCATCTAAACCTCTGGTACAAATGGAATCCAAGTGAATATTGTGGAAATTAAAGCCATCCACTCTGACTATCCTGATGCTTTTATATGTTTCCATAACCTGCTTATATATATTATTCTATCTCCTGCTGAGTATTAGGAGGTCCTTAGTATAACCCCATCATAGTGCAACTTAAACTGTGAATCAATATGACTAAGCCATACAATTAGTCTCTTCAGGGCCCTTCCTTTTGCATAAAGTCTACAGTATCAGGAATTATACTACTCTACATTTACTGTGTAAGAAAGAACTGCAGATGCTGGTATAAATCAAAGGTAGACACAAAATGCTAAAGTAACTCAGCGGGTGAGGCACCATCTCTGGAGAGAAGGAACGGGCGACGTTTCAGGTCGAGACCCTTCTTCAGATCAGTCTTGAGTCCGAAGACGGGTCTCGACCAGAAACATAGCCCATTCCTTCTCTCCAGAGATGTTGCCGCACCCGCCGAGTTACTCCAGCATTTTAGTCTACATTAGCTGATCCGTCAATGAAATAGGAACTAAAAATACATATATATTTACACACCACAAGACAATGGCGAGTAAGATGGGCCAAAAATTGTAGCGCTATCACGTACCGTTTTGGCATAGTTCCGGGAGCACATGGGCATGCAGAAAGACAGAATCACAAACAAGACGAAAGTTTTAGTAATATACTAGACCAAGTGCAGACCCGTTGGGTCTGGTTCCCGATCGTGCGGTTGAGGGGGGGCGAGGGAGGGAGGGGGGAGAGAGGCAGGGAGGGAGAGGGGGAGAGAGGGAGGGAGGGGGGGAGAGGGACATAGGGAGGGGGGGAGAGAGGGAGGGAGGGGGGAGAGGGAGGGGGGGTGAGGGAGGGAGGGGAGAGAGGGAGGGAGGGGGGGAGAGGGAGGGGGAGGGGGGAGGGGGGGAGAGGGCATGATGCCGAGTGAGGCTGCGGGCCAGGCCTACGGCGTCGAGACGCTGCGTACGCCATCGAGACATTGCGTACACCGTTGAGATGCCGTGTACGACATGCAGACTTTGCGTACGCCCGTCGAGACGCTGCGTATGCCGTCAATGTGCCTGTGGGCCGACAGGCCGTTGACGCGCCGGCTCTGTCACGCTGGCTCAAGCCAAAGTTTGGCTGTTCGCCCGCTGCTTTACCGAGGACGGCAAAAAGCAGCGGGGGAACAGACGATCTTTGCCTTGAGGCAGCGTGACAGAGCTCTGCGTGACAGAGCTCTGAGTTTTTGCGTGTGGTTTTGGCAGACCAACGAATCAAAGGTCAAAAATCGAAAAATCTGAAAATCTAATCTGACATGCACCCACAAGAGAGAGAGAGAGAGAGAGAGAGAGAGAGAGAGAGAGAGAGAGAGAGAGAGAGAGAGAGAGAGAGAAAGAGAGAGAGAGAGAGAGAGAGAGAAAGAGAGATAGAGAGATAGAGAGATAGAGAGATAGAGAGATAGAGAGATAGAGAGATAGAGAGATGATAGATAGATAGATAGATAGATAGATAGATAGATAGATAGATAGATAGATAGATAGATAGATAGATTAGACCAAGCAAGACCATGCTCGGTTTTATGCTTGGTTTTATGAAGAAAGACTGGATAGACTCGGTTTATACTCTCTAGAATTTAGGAGATTGAAAGGGGATCTTATAGAAGCTTACAAAATTCTTAAGGGGTTGGACAGGCTAGATGCAGGAAGATTGTTCCCAATGTTGGAGAGGTCCAGGACAAGGGGTCACAGCTTAAGGATAAGGGGGAAATCCTTTAGGACCGAGATGAGAAGGACTTTTTTCACACAGAGAGTGGTGGGTCTCTGGAACTCTCTGCCACAGAGGGTAGTTGAGGCCAGTTCATTGGCTATATTTAAGAGGGAGTTAGATGTGGCCCTTGTGGCTAAGGGGATCAGAGGGTATGGAGAGAAGGCAGGTACGGGGTACTGAGTTGGATGATCAGCCATGATCATATTGAATGGCGGTGCAGGCTCGAAGGGCCGAATGGCCTACTCCTGCACCTAATTTCTATGTTTCTATGACCAGTGTCCTGTCTTTGTAACATTGTAACGGGCAGGGGCAGGGAAAGGGAATTTGATGTTTTACTTTGAGAAGTTAAATGTTGAAAGTTTAAAATGTGAATAACTTGTAAAATATACCATCAATCTGAACGAAACTTTGATAAAACACACCGTAAGACAATGGTGATCAAGGTGGCGTAGTGCTATTGTGTACAGTTTTGGCATAGTTATAGGATCACATGGGCACACACGCAGATAGAATCACAGACATAATAACAAACAAGATGCGATGTGTATATATATATACACACACACATATATATATATATATATATATATATAGAGAGAGAGAGAGTGAGAGAGAGATTTAACATTTTTTTCGTCTTCCATCACAGGGTGGAATGCGGGGGGGAGTCACTGTGGTGGATGTTCATGTTAAAATGTATTTTGTGTGTTCAGTTGCTTTTTATTGGTATGACTGTACGGCAAATGAAATTCCTTGTATGTTGCAAAAAATACTTGGCTAATACAATATGATTATGATTATTATATGTACAGATTCTCACATAGTCTATAACAATATGGAGAAAGTACATTTCTATGTTGAATAAAATCCAATAGATAATGATTCCAATATCACTTTAACAGCAAGTATTTAACAAAAAAAACTGTCTGATGTTCTGAGAAAGTTAGCAAAACAAAATACTCCTGACAGTGCAATGTTGATTTGGTTTCAGGTTTATGTTGAGTTAGCTCAATTAAGTCATACGGTTACTAAAATTAGTCTAAAAATTCCTGGACTAGGAACAGAAAGATTATTTCAGGCTCACAGCTTTCCAGCAGCTTTTGCTCGAAAGTGGGTAAGAGGTGATGGGCCAGTACATGCTCTGATTGTGTAAAATGAAGCAGTATTATGCTCAACTCTGATGTTTCCAGGTGAAGTTTGAAGATTGTGCAATTTACAAATGTTAACAGTGTTCTAATGCAAAGTCATTACAGCAAACACACTTTCAGTAATACATGTTCACATATTAAATACAAGATGAAATAGACAATAGGAAGGAACAATCAGTACACATGTATTTTTGAAGCAATGGAATTAATACTTTTAAGAAAATATGGTAGAGTCTGGTTAGGAAAATAATAAGTTCCCTAATTACACAAAAATATGATTCAGAAGTTGTAAATGGATGCTTTAATATATATAAAACACAAAATCGATCCTCGATATTATGTAAAGCACAGACAGTAAAACATAGAAACATAAAAAATAGGTGCAGGAGTAGGCCATTCGGCCCTTCGAGCCTGCACCGCCATTCAATATGATCATGGCTGATCATCCAACTCAGTATCCCTTACCTGCCTTCTCCCCATACCCCCTGCTCTCCTTAGCCACAATGGCATATCTAACTCCCTCTTAAATACAGCCAATGATCTGGCCTCAACTACCTTCTGTGGCAGAGAATTCCAGAGATTCACCACTCTCTGTGTGAAAAAATGTTTTTCTCATCTCAGTCTTAAAAGACTCCCCCTTACCCTTAAATTAATGTGTAAAAAGATAGGCTAGGTAGCTTATTACTGGCACAGGACCTAATGACTAAAGAAATAGTTTCTGTATTGAAACATTCCACGTATATGCTCATCTCTCTATGTGTCTCTTCCTACATTTGTGACAAAGTAACTGCCCCACCATGAAACAAATCAATATTGATACCACTGTGTCCAACAAAGACAGTCATGAAGTATCATGTGGAAGACAAAAAAGTAACAAGGTAGACACAAAATGCTGGAGTAAAGGGCCTGTCCCACTTTCATGACTTAATTCAAAACCTCTTTTAAAGGTTTAAAGGACCTGAAGGACCTGAAAAAAAAACAAGATTGTGGTAATCTACGAACTCCTACGACTATGTTCACAAACTCCTACGAACTCCTACGAGTATGTCTACGAATTCCCACGACGACTATTTTGATGCCCTCCTTACGAGTAAAATTTATTTCATCCCGACCATTTTTTTACTCATGATGCCGACTTACCTGATGCCACGAGTACCTACGGCTGGCATAACGAGGCGCTCCGATAGATCTACGAACTCCTACGACCTCCTACGGACTCGTTACAAACATTGTGTGAGTTTGAATCAAGGGGAAAACTTGGGAGAATTTGTGAATTAACTCGTGAACGTGAGATAGGCCCTTTACTCAGCGGGTGAGGCAGCATCTATGGAGAGAAGGAATGGGTGACATTTCGTGTCGAGACTTCTTCAGACTGATGTCGGGGGGGGGGGGGGGGGGGGGGGGAGGGGCAAGAAAAATATAGAAAGTGGGCAGAGGCATTAGGACTTGTAGGAGAACTAGGAAGGAGGAGGTTGAATGAGTGACAAAGCAAGGGCTATCTGAAATTAGAGAAGTCAATGTTCATACTGCTGGGGTGTAGACTACCCAAGCGAAATATGAGGTGCTGTTCCTCCAATTTGCTGGACCTCACTCTGACAATGGAGGAAGCCCAGAATAGAAAGGTCAGATTGGGTTTGGGAGTGCTGAGCAACTGGGAGAACAAGTTGGTGTACGACGGACTGAGCTGAGGTGTTCAGCGAAACGACCACCGAGCCTGCGCTTGGTCTCGCCAATGTAGAGAAGTTGACACCTGGAACAGCGGTGCAGTAAATGAGGTTGGAGGAGGTGCAGGTGAACCTCTGCCTCACCTGAAAGACTGATTGGGTCCTTGGATGGATTTGCATCTCCTGCGATTGCAGGGGAAAGTATTCGGGGAGGGGTAGTTTGAGGGGGAAGGGGACAAATTGACCAGGGAGTTACAGATGGAACGGTCTCTGCAGAAAGCGGAAAGGTGTGGAGATGGGAAGATGTGGCCAGTAGTGGGATCCGGTTGGAGGTGGCGAAAATGTCGGTTGATTATATGTTGTATACGAAGGCTGATGGCATGGAAGGTGAGGACAAGGGGGACTCTGTCCTTGTTACGAATTGGGGGAGGGAGAGTAAGAGCGGAGCTGCGGGATATAGAGAAGACCCTAGTTAGAGCCTCATCTACAATTTCAGATAGCCCTTGTTGATATCTCACTCATTCCCCTCCTCCTTCCCAGTTCTATCTTCCCCCCCCCCCCCGACATCAGTCTGAAGAAGGGTCTCGACTCGAAACGCCTTCTCTCCATTGATGCTGCCTCACACGCTGAGTTACTCCAACATTTTGTGTCCACCTTCGATTTTATCCAGCATCTGCAGTCCTTTCCACCACAAAAAAGTAACGTTTGGGCAAAGAAATGTTGCAAATTCAACCGTGAAATTCAATTATTGTGTGCTGCAATCTACTCAATGGGTACATTCCAACTAAGTTACACAAAGCATGTTATTCTAAAAATCAGATACTATTACTTGATCTTTCATGTCACTTGATTTCTGTCACATTGCCCTCTCTACAACTTTTAATTTCCACTTTTCATGGTATGTGATTGTTACATTTTCTCTCTCTCTCTCTCTCTCTCTCTCTCTCTCTCTCTCTCTCTCTCTCTCTCTCTCGCTCTCTCTCTCTCTCGCTCTCTCTCTCTCTCGCTCTCTCTCTCTCTCTCTCTCTCTCCTCTCTCTCTCTCTCTCTGTGATTTCAGTATTTTTTTGTGTTGTCAATAAACGAGAAAAACGCAAGTAATGTTTTGCTTAAACCAGTTATCAGAAAAATATATTATGTTTGCCTAAGTTGATGAAAGAGAAAGAGATTAATAAAGATATATAATAATTTTTATGTAGAGGTTTCCTGAGACATGAAAATTATTTCAAAGGTTCCGCAAGGGTATAAACGTTGAGAAACGCTGCTCTAAAAAATATGTGAGGATGCACCAACTGCTGCAAACAATGGCCTCTAACGTTTCGGGAGTCATTCCTCAATGAAAGATTTGATGATGAAATTCACAATCACCTTCAGTGCGGCAGTTCAGCCTTTGATCACCTGAGTGAAAAGTTTTGAAGATCAAAGCCTAAAGACAGCAGCTAATCCCTGTCAACCTATGTACTTCTGAGACAGAATATTTACGGAAGGTACCTTAAAACACTGCTTAAGTAAATTTCCAATTGACAAAACTGCTGCATCTGTGCTTAAATTTTTAGCAGCATCATGAACAACATTTGAGATTGGCTGATGGTCTTAAAATTCTGTGAGCCTTTCAGTCTGCTTACAATTGATACAATTGTAAGCTTTGGCATCCTGCTATTGACCAATGCAGGAATACAATGTTGAACCAGAGAGAACAGCAAAGAGTAGAAGTGTTCTCGTAAGTGCAACAAATGTAAAAGCACAGCAAGACTGGAGACTGAAGGTACAAAATGGGACAGGAGATAACAAGACAGAATTGAAAATCTTTGGACAGGTATATATATTAAATGTAGAGTCAAAACCAAAAAGCCAACAAAAAGGAAGGTATTTGAGATTAAGAGACCCAAGTAGTGATGGTTGTGTTGATTTAAAAGGTTGCCAAAGATATATCTGGTGGAGGTGTAATTAGGAGACAAATGAAATCAGAAATACTAGAAAATAGTTTTTTCTAGTGATTTTTGTCTTTGGTAGTGTTGGTTAAATTGGATCAATGCCAGGAATGGATTGGCCTCTGCACTTTTACAGACTGGAATGTTTTTATTTTGCTAAATTGTATCTATTTTCATCAAATAATAACTTTAAAACTGAAACCATAATTTCAATACCAGACGGATAGTGTAATAGTGTAATAGCCTAAATATAGAATAGGCAATGGGAAGGCAGTTCATGTATGTTCTGACACTGTATTGGCATAATCTTTGCACTGGTTTAACAATCAACATACTAAAATTACGCTTGTGCCTTATTAAAATTAGGTATACACAATGGAAAACAATCACAGGGTGCAGCGTTTACAAAAATTCCTGATTAAAAGATTTTGCATGTAGTGTATTTTCCTATAGAATAACTTGTAATTTGAAGTTCTTATATACACACCAACATCTCTACTTCCTCAGAAGATTAAAAATATTTGCCATGCCACCAACGACACTTACCAATTTTTATCGATGCAAAGCAGAAACCATCCCATTGGAATGCATCACAACTCACTTTTACAACTGTTTTGCCCAAGACTGCAAAGAAATTGCAGAGCGTTGTAAACACAGCCAAGGCCATCATACAAAATAGCTTCCTCCACACCTCCACCCCCCCCAACACCATCGATTCCAACTACACTTCACTCTGCCTCGGCAAAGTAGCCAACAAAATTAAGGGCCACTCATGCCTCCATCATTTCTTCTTCTCACCTCTCCCATTGGGCAGAAGATACAAAGTACCAACAGATTCTTCCACACTGTTATCAGACTACTGAGCAGTCCTCATATAAACTGAGATGTAGACTTCCATCTCTCAACCTACCTCAATTTTTTTCAAATCTGCACTTTCTCTGTAGCCTTAACATGATATTTTGCATTCAATTTCACTTGTGTTTATTTATGGCTTGATTGTACTCGTACATGATATGATTTCACTGGATAGCATGCATGCACATTTTTCCAATGTATCTCCATAAGCATGACAACAATAAACCAAAACCAACATCTGATCTAATGCTGACTTTGATCATGTGAGATTGGAACCCATATGTTGTCATATAAAGAACAGAGTGAGACACTGATGTTGCCCAGATGTGGCCCATTCCATCTTCACTTGATTTTGGAAACGCAACCCTTGTCCCACTGCGGTCATCCCTTCTTCTCCCTGCTCCCATGCAGCATAAAGTATAGAAACAGACACCACCAGACTCAGGAACAGCTTCTTCCCCTCTGTAATTAGGCTTCAGAATACCCAAAACCATAAGGTATGGCTTCCATAACCTAAGGTACTGTCTAATTCACTTGCACCCCATTGTGGACATTGGACTTTGTCTGTAAAACTGATGCGCTACAATGCAGAGACCTATATTCTGCACCCTTATGCTCTACCTATTGTACTCGAGTTTAACTTGATTGTATTTATGTATAGTATTATCTGGTCGGTTTGGATAGTATGCAAAACAAAGCTTTTCATTGTACAGATCCACCACCGATTTTCCAGCAACTTGTCCGGCACTCCCTTTAATCTGGACAAAATTATGAGAGCGCACTTGAAATTTCCCCTGGAAGACCCCTCGAAAATGTGGTAATAGACACAAAATACTGGAGTAGCTCAGCGGGACAGGCAGCATCTCTGGAGAGAAGGGATGGGTGACGTTTTGGGTCAAAACCCTTCTTCAGAAGGTCTGAAGAAGTGTTCCCGTTGAGCTACGCCAGCAGTTTGTGTCTATCTTCGGTGTAAACCAGTATTTGCAGTTCCTTCCTACAAGTTTATAGACATCTGTTTATCTAGTTTCATGTGCCTTTTGGCAAAGCAGCATGACTTGCTGGCTCTTGTGCCATCTTCAAAGTCATAGTATAATAATGTCTCAGGCATAATATGTAGGAAGGAAATGCAGATGCCGATCTGAAGAAGGGTCTCGAGCCGAAACGTCACCCATTTCTTCTCGATGTGAGGTGCTGCCTGTCCCGCTGAGCTACTCCAGTATATTGTGTCTATTACCACATTTTTGAGGGGTCTTCCACGGGAAATTTCAAGTGCGCTCCAGCATTTGAGTTACTCTGAGTTCCAACTGAGTTACTCCAGCATTAAAGAAGGAACTGCAGATGCTGTAAAATCAAGGGTACACAAAATGCTGGAGAAACTCAGCGGGTGCAGCAACATCTATGGAGCGAAGGAGATAGGCAACGTTTCTGGCCGAAACCCTTCTTGGGACGGTTATATTAATCAAGTGTCCAACAAGGCAAATAGAATTCTCGAGAAACTCAGCGGGTGATGCAGCATCTATGGAGCGAAGGAAATAGGCAACGTTTCGGGTCGAAACCCTTCTTCAGACGGTTATATTAATCAAGTGTCCAACAAGGCTAATAGAATTCTCGAGAAACTCAGCGGATGAGGCAGCATCGTATCGGCCCGAAACGTTGCCTATCTCCTTCGCTCCATAGATGCTGCTGCACAGCACCCAGTGAGTTTCTCCAGCATTTTCAGTCACTCCAGCATTTCGTGTCTCAGGTGAAGTAGAGTTAGATGTGGCTCTTGTGGCTAAAGGGACTAGGGGGTAGAAGGCAGGTACAGGATATTGAGTTGGATGATCAGCCATGATCATGTTGAATGGCGGTGCAGGCTCCGAATGGCCTACTCCTGCACCTATTTTCTACGTTTCTAAGCTGATCCCCAAAGCCGGGAAGTGGAGCTGCCCTGGCATCAGCCCTGAAGACGTCATGCCAGTGACATCGGTCGGATGACGCAATGCCAGTGACGTCGGTCGGATGACGTGACGCCAGTGACGTCAGTCGGATGACGTCACGCCAGCCAACGTCACGGCATTTGAAGGCCGCTCTCGTGCAACAACCACCGGCCAGGTTCCCGCGCAGACCTTCTAGACCCTCCCCTCCCTCACGCCCATTGGCCGGTTCATGCCCACCGTATATGGCAGGCCGCGTCGCCATTGGCGGAGGTCCCCGTCAGTTAGAGTGGATGACCCCTCCCTCCTTCACCCGCCCCATCCGGTTAGTCCGCGCTGCTGCGAGACGCGGACCTCGCCTCCCTCCCTCCCCTCCGCTGTCGCCCGCTGCACGGAGCCGCCAAACGGCAGCCCCCTTCCCCTTCCCCCCCTCCTCCACCACCACCACCAGCGGCAGCAGCACCCGCGCCTCAGCAAACATTCAACCCGCACCAAATCACCATCTCTAACTTAACACATTCTAGTCATTCCAACATGTTCATCTCAAATTGTTTCTGGCAAGGCCGGATTGCTAACAACAATCAATCACCACCAAAATTATCAAAATTGTTATAAAAAGTTCAATTTACTTCATAACTATTAAAACAGAGAATAAATATTAGCGTTTTCCCCGCACATGAATAGTTAGAGTGATCTTTGGACTAACAACCGCCATTTTGTGCCTGAAAAATCTTTTTGGCATCGTCATATTAAAATTATTTTATCTTTTTAATCTCTTTGATTGAGAATTTTGGTTCATATTTTATAATATCCTGTCAGGAAAAAGTGTTTCTGTTTATCATACGAAGTTTTTCGATGAGCAGAGAAGAGAGAAAAAAAAGAATCACCTTTGTGGCGTAAGTTGTTGTTTGACGGGGTAACAGTCGCCAGGACTACGGTGGCTATGGCGCTCGTCCTCAAGGCAACAGTTGCTAGCCTCCGGAATCAACCCCGGCAACGCCATACCGGACATCCCGCCCACCGCCACCGCCCTGACTGGCTGCCTCCCGACAGGGGCGTCTTCTCTCCCCCCTGCAGCCATTGGCGGGTCGCCCATCACTCACCCGTGCCCGCCCCTTTCCACGGCCTCGATTGGTCCACGCCCACGTCCGTCAAGCGCAGTCTTCTTCCGCGCGGATATGACGATCGCGGGGACGCGCAAAGCAGCAACCGAGCATGCGCACACGTAGGGTGTCCGCCATGCACTCTGGGGGATGTAGTCAGTGTGGGCAGGGATACGGAGTCAAGTTTCTCTCTCCCCTCACTCTCAGTCTGAAGAGGGGTCTCGACCCAAAACATCACCCATTCCTTCTCGCCAGAGATGCTGCCTGACCCGCTGAGTTACTCCAGCTTTTTGTGTCTATCTTCAGTGTAAACCAGCATCTGCAGCTCCTGCACATAGAGACAAGATAGATCTTCAGTGTAAACCAGCATCTGCAGCTCCTTCCTGCACATAGAGACAAGATAGATCTTCAGTGTAAACCAGCATCTGCAGCTCCTTCCTGCACATAGAGACAAGATAGATCTTCAGTGTAAACCAGCATCTGCAGCTCCTGCACATAGAGCCAAGATAGATCTTCAGTGTAAACCAGCATCTGCAGCTCCTGCACATAGAGACAAGAATCTCCTATTGTCATATGTACCAGAACGGAATACTTTCTTGCAGCAGCTCAACAGGTTTGTATGCACAGTGTTCAATAGATAATATAACAAACAAACATTAAAAGTTCATTAAAAGCAAATATTGTGTAGAAAAAACAAAGCTATGTCCCTAATGCAATTAGGTCAGTTTGTAGTTTCAAAACAACATGTATGTTGGAAATCAAATGATAAAATCAAAAATGCTGAATGCACTTAACAAGCCAGCATCATCTGTTCAGAGAGAAAAAGGGATTTGCTGACAGGACTTCCATGAGAATCGTTAGCACTTTCTTACAGACCAGGAGAAATTGTCACCTGACCTGTTGAGTATTTCCACTATTTTCTGTGTGATTTGCCCATATTGGCCTATCGCGAGAGAAACTAACTCATGAGCTATCCCATATGACTCCTTTAGTGAGAACCCTGCTGAAAAAACTGCAAAACACAGTCTTGAAGGAACTCACTGGATCATGTGACATCTGGATCAGACTAATCAGTTGGGGTCCGAACCCGAAACAATATCCTTCATTCTGGAGAAGAGTCCCGCCCAAAATGTTGTCCGTCCACTTCCTCCACAGATGCTAGCTGACCCACTGATTTCCTCCTGATAATCTTGTTGATAAAATCTCATCTCCTTGATTTCTGAAGCAAACTTCTTTAGACGGACTAAAATGAACACTGCAAATTTAAAATGCCCATTTGCACGCAATAGGGCATTAGTTGAAAATAAATGTTACCTTAGCAACCACATTTCCATTCATTGGGCTCTTCAGCTAAACAATTAATTAGTGCCCATGATAACAGACAGCACAAGCATCACTCTATCTTTTTCTCCTGTTGCTTTGAATTGATGCTAATCACAAACCTATCACTGCTTTAAAAATCCACAGATTCACTGCATTCTGGCTAAAGAAATTCCTCCTCATCTCCATCCTTCGAGCCTGCACCGCCATTCAATATGATCATGGCTGATCATCCAACTCAGTATCCTGTACCTGCCTTCTCTCCATGCTCCCTGATCCCTTTAGCCACAAGGGCCACATCTAACTCCCTCTTAAATATAGCCAATGAACTGGCCTCAACTACTTTCTGTGGCAGAGAATTCCACAGATTCACCACTCTGTATGAATTTTTTTTTCTCATCTCGGTCCTAAAAGACTTCCCTCTTATCCTTAAACTGTGACCCCTTGTTCTGGACTTCCCCAACATCGGGAACAATCTTCCTGCATCTAGCCTGTCCAACCCCTTAAGAATTTTGTACGTTTCTATAAGATCCCCCCTCAATCTTCTAAATTCTAGCGAGTACAAGCCGAGTCTATCCAGTCTTTCTTCATATAAAAGTCCTGCCATCCCAGGAATCAGTAGGGTGAACCTTATCTGTACTATTCTAAAAGTCCATCCGTGTATTCTGAGGCTGTGCCCTCTGGCCCTAGACTCTCCCACCAGTGGAAACATCCTCTCCACGTCCACTCTATCCAGGCGTTTCATTATTCAGTAAGTTTCAATGAGATCCTCCCCTCATCCTTCTAAACTCCAGTGAGTACAGGCCCAGTGCCGTCAAACACTCCTCATATGTTAACCCAATCATCTCCCTCAGCTTCAGAGCAGTTCCTCATTAAATGCGTCTGTACAATTCACTTCAACCACTTCCTGTTATGTGGCAGCAAGTTCCACATTCCTACTGCTCTTTGCATCAATAAATTCCCACTGAATTCCCACTGGATTTTTTGAAGACTCTCTTCCATCGGGAAAGAGAGCAGTGAAAGGGATTTCAGAGGATCCATCCTTTGCTCACTTATGTTTTATTCAATTCTAGCATCTGCTTCCACTTTAAGTGTCGTTGCAAATTTCCAGTATTTGTACTTTAACCTTGGTAATGCTCTCTTTGGCTATAAATATTTACACCACCTAATGCACCATTCACTGCAATGTCCCTTAAGCATTGAAACCTTCATCTGTCCTACATCAATGTTCATGTATTTTATGAAGTGGTGGTGATGGAGGAATGGCTTCATTAGGTTAGAGAGACAGTGTGAAAACAGGCCCTTCAGCCCACTGAGTCCATGTCAACCATCGATCACCCGTTCACGCTAGTTCCATGTTATTCCACTTTCTCATCCACTCCCTATACAGTCAAGACAATTCACTCCCTATACAGTCGAGGCCAATTAACCTAAAAACTCGCACGTCATTGGGGTGTGGGAGGAAACCCAGAGAACCTGCAAAAAAACCGCGCGGTTACAGGGAGAATGTACAATCTCCGTACAGCACCCAAGGTCAGGATCAAACCCGGGTCTCTGACACTGTGAGGCAGCAGCACTACCGGCTGCACCACTGTACCGCACAGATAAAAATGAAACCTACTTCACCGGTGCTACAAGTCAGTACACATGTATTTTACAGAGGAAGTGGTGGTGATAGAAGGGTGGACTATAGTTAAAGACTTCTTTATCCATTGGATTAAGGCTTGAACAACAACAACAAAAAATGTAAATTCTCTGCATGGCACTTAACCTGTAGAGATGAACAGTGCCTTATTGTGATGGGTAAGATACTGCAAACTGGATACTCATGGATGGTGTCAATGTTCTCAGAACCTGCACTTTTAAATCAACTGATGATGCACTGTCATATACACATATACATGTTCACTTCTGAATATGTCTCTGATGGTCAGAAAGAATACATTTTTAAAATCTTTTCCCGCACATGCTAATTTTTATTGTATTCCTCAGTTGAGGTTTTACACTTTATTGAAAGCTGCCAAATCAACAGATTGAAAATTAGTTTGCTTAGTACGGGTGTATGGCAGATGAATGGGGTTGAAAGAGCTTAGGGGCTTAGATAGAGCTCTAGGGGCTAGTGGAGTCAAGGGACATGGGGAGAAGGCAGGCACGGGTTATTGTTAGGGGACGATCAGCCATGATCACAATGAATGGCGGTGCTGGCTCGAAGGGCCGAATGGCCTCCTCCTGCACCTATTTTCTATGTTTCTATGAAAGGGAATGATAAATTCGCCATGAATTTGAATGGATTGAATGGCGGAGTAGACGATGGGCTGAATGTCCTAATTCTGCTCATAGAACTTATGAACATGAATACATGAAAATGCAATCTTCAAATGCGGTGCTAAATTCTTCCAGCCTATCTGTCCCTACCTTGTCATCATCCCACCAGAGGATGACAAAGTGAAGTGTTACTTTGCATAAAGTTAAGTGTCGGTGGGGAGCATTTTGAGATCAGTGACCATAATTCTATCATTTAGAAAATATTTATGGGCAAAGATAAGACTGGTTAACAAATTAAAATGGAGACAGAAGAGGTGTTGAGACTGACAGGATGGCTTTACTACAAGATGACATGGATTTAGACTTCAGAGATACATCACAGAAAGAAGCACTTTGGCCCACAGTCTGCGCCGACCAGCGATCACCTCCTACACTTAGCACTAACCTACAGACTAGGGAAAATGTACAATTTTACTGAAGCCAATTAATCTACAAATCTGTACATCTTTGGAGTGTGGGACAATACCGGAGCACCTGGAGAAAACCCACGCAGTCACAGGGAGAATGTACAGACCGCACCTGTAGTCAGGAACAAACCCAGGTCTCTGGAACTATACAGCAGCAGCTCTACTGCTATGCCACCATGCCACCCTGTTCAATGGACTGAATGGCTGCTATCTCTGCCATAACTATTGTTATGTTTCTTTTGTTCTAAAATTACTTTTGATCAGCCTGTGAAGATTTTAAAGAGTCAATCGTGCCAAATAGAACATAAAACAGTTCAGCGCAGCAACATGACCTTCGGCCCACAATGTCTGTGCTGAATAACCTGACCTCATCTGCCTGCACGTGATCCATATCCCTCTATTCCTTGCACTGCCATGTGTCCAAAAATTGGGCAGGTACATGGATAGGAAGGGATTGGAGGGAACCGGGCTAAATGCCGACAGGTGGGATTAGCATAGATGGGGCCTGTTGGACGGGATGGACAGGTTTGGCTGCACTGCCTGTTTCTGTGCTGTATATGTCTCTAGAACTAAACCAGTAAAGGGCCTGTCCCACTTGCCGATTTCTTTGGCGACTGCCGGCATAATTGACGTATCAGGTCACCGAAAAATTCGCGGCATGTTGACGTATGACGGGGCGTGATGCAGCGTGATGACATATTGACGCGTGGTGTCTTTTCAAGTCAGAACATTTTTTTTGTCGCCGCGGGATTTTGAAATGTTCAAATTCTTTTGGCGACCCTGATATGACGCTGGCAGTCGCCGAAAAAAATCGCCAAGTGGGACAGGTTCTGAAGGGCTTTGATGTGGAGGGAGGCTACGCTAACTGGGAAATCCTCATTGAGGAGAAGCACCTTTGTGCCAGGATATGGACATGGCCGAACAACCTCTCACACATGCTTGCAACTGCCTGAAACCTTGGAGGGGAAGGCAGAGCATCAGCCTGAAGAAAATGTGGAATAAAACCACAAAGTTAAATAATGATCAAAACTCCAATCTAACAGTAAAGCTTCCTGGTGTAACCTGCTGCAGAGAATATTGAAAAGTCAGAATAATTTCCTTTCGGCTGATATGGTCACTTGAGATGGAATCTGACTGTTCCAGGCACTGAACCGGTAAACACAAAGAGCTGGAGTAACTCAGCGGGTCAGACAGCATCTCTGGAGGACAAGATTAGGTTATGTTTCAAGTCGGGGCCCATTCTTCAGACCAATATTCTGTCTATTAAAATTTAACAAAGGCATTGCAAGGATTTGAACAGTGGACCAGTTAACCATCTTTAAAACACACACAACATTTTTTTTAAAAGGTGGTCGACACGATGGCGCAGCTGTAGAGTTGCTGCCTGATAGTGCCAGAAACCCGAGTTTGATCCTGACTATGAGTGCTGTCTGTACGGAGTTTGTATGTTCTCCCCTTGACCGTGTGGGTTTTCTACGGGTGCTCCAGTTTCCTCCCACATTCTAAAGCCATGCAGGTTTGTAGGTAAATTGGCTTCAGTAAGAATTGTAAATTGTCCCTAGTATGTCGTGATGGTGCTAGTGCATTGGGGATCGCTGGTTGGCACTGTCTCAGTGGGGTGAAGGGCCTGTTTCTGCGCTGTGTCTCTAAGCTAACCCAAATCTATAATTGTTTCTCCACATCATCTTTGCCAGAGAATAAGCTGTTCCCATGTTTAATGAGATTAGTATACAAACTTAAAGCACACAGTATTAGGGGTTCAGTATTGATGTGGATAGAGAACTGGCTGGCAGACAGGAAGCAAAGAGTAGGAGTAAACGGGTCCTTTTCAGAATGGCAGGCAGTGACTTGTGGGGTACTGCAAGACTCAGTGCTGGGACCCCAGCTATTTATAATATATATATTAATGATCTGGATGAGGGAATTGAATGCTACATCTCCAAGTTTGCGGATGACACGAAGCTGGGGGGCAGTGTTAGCTGTGAGGAGGATGCTAGGAGGCTGCAAGGTGACTTGGATAGGTTGGGTGAGTGGGCAAATGCATGGCAGATGCAGTATAATGTGGATAAATGTGAGGTTATCCACTTTGGTGGCAAAAACAGGAGGGTAGATTATTATCTGAATGGTGGCCGATTAGGAAAAGGGGAGATGCAACGAGACCTGGGTGTCATGCTAACCATCATTGAAAGTAGGCATGCAGGTGCAGCAGGTAGTGAAGAAAGCAAATGGTATGTTAGCATTCATAGCAAAAGGATTTGAGTACAAGAGCAAGGAGGTTCTACTGCAATTGTACAGGGTCTTGGTGAGGCCACACCTGGAGTATTGCGTACAGTTTTGGTCTCCTAATATGTGGAAAGACATTCTTGCCATAGAGGGAGTACAGAGAAGGTTCACCAGGCTGATTCCTGGGACGGCAGGACTTCCATATGAAGAAAGACTGGATAGACTCGGTTTGTACTCGCTGGAATTTAGAAGATTGAGGGGGGATCTTATAGAGACTTACAAAATTCTTAAGGGTTTGGACAGGCTAGATGCAGGAAGATTATTCCCGGTGTTGGGGAAGTCCAGAACAAGGGGTCACAGTTTAAGGATAAGGGGAAAGTCTTTTAGGACTGAGATGAGAAAATCATTTTTCACACAGAGAGTGGTGAGTCTCTGGAATTCTCTGCCACAGAAAGTAGTTGAGGCCAGTTCATTGGCTATATTTACGAAGGAGTTAGATGTGGCCCTTGTGGCTAAAGGGATCAGGGGGTATGGAGAGAAGGCAGGTACAGGATACTGAGTTAGATGATCAGCCATGATCATATTGAATGGCGGTTCAGGCTCGAAGGGCCGAATGGCCTACTCCTGCATCTATTTTCTATGTTTCTATGTTAATTGCAATTGTTAAGCGATCAGGAAGGCAGAACAGTTTTTGGGTCATTTGCTGTGCAATTCAAAATCATCGCCAAGTTAAGAATACTCTTCATAACAGTAGCTGAAAAAGGGCAGCAATGAGTCATAAGTGAAGCTGAAATGATATCCTGGAAAGTCTGATACATAAGCCCTTGTACAAAAGATCGCTCATTGATTTTGGCCACAGCCATATCCAACAACCATGTAAATTGTTTAAGTACAGAGAATAGAAAGAAATATAATCTGAAACTGTGCAAATGTTGACCCTTGGGTTCCCAAAGAAAAACACACACATACACAGGGTTGTGGGTGTGTGGAAAGAGCTGCCAGAAGTAGTTCAGACAGGTATAATAACAATATTTATGGGCATTCGGACAGGTACATGCATAGGAAATGTTTAGAGGGATTTGAGCCAAACTCAGGCAAATGGGACTAGCATGGATGGGCAGCTTAGTTGACCATAATGCCAAGAAGCAGAATTAGGTCCATTGAGTATGCTCTGCCATTCGATCGTTGAATTGGGCCGAAGGGCCTGTTTCCATGCTGTTTGACTGACACAATTAAACTGATTCATGTTGAAGAGAAGGAAACTTAGCTTCATTGCTTACAGCATCTTAAAAAGATGATTTGTTTTAAATGTCAGTAACTGGATTGGTAGGTCAGAGACTTCCTTAAGGTCTTGTGGATTATGTGCTGTGAACTGTGCTTTAGTCGTGTCATTGCATTTATTATTGCCTTGGGGTTAGACTGAGAACATCGGAGGATGGGTGGGGATACAAGAAGATGGTTGTTGAAGGCCCAGAGAAGTACCCCTGAAATAGGATCTCGACCCGAAATGTCACCCATTCCTTCTCTCCAGAAATGGTGCCTGTCCTGCTGAGTTACTCCAGCATTTGTGCCTATCTTCGAAGTGTCTCTGGCTTTGTTTGCCAGATAGTTGTAGCAACACCAGTGTATGGTCAGGAGTGGTGTGAAGGAGAGATCAGAAAGACCTGGACTAGAGATACCGGGAGTGGAGGGAGGAGAGATCTGAAAGACCTGGACTGGAGACCAGGAGTGGTGGGAGGGTGAGATCAGAAAGACCTGGACTAGAGATGTCCAAGATTTGGGAAATGTTTGATTCCTTGTATCATTGAATGGGACTGTGAAGGTGATTTTGAGAAACCTTAGAGCTCATCCAAAAGCAACAAGGAAGTGGGAAACACTTCATGATGGAATTAATGTCGGACTAGCTGGCAGCTGTAAGTATCTGGAATCTGTTGTTAAGATCTAGAATGGTGGTTCTTAGACCACAGTCAACTAGTATGGAGCAGCCCATGTGACAGGACAACAGTTGAACACTTAAGTATACATTACTGCACTTTGACTTGGTTTGGTCATTACAAATGTGCCTGGTTGGCATTTGATGGTGGGTCTTTTAGAATATCCAATATCTCATTATGAAACTGCCATTAGCAAGCTGCCTGATTACCTCATAAAGAAACTGGAAAAGCAGATTAATAATTTTAATGCAAAATGTAACTTCAGAATGCGGTTATCTACCATGCTTTCCAAATCCACAACTTCTGCATTCTGCTGATGTCTGCAGTCACACAATTACTGAAAGGACGCTTTAGACTTTAGAGATACAGCGTGGAAACAGGCTCTTCGGCCTACTGAGTCCACGCCGACTATCGTTTACCCCATACACTAGCACTATCCTACACACAAGGGACAATTTGCAGAATCGACCAATCTGTATGCCTTTGGAGTGTGGGAGGGAACTAGAGCACCTGGAGAAAACTCATGCGGCCACAGGGAGAACATACAAACTCCATACAGACAGCACCCATACTCAGACGAGGGCCTCTGGTGTAGTAAGGCCAACAGCTGCTGTGCCACTGTGCCAGACAAGAAATGGCTCCTTGAAACATTATTCTAAACATTTCAAAGCACGATGTTGATCTGAAGATAAATCCGCTCGCAGCAATTGTCCTTGATATACTTAATCCAATAGTCTGTAAAATGTCACTCTAAATCATGGGTATTTACACTTTGCAGTTCATTTTGCACTGTCCTTGAATGAAGCTCACCACTTCTTGGCTAACTTGCTGTAAGCTTTTGTTTTCACACAATTTAATTAAAAGGTTCCTGACCTGAAACATCATCCATCCTTTTTCTCCAGATGCTGCCTGACCCGCTCAGTTACACCGGCGCTTTGTGTCCATCTTTGGCCCCGACGAAATAGCAGATACAAATAACTAATTGGAAAGTTCCTTCAGAGGGAGAGTACAGGAAACAATGGGCTGAAGGTCCTTGCTGGGTGTTGTAGGAATCCAATGTTATTACAGCCAAAGAATGTTCACTTAGTTCAAAGAATAGATTCATAGTCATAGGCATACAACCTGGAAACAGGCCCTTTGGCCAACTTTTCCATGCCGACCCATCTATACTAGTCGTACCTGCCCGTATTTGGCCCATATCCCTCCAAACCTATCCTATCCATGTGCCTGTCTAAATGCTTCTTAATCATTGTGATTGCACCTGCTTCAACTACCTCCTCCAGCAGCTCGTTCCATATATGTATAAGATTATGAGAGGAATTTGTAGGGTAGACAGTCAGAATCTTTTATTCCAGCATGGAAATCTCAAAGACTAGAAGGCATCACTTTAATGTGAGAGGGGCAAAGTTTAAAGGGCATGTTTTTTACACAGTGTGTGGGTGCCTGGAACACATTGGCAGGGGTGGTGGTGGAGGCAGACATAATAGTGGCTCTTAAGGGGCTTTTGGATAGGCAGAGGGATGTGCAGGGAATGGAGGGATATGGATCATTTGCAGGTAGAGGAGATTAAGCTTCATCCTTCTCACCTTAAAGTGATGCCCTCTAGTCTTTGAGGTAATTAGTTTATCTTGGCATTATGTTTGGCACGGACATTGTGACCTGTGACTGAAATACCTGTTTCTGTGCCATACTTGGGGTTGCCAACTGTCCTGTATTAGCCGGGACATCCCGTATATTGGGCTAAATTGGTTTGTCCCATACAGGACCACCCTTGTCCCGTATTTAACTGCTACTACTCGGGTCGAGAGGACTGCCGGGCCGGAGCGCCGCGTTCCGTATGTAGTGCAGCCCATAGAGTGCAGCAGCAGCGCCTCACCCGTGGCCACGTCGGTCGGCAGTCTGGCCAGCTGGACGACCTTCGGACCTTCGCTTACCCCTGACACCATCACCCCC
Organism: Raja brachyura; assembly: GCA_963514005.1. The sequence goes on from OY740816.1 coordinate 16,654,863, forward strand.
CCTTCCCATGGCCGATCATCGGTTCATGAGTTGGACGGGGTTCCGGACTTTGCGTGCGACGTCGCGCGGCCCGGGCCAAAACTCCTCAGCTGGCCCGCCAGCTGGGCTTTGTGTGCAGTCCAGCACCCGGGCCAACTCATCATTCACCCAGCCACGGCAGAGCCAGTCAACGAATTGCCGTTGGGAATTTGTCCCTTATTTTGACCTTTTGTTCCTTAATTGGGTGTATGAAAGTTGGCAACCCTAGCCGTACTGTTCTATGCTTTATGACTCACTCAGCTAAGAATTCATACACCTCAAACATTTCATTTTGAAAACAACTTAATTTGGTGCCGGTGCTTTGGAAGCAGGAGCCAAGGTTCACTGAACCATGAATGTAGTGACTACTCTCTATAGTCTGGTTCCAAATGTTTGTTGCATCAAGGAGATCCACATAGAATATGGGGGAGTCAGGAGAATGGAAGACAAGCCTCACTAGTTTCATTTTTAGTTTAGTTTAAAGATACAACGCGGAAACAGGCCCTTCGGCCCATTGAGTCCGTGCCAACCAGCGATCCCCACACACTAACACTATCCTACACACGGTAGGGACAATTTTTAATTATACTAATCCAATTAACCTACAAACCTGTGCGTATTTGGAGTGCAGGAAGAAACCAGAGATCTTGGAGAAAACCTACTCAAGTCATGGGGAGAACGCACAAACTCCATACATACAGCACCCGTAGTCAGGATCGAACCCAGGTCTCAGGTGCTGTAAGGTAAGATCTACAACTGGTGCTGTCTCAGAATGTAATGTTCTCCATCTAAACTGAAGCCCTCAAATGGGAACAACAGCTGCAATTGATCACAAAGCAAGCAGACAGAAAAGCTTGACCTTACGAGAGGAAGGTTATACCATCCAACAGGGCCTGGGCCTAATCTCTCAGCCAAGCACTAAACTGATCCCAGTTGCCTGGGCCAACCGATGGGGTAGTAAATAAAAACATTGCCCTGAACCTCCAGATGTTTGGTAGCAGATGCTGGTCTCATCTGGATAGGAGAAACGACGTTGGGCGAGAAAAACAGGAAGGATGATTCCAAAGGAATTAATTTCTGACATGGATCTCAAAAAATTGGATATTTTATAAGGTTTGCAGCACGCCACAATTTAACCTTGTACTGATAGGGAGCAAAGAACTTATTATTTGTCAATTCAATTTACTTAATGAGAGTCATAAAGTCACAGGGAACTACAGTACAGAAGTAGGTCTTTTGGCAAAGTGAGTGCATCAACCACTCAGCTTTAGCTTAATTTTAGAAATAATCTTTTATATGGAGTCTAACGAGTGCATTAAGCATACATGACATGTGTCCACACTGTGATTCAAGCAGTGATAAAGAGAAAACAAATAAACTAATTTCTCCCCCCGATCTTTCACATAGATGCATTGATAGATGTACAGATTAATACTTGAGTTCTTGTCATGACAGAAGCACATAGGATGAGCCTGAATCTGAGAATCTCAATATTAAACACCCCTGCACTACCTCAGCTACCTCATTGCTAGGGTACTGTCCATTTTACCCTGATGCCATTATGGACATTGGGCTTTGTCTCTGGAACTGATGCGCTACAATGCTGAGAATTATATGCCAGTCTGAAGAAGGGTCTCGACCCGAAACGTCACCTGTTCCTTTGCTCCATAGCCCACTGAATTTCTCCAGCATTTTTATCTACCTTCGATTTTTCCAGCATCTGCAGTTCCTTCTTAAGCATGCTCTCTGTATCGTTCCTTTTGCTCCATGTAGTTTGCACTTGATTTGGACTTGATTGGTTTCATGTATGGTATATCTGATTGGATACCTTGCAAAACAAAGCTTTACACTTTACAACTCAGTACACGTATCAATAACAAAAACTAAACCTGTGTGATCCTGTCTGTATGATCCTAGTTCAATAAATGTGCATCAAAACATTAAAGAAGGCAGACTCAAAATGTTGGAATAACTCTGCAGGACAGGCAGCATCTCTGGAGAGAAGGAAATGGGCTGAAACCCTTCTTCAGTCTGAAAGTGTCATTTCGAGTCGAGACACTTCTTCAGACATTAATACGATTTGAACAAGGTCTGAATGAATACAACTGAGATCAAGTAACCATACTGCAGCAATTTATAAAAGATGCCCTTCATCAAGCTAATTATGATCAGAATGGAATTAATTTATTTGCCTGGGTTGGAACAGTCACTAGTTCAGTATGGCAATTGAAGCAACTTAAATGTCACAGTAACCTCCACCCACCCTTTCCACTAGTTGTAGCTATTAACTTTAATAGGATCCAACCAAATATAGTTGGAGATACATGAAACTGCAGATGCTGGAATCTTGAGAAAAACACAAAGTGCTGGAGGAACTCAGCAGGACAGGCAGAAGCTGTGGAGGAAAATGGACAGATGATGTTTCGGGTCTGGACCCTTCTTCAGAGACAGATTACTTGGAAGGACACAAAGTGCTGGAGTAACTCAGCGGGTCAGGCAGCATCTCTGAAGAAGGGTCTCGACCCGAAACGTCGCCTATCTCCTTCACTCCTTAGATGCTGCTGCACCCGCTGAGTTTCTCCAGCTTTTTGTGTAACCCTCGATTCTCCAGCATCTGCAGTTCCTTCTTTAACACACAGCATCTCTGGAGTACATGGATGGGGTTGGGATGCTTCTCCAGACTTGGTCAAATTACCAGAATCTTGCTCGCAGTTTGTGCTCTGCAGTATTTCATTTCTACCAGCAGAGGCCCTCGCTGAGCTAAGTTATCCACAATGCAGGCAGGCTTGAACACAATGCGTGGCCAAACAATTTGCAATGGGAATAACAGGCATGTTAGCAATGCTCACCCTTAAAATGGATGAAGAGAGACAGCAGCACCTGGACATAGCCAGTCAAATAATGAATTCCAGAAGTTTTTAATCAGTGATTCTCTAATTCTCCCCGGAGAGAGCTCAATGTAATGGGAACGTCAAATAATCTCAGTGCAAGCACTTAGAATTTAAGGAGGTTTTACTATTGTTTTTGCAACAGCCTCATGTCATACTTAAAGTACTGAACATAAACATAGAACAGTACAGCTCCAGAAACCTGGCTTTGATTCAATAGACAATTGGTGCAGGAGTAGGCCATTCGGCCCTTTGAGCCAGCACCGTCATTCAATGTGATCATGGCTGATGTGATGAACTTATCTGACCTCGACTGTTGTATGTATGGAGTTTGTAGGTTTGTGACCACGTCGGTTTTCTCCGGATTCCTCCCACATTCCAAAGACATGTAAGTTTCTAGGTTGATTGGCTTCTGTAAATTGTCCCCAATGTGTAGGATAGACCGCGTGTATAGGTGATCGCTGATCTGCGTGGATTTGATGGGCCAGAGGGCCTGTTTTACACTGTATCTCCAAATTAAACTAGATTGAACTATAAACTAGCGTGGACTCGGTGGACTGGATGGAATGTTTCCATGCTGTATCTCTAAACTGCAGCAGTGTATAAATTAACATAGAAACATAGAAAATAGGTGCAGGAGGAGGCCATTTGGCCCTTCGAGCCAGCACCGCCATTCAATGTGATCCTGGCTGATCGTCCCCAATCAATAACCCGTGCCTGCCTTCTCCCCATATCCCTTGACTGCACTAGCCCCTAGAGCTCTCTCTAACTCTCTCTTAAATCCATCCAGTGACTTGGCCTCTACTGCCCTCTGTGAATAAATACACAACTCTCTGGGTGGAAAAGTGTTTTCTCACCTCAGTATTAAATGGCCTCCCCTTTTTTCTAAGACTGTGGCCCCTGGTTCTGGACTCGCCCAACATTGGGAACATTTTTCCTGCATCTAGCTTGTCCAGTCATTTTATAATTGTATACATTTCTAAAAGATCCCCCCTCATCCTTCTAAACATGTAAATTATACATAAATGAAAAGAAAGATAACCCAGGCGTAGGTGCAAAAATACACAGTTAGAAGAACAAGTCCATGGTAGTGTAAGGAGAGGTGGTCCATAGTGTTGTGTTGCCAAGATAGGGTTAGGATGTGTGGGTCGGTTCAAGACCCTGATGGTTGTGAGAAAGTGGCTGTTCCTGAACCTGGCAGCGTGGGACTTCCGGCTTCTGTACCTCCTGCCCGACGGAAGCAGTGAGAAGAGGGCACGGCCTGGATGGTGTGGCTCCTTGATGATAGATGAAGCCTTCTTGAGGCAGCGCGTCGTGTGGATGCATTTGATGGAGTGGAGAGCCGTGCCCGTGATGTTAGTCCACCACTCGACTCTCATCTATTGCATCCGCTGCTCTAGGTGTCGGCTGCTCTACATCGGTGAGACTAAGCGTAGGCTCGGCGATCGCTTCACCAAACACCTCCGCTCGGTTCGCAATAACCAACCTGATCTCCCGGTGGCTCAGCACTTCAACTCCCCTTCCCATTCCGAATCCGACCTTTCTGTCCTGGGCCTCCTCCATGGCCAGAGTGTGGACCACCATAAATTGGAGGAGCAGCACCTCATATTTTGCTCGGGCAGTTTGCACCAAAGCATTATGAACATTGACTTCTCTAATTTCAGGTAGTCCTTACTTTCTCCTCCCCTTCTCAGCTCTCCCTCAACCCACTGTCTCCACCTCTTCCTTTCTTCTCCCCCCCCCCTCCTCTCCCGCACCCTCACATCAGTCTGAAGAAGGATCTCGACCCGAAACGTTGCCTATTTCCTTCGCTCCATAGATGCTGCCTCACCCGCTGAGTTTCTCCAGCATTTTTGTCTACCACCAGTCTCTGCAGCCTCTTGTGCTCCTCAGGATAGGACTTGCCATTCCAGGTTGTAATGCAACCTTTCAGGATACTTTCTACAGTGCATGAGTAGAAGTTTGTTCGAGTAATTGGTGACACGCTGGATTGCTTTAAGTTCTAAGAAACTAGAGGCACTGGCGGGACTTGACATCTTGGTGTGACATGATTACATCTATCTGCCAGCACATCCTAGTGGAGGAGATCAGTTTAACTTGGCATCATGTACAGTATAAATATTGTGGGCCGAAGGTCCTGGTCCTGTACTGTACAGTATGGGCTCCACCCTTCCTTGGTCATCTGTTGCTGGCCCTGATTTACATAGAAACATAGACAATAGGTGCAGGAGTAGGCCATTCAGCCCTTCAAGCCAGCACCGCCATTCAATATGATCATGGCTGATCATCCCCAATCAGCACCCTGTTCCTACTTTCTCCCCATATTCCTTGATTCCCTAAGCCCTAAGAGCTAAATCTATCTCACTCTTGAAAACATCCAGTGAATTGGCCTCCACTGTCTTCTGTGGCAGAGAATTCCACAGATTCACAACTCTCTGGGTGAAAAGTGTTTCCTCATCTTGTTCTGGCCTCTCCCTACCTCCAGTTCCCCCTCCCCTCTAATTTCAGTCTCGGCTTGCACTCGCTGGAATTTAGAAGATTGAGGGGGGATCTTATAGAAACTTACAAAATTCTTAAGGGGTTGGACAAGCTAGATGCTGGAAGATTGTTCCCGATGTTGGGGGAGTCCAGAACAAGGGGTCACAGTCTAAGGATAAGGGGGAATTCCATTAGGACCGAGATGAGGAAAACATTCTTTAGACAGAGAGTGGTGAGTCTCTGGAATTCTCTGCCATAGAAGGTAGTTGAGGCCAGTTCATTGGCTATATTTAAGAGGGCGTTAGATGTGGCACTTGTGGCTAAAGGGATCAGGGGGTATGGAGAGAAGGCAGGTTCGGGAAACTGAGTTGGATAATCAGCCATGATCACATTGAATGGCGGTGCAGGCTCGAAGGGCCGAATGGCCTACTCCTGCACCTATTTTTCTATGTTTCTATGTTAAGCCTAAAGAAGGATTTTCGACCCGAAACGTCACCCATCCTATGTCTCCAGAGATGCTGCCTGACCCGCTGAGTTAGTCCAACAGTTTGTATCTATCTTCTGCACTATCCTATGTTCTGTGCAACGATCTGGAACTCATTCCCTGCGAGGGCAGTGAGAAAGGAATCAGTCGGGGTCTGCAGAAGGGTATTGGATGAGTCATGGAGAATTAAGGATTTGCAGGGCAATGGGGACAGAGCAAAGAAATGTGATGGCAGGATAATTCACCAGTCCGTTAGCACAGACGTGACAGGCAGTAAGACCTCCTTCTGCACCATAACCATTCCACAATTCCACAATAAAAAAATAATATAAAAACAATTAACGGGTGATACTGACTGAATGGAATAAGCAGAATTCCCCTAGAAATCCTTTGGGGAATTTCCAACATTAACAGTAGCCGCATGGATCAGCAAACCAATTCTGTTAATCTCTCCCTTTCCCAGCTGACTTGTAAACCTCTACATAAAATTACAGTGACAAAAGCTTCCATTTATAAATATTATTTGATGTAAAGTTAATAGTGCATAATTTTTTATTTGAGTCTTAACTCTGCAAGAGTTTCAAGAGGGAGTTAGATTTAGCTCTTAGGGATATAGGGAAAAAGCAGGAACGAGGTACTGATTTTAGATGATCAGCCATGATCATATTGAATGGCGGTGCTGGCTCGATGGGCCGAATAGCCTACACCTGCACCTATTTTTCTATGTTTCTATGTTTAATTTGTTATTACTTTACTTGTAGCAGAATGCAACACTAATCATAATCATAATCAGAATTTATTAGCCAAGTATGTTTTGAAACATACAAGGAATTTGATTTGCCCTACAGTCAAAAAGCAACAGAACACACAAAATACATTTTAACATGAACATCCACCACAGTGACTCCTCCACATTCCTCACTGTGATGGAAGGTGAAAAAAAAAGTTCAATGGCTTCCTTTCTTTGTTCTCCCGCAGTCGGGGGCCTCGAGCCTTCCGTTGACGGGACGATCTTGGCTCCAGTAGCGGGCGGTCGGGCCCTTCGCATCGGGGCGATCAAGCTCCCCACAACGAGCGATGGAACCTTCATGCGTCGTTTGGAGCTCCCGACATCAGCCTCTACCCGAGACTGCGAGTTCCTCAATGGTGAAATCTTCAGGCAGCGGTTGGAGTGTCGATCCCAGGCAAGGGATCAGCTCCGATGGCAAGTCCAGGCCCCCGCGGTGGGGCTCAAAGTCAGTCGCGAGCAAGGCCTCCAGCTCCATGATGTTAGTCCGCAGAGCGACCGGAGATACGATCTGGAAAACAATCGCATCTCCGGCAAGGTAATGGATTGAAAAAAAGTTTCCCCCTCCCCCCCCTCCCCCACCCCCACATAAAACAAACCAGAGAACATTAACACAAAACACACTAAAAATAACAAATAAAAGACCGTAAAGACAGACAGACCGTTGGCGAGGCTGTCATTCGGACTGAAGAAGGGTCTTGACCTGAAACATCACCCATTCTTTCTCTCCAGAGATGCTGCCTGTCCCACTGAGTTACTCTAGCTTTTTGGGTCTATCTTCTCTGCACCCTTTCCAGCTTAATGGCACCTTTCCTATAGCAGACAAGAGTATGTGCTGAGGGCCGCACTGAAGCTCGGTGCAGCCAACGCCAAGGCTCTGTGGGGGACAACCACAGTCTGGGGTCCTTCCGCTGCTGGACATTGGGGGGCAGAGTCTGGTGGGGCCACCCCTCAATCTAGGGGGCCACATGAGTGTCAAGGGTGCAGGTATAATTGTAGCTTTTGGGAACACCACCAAATTTAACGCCAACAAATGTATGTATAGCCGCCGAGAATGTAGGAGGACTTTTGCACATTTCTTGCTTTGTACATATTTTTTTACACTGAATAAAGTTTAGTTAGATTTTTTTTTTAAATGTTGACCAAAACTGACCTCTAAGTGCGGCCTCGCCAATGTCCCTGACAACTGTAACATAACGTCCCAGCTTCTATACTCAGTGCCTTGACTGGTAGTTACATTTCAGCCCATAGGGAATTCTAACAGAAGTGTGATTTATCTGTCCGCCTTCCCCTCCCTGGCAACTCCTACCACCATATGTACAGCAATGCTGCAGGAACCCAAACGCCCACAGGTTGCATACCAGCACGTACTGGACGTATAATGCTCTTCTATCATCATCGCTGTGGTTAGAACACAACGCCCAAACTTGCTTTCTCAAGGTAGCTAAAGATGAGCATGGAGCGTGGCGTCAGCAGCAAAAGCTCACATTCCAAACAGCCAAAGAACATCCATCCCTGGCCGGCCCCTGCAAACTGCCTCTTGTGTAGGGGATGACCACGAAATGCTGGAGTAACTCACAGCGGGTCAGGCAGAGTCTCTGGAGGAAAGGACCTGGTGACATTTCGGGTCGAGACGGGGATTGTCGGGGAGCGGTGGAACTTGGATAAGATGGATGAGAATGTGGAGTGGATTTTAATCTAACTGGTTTGCATGGACGGTGGGCCGAAGAGCCTGTCTCCATCCTGTATCTCACTGTGAATCTACGGCTAGAGTTGCCATCTTTCTCACTCCCTCAACATTGATCACCCATTCACACTCAATCAGTCTGAAGAAGGGTCTCGACCCGAAACGTCACCCATTCCTTCTATCCAGTGACGGTGGTGCCTGTCCCGCTGAGTTACTCCAGCATTTTGTGTCTATCTTTGGTGTAAACCAGCATCTGCAGTTCCTTCCTGCACATCTGTCTGTCTGCCCATTCACACTAGTTCTATGTTATCCCACATACCCATCCACTCACTGCACACTAGGGACAATTTAAGAGCCAATTAACCTACAAGCTCCCGCTGCTGCTCCATGCTGCAATAATGAGAAACTAATTGAAATTCAGAATTTCTGAATTTGTAAATTTCTAAGCTAAATTTCTTTGCAGACGTTTGTGCCAGATAATGACACAAAGTGCTGGAGTAGAGGGCCTGTCCCACTGTCACCACCTAATTCATGACCTCTGCCGAGTTTGCCCTTGACTCATACTCGCAGCATGGTCGTCACAAGGTCGTAGCAGGTCGCAGGTAGGTCGTAGCAGGTCGTGATGCTAGTCGTAGGTACTCGTGGCATCAAGTAGGTCGGGGCGTTTTTTTCAACATGATGAAAAATGTCGACGAGGAAAAAAGGTCGTGAATTAGGTCGTGAAAGTGGGACAGGCCCTTAACTCAGCGGGTCGGGCAGCATCTCTGGAGATCATGGACAGGTGACGTTTCGGATCGGGTCTTATATCCACGGCTATCTTCACCTGAAACTTCTGCCGCTCCACTAAGGCAACGGCAACATGGCTGTCACGGAAGGTCAGCTACCCCACAAACTTTGCTGGGCGGTTTTGATTGCTTCAAATAACAACTGCTAATTCATAAGAAAAATCAAGTGAGATATTTAACTCGAAAATCGCATCTTGACACATTTCCAACTGTATTAAAACTGGGTTTGCAAAACTGAACGCAGTGCAAAGCCAGCTTTCTGAAACAAATTCCTTGGCAGTGCTAGCAAAGCATGAACCACAGGGGATCAACTTTAGTTTAAACACACACACTTTAAATATTTCTTGCTCCAGTGCAATTTGCCTTTCTTTCAGCTCCACTCTTCGTGAAGACTCCCCCTTCCCCTGGCATTCTCGTGCCGTGTGATCACATCTGATTCCCTCTCAAAGGAAAACAAAAGAAAACCTCCCAAAGCCAACTGCAGCTTCCTCTTCAAAGCACATCATTCGCAGTGTTTTGATCGGGCAATAATCATGATTCAGAGGAAACGATGCGTTTAAAACACAAATATTTTCAATGCAAGCACGCGTGAGTCGACTGGTGAGATCATTGGTGTCGTAGCATGTCACCCACTGCTAACGACTAGGGCTTAGTTAGGCCCACCGCGCTGAAGCTACCTCTCCAAATCAACTCCAGCCACTTTATTATCTCCATATACTTTCTACCCCATGTTTAAGAAGTGTGTGTCTTGGTAGGTATGGTACTGTATGATGCTTTATTCATCACATGTTCCGATGTACAGTGAAATTCATTTTTTATACAGTTCAGTGCAAGGGTACAACAGTAGTCATCGGTGGTCATTCGAAACGAGTATGACTGTCCACTCATGGAGGATGCCTGTGCGTGACTTTGTTTAACGTGGGGAGACTGGTGCACAGACAGCCACCACACGGTCCTTGACAGGTCTGGGTCAGGATCCTGTCGCATGGAGTCCAAGACGACCGGAGACCCTTTTCTGCTGCCACCTTCCCAGCCGTTGTGACGCTCCACTAAGGTCAGCCATCGTCCTCCGCCTGTTCCACCGTTGAGGTCTTGGTTGGATTGGCTCTTTGTCGGAGACCTCCCCCCCTCAACCTTACTGCCATGGGTGGCTCTACCAGGAGCATAGCTCCAGACGGCATCGCTCTCAGGATCTCAGGACCACACAAGCTTCTCCACCACGACAAGGTGACAATGCATGACAAGGAGACACGGAGACAGTGTACAGAGTCGCCGGTTTGGCTCCATGTTGTATGTGCAGGGATCTTGATCATGAAGGTCTGTTGTCCTGGCGGTGTTGCAGGGTGGTCCTGGCCAAGCGTAGCAGCGGTGTCCTCTGCCACCGCTCCACCGCTGTAGGCTGCGTCCGGTCCACATGCTCGGCCTCTTGGAGCGGCGCACATAACCGAGCCCCAGGCTGCAGCAGGGCCTCCTGCGGCCCACTCCACCATCGAGGCACCACTGCACTGCACTGCCTCCCGCAGCCAGTCTGCTAACATGGGGGTTCCTGTAGGTTAACTGACCACCATAAATTGTTGCCAGTGTGAGTGTGAGTGGTAAAATCTACAGGAAAATGATGAGAATGTGCAAATAATAGAATATTGGTTGCATTTAGAATTGGTGTACATGGGTAGTTGATTGTCAGTGTGTCACCGTTGGCTGTAGGCCCTGTTTCTGTGCTTTATCTCACTCTGACGCACTGCTTCCAAATTTATTAGTAAAGTTTGGATTTAGGAACTTCCGTTCTGGATAAATTATTCCCAGAAAAGTTGCATCATTGTTTGTATGAGTGTCCGTGTAACGTCTGGCTTGTGTGTGAGGGGAATGGGTGAGGTACAGGCACAACGAAAATTCCTGCTTGCACGGACAGCACGGTGGCGCAGTGGTGGAGTTGCTGCCTCACAGCGCCAGAGACCCAGGTTCGATCCTGACTACGGGTGCTGTCTGTGTGGAGTTTGTACGTTCTCCCCGTGACCGCCTGGGTTTTCTCCGGGTGCTCCGGTTTCCTCCCACACTTCAAAGACGTACAGGTTTGTAGGTTAATTGGCTTAGGAAGGTGTAAAATTGTCCTAATGGGCCCGTCCCACTTTCACGACCTAATTCACGACCTTTTTTACATTTTACATCAGGCTAGAAAAACGCCCTGACCTACTTGATGCCACGAGTACCTACGACTAGCATCCCGACCTGCCTACGACCTCGTGACGACCATGCTGCGAGTATGAGTCAAGGGCAAACTCGGCAGAGGTCATGAATTAGGTCATGAAAGAGGGACGGGCCCTTTAGCATGTGTAGGATAGTCTGTGGGGAGATCGCTGGTCGGCGCGGACTCGGTGGGCCGAAGGGCCTGTTTCCGCACAGTATCCATCAAGTCTAAAGTCAGAAAGTCAGCACCACAGGCGCATAGACTGAGTCAATCACACAAAAACAAATTATACATACATTTTAAATTTGAAAAGAAGGAAGACTGTAAAAAGAACAAGATGTTCATGCAACTAAAAGCAAATCCATAGTTGTGCAAGAGGTGGTTTAGAGTTGGAATAAACAAGTGTGTTTATACTCTAGCAGCAAGTGATTCCCTGTGCATAAGGTGCCAGCATAACATGAGGACATGTGATGGCGTCACTAGGCTTTGAGACTATTGAGGATATTTATATAACCATGGACAAATACCGCACAGTGCTTTGCACTCTTTAAATAAAGTTTGTGCAAACATGTTTTACAGCTATATCACCACCTTATGACTTGTCTCGTTGCTTGGCCTCTCTCAGCTCCGCATTTATATGGGACAACAAATATTAGAGGAAATGATGGCGGGAATACATGGGATAGCGAGGAGGTGACAGAGGCCGCATTGGTTGTTATCTTCCAAACTCCCATGGATTTTTTGGACCGTTCCCATAGATTGAAAGGTCGCAAAGGTAAAATGTAAAATACAATAAAAATGGTCTGAAAAACTCAGAAGATCAGACGGCATCTATACAAAGAGAAGGTGTGGCATGGTGGTGCAACGGTAGAGTTGCTGCCTTACAGCCACAGAGACAAGGGTTCAATCTCTACAATGCCATTGTTTAAAGGGCCTGTCCTACATGCATGGAACTCTATGCGATGAGCGCGACCTAACGTGGTCACTTGAGCCGTCCGGCGTCGCGGGGCCGGTCCCACTTCGATCGGCGGAGCCGTGCGGAATTGTGCGGAGTTCGTCCCGACAACGCGCGGGGCTCCGAAAAACCAACCATGTTCAAAAATTCCTCGTGGCAACGGCTTGTCGGCTCGCAGTCGCCTCGACGCATTACACACCGCCCCGACATCGTGCCTCCGTGAACCTATCTGTAGGTGCCTCCGTGACCCTCTATGTGTGTGGCTCCGTGGCCCTCTGTGTGTGTGTGCCTCTGTGCCCCTCTCTGTCCTGGCGAACTTACCTTAAGACTTCATCCAAGTTCGCCTCACTTTGCGCCGCGTTGCGCCACTCCCCCGACCTCCGCGCGGCCCCTGCTGCCGGTTTGGTCACGCTTGCCGCATGCAGGCGCATGCTGGTGGGAACGGCCCTGTACAGGGATCACCCGACCTCCGCGCGGCCCCCGCTTCTAGTTTGATCGCGCTCATCGCATGGAGTCAGATGCTGGTAGGACAGGCCTTTAACTCATGCCAGTTTACGTTCATCTTCCCTTGCACTCCAAGCCTGTAGTTCTTCACCATATCTGTGCCTTCTTCCCCGAGGACAGAGACAAACATTTGTCTCATCCCTCTGCACTTTCTTTATTCCCCACTGTAATTCCCCCTGCCTCAGTCTCTAAGGGACCCACATTAACAACAGCAAATCTTTTTCTTCCTTCACATCTATAGGAGCTCTCACATTCTCTTACAATGCTCCCGCCAGCAATCTTGCATTCTACTTTCCTGTCCTGATCAATCCCTTGGTACTCCTTTGCTGAAATTCTAACATTTTTCCCAATCCTTTTAACCACTGATTTTTTGGCAAAAACTTTTGGACTTTTCCTTTGATCTAATACTGTCTCTAATTTCTCTTGACAGCTGTGGCTGAAAGACTTTTCCTGTTAGTTTTTTTGTGCCATGAGGGGACAAACTGAGTATTAATTCTCTAAATGTTTGAGATCCTTGTTTACAGACATATCTGTTAATGAAATCTACCAACCTGCCACAGCCAGCTCATGCCTCATGTCATTGACATTCAAGTCTACGGTTGGTTAAATGACACACAGTTAATCTTTTTATACATTGGGAAATAATTAACATTTTTCAAATGCAGAGAACAGATCACTTTTCATAAGAAAAATGGATAGGCCAGTTTTCTGGATCCGAGCCAGATGTTTTGCAAGTAGGTGTTACTTTACATTTTTTACTTTTGTCTCACCAGGTCTCGGAAATCTTCTGGAATTTCTATAATCTTTAAAAATGAGAATTCCTGCTATCTCATCGCCTGGTCCCTCATTTCCCTTTTATCCCCCCCCCCGTCCAACTACATCCCTCCCCACGACTTTATTCTTTCCTTATTTGACAGCCTTTTCTCTCCTCTCACGTCCAGCCTTTATAGAAACATAGAAACATAGAAATTAGGTGCAGGAGTAGGCCATTCGGCCCTTCGAGCCAGCACCGCCATTCAATATGATCATGGCTGATCATCCAACTCAGTATCCCGTACCTGCCTTCTCTCCATACCCTCTGATCCCCTTAGCCACAAGGGCCACATCTAACTCCCTCTTAAATATAGCCAATGAACTGGCCTCAACTACCTTCTGTGGCAGAGAGTTCCAGAGACCCGCCACTCTCTGTGTGAAAAAGTCCTTCTCATCTCGGTCCTAAAGGATTTCCCCCTTATCCTTAAGCTGTGACCTCCCCAACCTTGTCCTGGACCTCCCCAACATCGGAAACAATCTTCCTGCATCTAGCCTGTCCAACCCCTTAAGAATCTTGTAAGTTTCTATAAGATCCCCTCTCAATCTCCTAAATTCTAGAGAGTATAAACCGAGTCTATGCAGTCTTTGTTCATAAGACAGTCCTGACATCCCAGGAATCAGTCTGGTGAACCTTCGCTGCACTCCCTCTATGGCAATAGGAGCAGAGTTAGGCCATTCGGCACATCACGTCTACTCCACCATTCAGTCATGACTGATCTATCTCTCCCTTTCAACCCCAGTTCACTGTAGGAAGGAACTGCAGATGCTGGTTTACACTGAAGCTTTTCTGGATAAAAGGAATGGGTGACATTTCGGGTCGAGACCCTTCTTCAGACAGTCTGCCTGAGTTACTCCAGCGTTTTTTGTCGATTCCCAGTTCACTTTACCCCAGTACACCTGACAATAACAAACTTAAAACTAAACCCATGGCTATCCTAGGCTTCAAGACGACTCCTCTCCCCCCTTCAAAACCAGTTGACCACAAACAATGAATAAATATAACAAATAGCTAATGCAATGATATTAATATTGTGCAAAGCCATAAGTGCTGGAGGAATTCAGGAAGTCAGGCAGCATCTGCGGATGAAATGGACAGATGACGTTTCGGGTCGGGACCCTTCTTCAGTAATAGCAAAGTAGTTTAGTTAAGTTTAGGGATATAGTGCTGATACAGGCCCTTCGGCCCACTACGTCCGTGCCGACCAACGATCCCCGCACACTAACACTATCCTACACACACCAGGGACAATTTGCCATTTTACCAAGCCAATTAACCTACAAACCTGCACGTCTTTGGAGTGTGGGAGGAAACCGGAGCACCCGGAGAAAACCCACGCAGGTCACGGGGAGAATGTACAAACTCCGTATAGAAATTAGTCAGGACCGAAGCACGGTCTCTGGCGCTGTGAGGTAGCAACTCTAACGCTGCGCCACATTGCTGCCCAATATAATGTAAGGGTAATGGAAGGAGCAGCCTGATTTACATTCGGTGCCTGCCCTCAATAGCAATGGCTGGATTTTTAGTAGCTGGAAGGATTATGCGAATACTCACTGGAGGGTACAGGGAGGGAAGTTGTTATGTGACAGCATGTTGTAGCTTGTAATTTTTGAAGATATGCAATTTCATGGTGGTTCAGCAGATGTTAGAAAGCTCTGTTAGCACAGCAGCAGCACAGAATCAAATGTCTCGGTAGCCGTACAAATGATTAGGCATGTCTTCTCAAAAAGTATTTTAACCTTTTGAATACCTGCTCTGTCTCAGCTCTCGAAAACCTCGGCATTTACGCAATGTAAAAACTTCCAGAAGTTTAACCTTACATATCTGTTGGAAATAATTGAAGAAGGGGTATGGTATGCTTGCTTTCATAGCTCAGGGCATTGAGTATAATAGGCAGGACGTCATGCGGTGTAGAAAGGAACTGCAGATTATGGTTTATATCGAGGATAGACAAATGCTGAAGAATTTCAGAATCAGAATCAGAATCAGACTTTATTCGCCAAGTATGTTTTGCAACATACGAGGAATTTAATTGGCCAGGTCAGTCATACAATTAAAAGCAACAGATCACTCAAAAACACATTTTAACATGAACATCCACCACAGTGACTCCTACACATTCCTCACTGTGATGGAAGGTGAAATAAAGTTAAAGTCTCTTCCCTTAGTTCTTCCTCGGTCGTGGGCCTCGAGCCTCCGTTGACGGGAGGATCTTGACTCCCGTAGCCGGCGGCGTTCGGGTCCTGCCGTGTCGAGGCGATCAGCCCCTGCATCGGGGGGGATGTCATCTCCCCCGTGCTGGACGATCGAACCTCGCGTCGGGGCTGGTCGAACCTTCCGCGACATTGGAACTTCACGACTAGCCACTCCCGACTGCGAGCTTGATGGTAAAGTCCGCGGTGGCTGCGGTGGGAGAGGCCGCATCTCTGGCGAAGGAGGATGGGTGTCATTTTGGGTCGAGACCCTTCCTCAGACCCTCAATGTCACCCATCCTTTTTCTCCGGAGCTGCTGCCTGACCCGCGGAGCGACTCCCAGGAAGTCATGTTGCAGCTTTATAGGATTTTGGTTATATCGCATTTGGAGTATTGTGTGCAGTTCTGGTCGACCCATTACAGGAAGGATATGAAGACTTTGGAGAAGGTGGTTTACCAGACTGCTGGCTGGACTGGAGGCTATTAGCCTTGAGGAGAGTTTGGACAAACGTGGACTGTTATCTCTGGAAAGTCGGAGCTTGAGAGGGGACCTGATAGAAGTATATAAAATTCTTAGGCCCCCTTTTGTCATGGCTGACCATGGGTGTCTCCAGGGTTGGAGGACGCCTGTGCGTGACTTTGTTTAACTTGGGGAGACCGGTGCTCAGACAGCCACGCCGCCATAGTCCTTGGCCGATCTGGGTCAGGATCCAGTGGCATGGAGTCCAAGACGACAGGAGAACCGCCTTCCCAGCCGTTGTGACACTAAGGTCAGACATCGTCCTCCGCCAGTTCCTCCGTTGAGGTCTTGGTTGGATTGTCAGTCCTCCCCCTCGACCTTACCGCCGTGGGTGGCCCCTACAAGGAGCGTAGCTCCAGACGGCATCGCTCTCAGGATCTCAGGACCACACAAGCTTCTCCACCACGACAAGGTGACAATCAACGGAGAAGGATAAAATTATGGGAGGCATAAATGGTGAAGACAGTCAGAATCTTTTTCCCAGGATGGAAATGTCAAATACCAGAGGCATAACTTTAAGGTTCTACCCGTCAAATCTACTACACATCCAGTCAAATGTACTTCACGTGAGGAGAGTAGATCCTCTTCTGGAGCAGCCAGGCAAGAAAGTGGCCTAATTCCAGCACCATTTTGCAACGTTCAAATCTCTGAAAAGTCTGATCTTAGCCCAAGGAGACCTGTAATTTCATATATTCTACCGTATCATGATTAACAAACTCTCCTGCTCGAAGTAGCCAAATATGTTGACCTCGTCAACGGGCTTAAATATATGTCTTTGCAAGAAAGTGAAGCAGTTGGCTTTTTCCTGGCTTGGGTTTAACTTTCGACAAGGCAGAAAATAATCTGCTCCAGCCAAGTTTAGATAGAAAGGTTCATCCAATCCCTCTGGACCTTTCAAATCAGACCAAATTAAAAATAAATCAAATATTTTTGTGCAAATTGGATTACATTTTGGAAAAATGTCGGCAGCACCTGTGGAAAGAGTAATAGTCTATGTTTTGGGTCAGCCACCAATCAGTCTGAAGAATGGTCCCAATTTGACACATTATGTCAAAGAAGGGTCTCGACCCGAAACGTCGCCTATCTCCTTCGCTCCTTAGATGCTGCTGCACCCGCTGAGTTTCTCCAGCTTTTTGTGTAACCCTTGACACATTATCTGTCCATTTAAGTCAAGGGTGAAGTCAAGCGTTTAATTGTCAAATGAACCGTAATGAAACAATGAGATTCTTACTGGCAGCAACATAACAGGTCTGTAAACACAATGCTCAATAGTAAACAAACAAAACAAATGAATGAATAAAACAAACCCAATAATAGTGGAAAACAAATGAATGAATAGGTTTATTGGCCAAGTATTCACATACAAGGAATTTGTCTTGGTGCTCCGCCCGCAAGTGACAACATGACATACAGTGGTAGTTAGGAATTACACATAAAACATGAGAACATTAAGCATTAAATAAAAGCTCAAAGTCTCTAGCGCAATCAAGACAGTTCGTAGTTTGAAGTTTAGTTGGTGTTGTGTAGCGTTGGGTGTTGGGAGGAAGCCCCTTTGTTTTGTTTTGCACTAATATTGAGTTTTTTAATTATTGAACTTTTTGTTGATGCTTATTATGTTATCAATTGAATACTGTATTTACAGACCTGTTGTGCTGCTGCAAGTAAGGATTTTATTGTTCTGTTCCGGTGCATATGACAACTTGAACTGCCGGTCCTCCATGTTATATCTTGCACTAAACATTGTAGCACTTATCATTTACCTGTGCACTGTGAACACTTTGGTTGCAATCATTAATAGTGTTTTTATTCACTGGATAGCACGCAAACAAAAGCTTTTCACTGTACCTTGGTACACGTCTCAATAGTAAACTAAACTAAACTAATTAAACACTTAACTCTCTCAATCAATCGATCAATCAAAGACTTTATTGTCATTCCAAAATACACCAACAAATGCAAGTCTGGAGGAAATGTTGTTGCATCTGGCTCACCGTGCAACATAAAACAACAAAAGGACAAAATGGATAAAAAGATAAAATGGATAAAAAGATAAAATAGATAAAAAGATAAAATAGATAAAATCGATAATAGTTGCGGCACATTATATGGAATTCAAGAGCCTGATGGCTCGGGGGAAGAAGCTGTTGCAGAACCGGCCATTCTGCTCCTTCCATTGCGACACCTTTTGCCCGAGGGCATCAGAGTGAACAGTCCATGACGGAGATGTGTGGGGTCTTTTATAATGCTGTTGGGCTTGGACAGCAACGTTTGCACGCAATGTCCCGGATTGAAGGAAGAGAAGTCCCGATGATTTTTTCAGCCGTCCTCACCACTCTCTGCACGGACTTCCTCTTGACTCTTGCCACCATCTCAGCAACTATGATCTGAAGAAGGTCTGAAGAAGGGTCTCGACCCGAAACGTCGCCTATCTCCTTCGCTCCTTAGATGCTGCTGCACCCGCTGAGTTTCTCCAGCTTTTTGTGTAACCCTCAGCAACTATGATCTCCAATGGACGGTGTCTTTGATTGCAATATGGAGTTGGGTTTTTGCAGAGTTGTGGTCACCTAGTTTTAGATTATTGTATTATTAATTATTGTATACATATCTCCACTCCAAAGATGTACAGGTTTGTAGGTTAATTGGCTTGGTATAAATGTAGATTGTCCCTAGTGTGTGTAGGGTAGTGTTAATGTGCGGGGATCGCTGGTCAGTGTGGATTCAGTGGGCTGAAGGGCCTGTTTCTGCGCTGTATCTATAAAATAAACTAAACCATCTGTGTATTATTGCATTAAAGGCCCTGTGAAGATGTAGCAAGTACGAATTTCATTGTTCCATTGTCGGTACATATGGCAATCACACACTCTTGACTCTAGAATGGAGTATTTGACCTGGAAGGGCTTGGTAACTCTCCAGCTACGATGAACACAAAACGGGACTAAAAATAACAACGGATGGATTTGGTGAAAACCTTGCAGCTTCGGGATGCTCGGCCTTTTGAAATCCCAGTGATATTATCGCACGGAAACAAGTCACAAAGTGCATACTTTCACAGGGATTCTCATTTCCTGTTTAATCACAAAAATGGAATCTCACAGCGAAACCGAGTTTCCCTTTTGGAATTTTGCCTAGTAAAGGAGCTGGTGAGATTTAGCTCAGAGTTAATGGGAGGCGACATTTCCTTGTTTCTAAATGAGGTCTGGGAAAGAGGTTTGTTGATCTGCCCTGTCTTCTGAAGCATCACCTTTCCAGGGTTGAGCTCCCCAAGGGCAGCTATTCTCGATGTGACTCAACGAGACAACAGGTACGTGATTGGACTGAACAACATGAATAAAAACAAGGAAGAAAAAAGTGCCGGAGAAACTGAGCGGGTGAGGCAGCATCTATGGAGTGAAGGAAATAGGCAACGTTTCGGGCCGAAACCAAACAAGCCGTGTTTGCACTCTGGCAGAACCCTTCTACAGGTGCACAGTAGAGAGCTTGCTGACCGGTTGCATTGTGGCTTGGTTCGGCAACTTGAGCGCCCTGGAGAGGAAAAGACTACAAAAAGTTGTAAACACTGCCCAGTCCATCATCGGCTCTGACCTTCCTTCCATCGAGGGGATTTACTGCAGTCGCTGCCTCAAAAAGGCTGGCAGCATCATCAAGGACCCACAACACCCTGGCCACACACTCATCTCCCCGCTACCTTCAGGTAGAAGGTATAGGAGCCCGAGGACTGCAACAACCAGGTTCAGGAATAGATACTTCCCCACAGCCATCAGGCTATTCAACCTGGCTCGGACAAAACTCTGATAACTAATAACCCATTATCTGTTATTTGCACTTTATTAGTTTATTTATTCATGTGTGTATATATTTATATATGGGATATGGACACACTGATCTGTTCTGTAGTAAATGCTTTCTATGTTCTGTGTGCTGATGCAATGCAAGAATTTCATTGTCCTATCAGGGGCACATGACAATGAACTCACTTGAACTTGAACTTCAACTTCAACAGAGTTGACGTCGGTACCTGTCACAACCAGAAGATAGAAAACAAGATAGACACAAAATGCTGGAGTAACTCAGCGGGTCAGGCAGCATCTCTGCAGAAACGGAATAGGTGACATTTCGGGGCGAGACTCTTCTTCAGCCTGAGCCTCTGTCGCAGAAGAACAAGAGGATTTCAGTATAGGAGTAAAGCGGTTCTTCTGCAGTTGTACAGGGCTCTGGTGAGACCACATCTGGAGTATTGTGTCCAGTTTTGGTCTCCTATTTTGAGGAAGGACATCCTTGTGATTGAGGCAGTGCAGCGTAGGTTCACGAGATTGGTCCCTGGGATGGCGGGACTGTCATATGAGGAAAGATTGAAAAGACTAGGCTTGTATTCACTGTAGTTTAGAAGGATGAGGGGGAATCTTATAGAAACATATAACATTATAAAAGGACTGGACAAACTAGATGCAAGAAAAATGTTCCCAATGTTGGCCGAGTCCAGAACCAGGGGCCACAGTCTTAGAATAAAGGGGCGGCCATTTAAGACTGGTGTGAGAAAAAACTTTTTCACCCAGAGAGTTGTGAATTTGTGGAACTTCCTGCCACAGAGGGCAGTGGAGGCCAAATTACTGGATGGATTTAAGAGAGAGTTAGATAGAGCTCTAGGGGCTAGTGGAGTCAAGGGATATGGGGAGAAGGCAGGCACGGGTTATTGATTGGGGATGATCAGCCATGATCACAATGAATGGCAGTGCTGGCTCGAAGGGCCGAATGACCTCCTCCTGCACCTATTGTCTATGTTTCTATGTAAGAAGGGTCTCGACCCGAAACATCACCTATTCCTTTTCTCCAGAGATGTTGCCTGACCTGCATTTTGAGTGTATCGTCAGTGTAAACCCGCATCTGCTGTTCCTTCCCACACACTATCCATGACCAGAGTCTTGTAGGAAACAGGTCCTTCAGTCCAACTTGCCCATGCCATCCAAGATGCCCTGTCTCCACTAGTCTGAACTACCTGCATTTGTCTCATATCTTAACCTCTTAACCTATCCTATCCATGTACCTGCACCTGACGGGCACCCGAAAAAGGGACCACATCACCCCAATACTGGCCTCTCTCCACTGGCTCCCTGTGCGGTTCCGAATAAATTTCAAGATCCTCCTTCATGTCTACTAAAGCCCTCAATGGGCTTGCCCCCACCTACATTAAAAGTCTTCTCACCCACCACACCACCTCCAGGTCCCTCAGATCGGCCGACTTGGGTTTGCTGAACGTCCCGCGGTCTAGGCATAAGCTCAGGGGCGACTGACTGCGCCTTTGCGGTTGCAGCTCCTAGACTGTGGAACAGCAGCATCCCTCAACCCATCAGAACTGCCCCCTCCATCGACTCCTTTAAGTCGAGACTAAAAACTCATCTCTACTCCCAAGCCTTTCCTGACGTCCTCTGAGCGAGGGCTATATGTATGTAGTGATGTTTGTATTTAATCTATGAACCTCTGTTGTTTGTTATACTATTCTTATACCAATGTAAAGCTCTTTGGCCAACGAGAGTTGTCTTTTAAATGTGCTATATAAATAAAAGTGACTTCACTACCCTTTATGTGAAAAGGTTTCTGGTCGCTGGTTCCTGTTAAATCTGTCCCTTCTCATCTTAAACCGATGTCCTCTGTTGCTTGTAATAAGAATGAACTGCAGAAGCAGGTTTATACCATAGATAGACACAAAGTGCTGGAGTAACTCAGTGGAGAAAATGGCTAGGTGACATTTTGGGTCTGGACCCTTTAACAGACTGAAACAGGTAACTATAAGCATGATAGCTGAAAAGTAAATCATTTACATCTGAGCACAATGCCTGTCTACTGTGTCAAATAACAGAAAAAAATTAGGTTGGGCACTTAATGGTCAGTACGCACTCAGTGGGCTGAAGGGCCTGTTTCCGTGCAGGATATCTTTAGACTTCAGAGATACAGCGTAGAAACAGGCCCTTCGGCCCATCAAGTCCGCACCGATCAGCAATTAGCATTATCCTACACATGAGGGACTATTTACAATTTTACAGACACAAATTAACCTACAAACCTATATATGTTTAGATTGTGGGAGGAAACCGGAGCACCCAGTGAAAGCCCACTCGGTCACAGGGAGAACGTATAAACTCCATACAGACAGCACCCGTTGTCAGTATCGAACCCGGGTCTCTGGCACAGCAAGGCAGCGACTCTACCGGTGTGCCACAGTGCCGCCCTTAATCTCTGATCTCCGACCCTCTGATTCTACTGTTTAGGAAGGAACTGCAGATGCTGCTTTAAACCAAACATAGACATAAAAAGCTGGAGTAACTTCAGAGTCTGACGAAGGGTCTCGACCCGAAACGTCACCTATTCCTTTTCTCCAGAGATGCTGTCTGCCCCGCTGAGTTACTCCAGCATCTTGCGTCTATGTCTGACGCTACTGTCTTACAAGCTATGATAGCTTCTTCTTCTTTCGTGTGGCCTAAAGTTGTAGAACAACCTGTTCTATTTGATCTTCCGTTTGTGCACGTCGAGTTGATTGCATTAGTCGAAACAGGGCGGACCACGTGACGGTTGCAATCTCCCACCCCAAGCTATGATATAATGGGGAAACAATGACAGGATAAGAAATAGAAGTTGGTGTGGGCCATTTGGTTCCTGTGCTTGCTGTACCACCTGTACGATCGTAGGTGATCTTGTACCTCAGTGCCACTCTCACGCACTCACCCCACGCCCCATATTCATGCTTCATATCCCCAGATCTACTAATATGTGTCTTGATTAGATTAAGACAACTCTGCCTCCTCTGTCCTCTTGGGTAGAGAATTCCAAATATTTATTCCCTCTGGGTTTATGTATTGTTGGTACGTTAATCTGCCTATAAATCCAAGTTATTGGAGCCATGGGGCAGGGGAGGGCGGGCATTTTCTACCAGATGTGCCACTGCTCCACCCTGCAGCTTCACAATTAGCCAATGTTCCAGCAGACCTCTCAGCTATCTCCGTTTATTCTCTGGTTACAGACTTTTACCTTATCTCTAAATTCTTACAACACTTGGGCAAGTTTCAACTTCCCCAAGCTTGCGCGTCCCCTGCAGATCTTGGCATCCAACACTTGATAAAGGTAGTGCGTTATGTTCTCCTCATCTGAGAAAAATAACCATCACCATACGAGAAGTCAGAAGAAGGGCCTCGACCAGAAACATCACCCAGTCCTTCTATCCGGAGATGCTGCCTGTCCCGTTACTCCAGCATTTTTTGTCTATCTTCGAGGTAAACCAGCACCTGCAGTTCCTTCGTACACAATACAAATTCCTTTGTGCTGCCTCAAAAAGGCTGGCAGCATCATCAAGGACCCACACCATCCTGGCCACACACTCATCTCCCCGCTGCCTTCAGGTAGAAGGTACAGGAGCCTGAAGACTGCAACGTCCAGGTTCAGGAATAGCTGCTTCCCCACAGCCATCAGGCTATTAAACTCAACTGAAACAAATCTCTGAACATTAATAAATCATTATCTGTTTATTAGCCATTTGTCAGCTTATTTATTGATGTGTGTGTATATTTATATAATGGTATATGGACTCACTGATATGATATGTTCTGTATTTGTGCCTACTATATTCCGTTGTGCTGAAGCAAAGCTAGAATTTCCTTGTCCTTTCTGGGACACACGACAATAAACTCTTGACTTGAATATGTGAGGAGCATTTGAAGGCTCCGGGCCTGCTCCCGCTGGAGTTCAGAAGGATCTCCTCATTATAACTGACGGGATAATGAAAGGCCTTTAGGGTAGACATTGAGAGAATGGTTCTAGAGGTGGCGAGTCTCGGACCAGAGGGCACAGCCTCAGAATTTAAAAACGTGAATGGAGATGAGGAGGAATTTCTTTAGCCAGAGGGTGGTGGATCTGTGGAATTCATTGCCACAGGTGGCAGTGGTGGCCAAGTCATTGGGTATTTCTGATAGGTTTTTGATCAGTGAGGGTGTCAATGGTTATGGGGAGAAGGCGGGAGAATGGGGTTGAGAGGGGAAAGTAGATCAGCCATGATGGAATGGCGGTGCAGACCCGAAGGGCTGAATGGCCTAATTGTGCCGATGGCCTATGGTCCTTATTACAAGAATCCGTGTTAATGGATTATTCCACGTCTAAGTCAAATGATTGCCAAATCATGTCAGTATCTGATAAACAGATAACGACAAATACTTCAATTTGCATGGAATGCAGAACCTACACCTAGACACAGCAAGAAGATTAGTTACCCGGTGCAGGCTATTGTACATACATAGAAACATAGCAACATAGAAAATAGGTGCAGGAGGAGACTATTCGGCCCTTCGAGCCAGCACCGCCATTCATTGTGATCATGGCTGATTGTCCCCTATCAATAACCCGTGCCTGCCTTCTCCCCTTAATTTCACTATCCCCTAGAGCTCTATCTAACTCTCTCTTAAATCCATCCAGTGACTTGGCCTCCACTGCCCTCTGTGGCAGAGAATTCCATAAATTCACAACTCTCTGGGTGAAAATGTTTTTTCTCACCTCAATCTTAAATGACCTCCCCTTTATTCTAAGACTGTGGCCCCCGGTTCTGGACTCGCCCAACATACAATATATAAAAGTAAGTAACATTATGAGAGGCATAAATACGGCAGATGGCCGGATGGAAAAGGATAGATAAGTCACATACCAGAAGGCATAGCTTTATAGTGAGAATAGAATAGAATAGAATGCCTTTTATTGTCATTCAAACAGCTTGGTTTGAACACAATTGCATATTCTACAGTCTTACATCACAAAAAAACCAAGACCCAAGAGAGGGGCAAAGTTGAAAGGAGATGTGCGGAGTTAGTTTTTTACACTGGTGCCTGGAACGCACTAGCAGGGGTGGTGGTGGAGCCAGATACGACGGTGGTGTTTAAGAGACTTTGGGTATGCACATGGATATGTAGAGGAATGGAGGGATATGGATCATGTGCAGGCACATAAGAGTTGCTCTTGGTTCTTGCTTATTCGTTTCCTGGTCCTCCAAAGATATTCCAAATGGAATTTAAACTGGAGGTGGTGGAGGGTGGACCGAAGCAAAAAAGGGTTCTTGGGTTCTTGATATCTTGATATTGGTTTGTTGATATCTTGGGTCCAAGAAGGAACTGCAGATGCTGGAAAATCGACGGTAGACAAAATTGCTGGAGAAACTCAACGGTCAGCATCTATGGAGCCTATTTCCTTCGCTCCATAGATGCTGCCGCACCAGCTGAGTTTCTCCAGCAATGTTGATATCTTGGGTTCTTGACATCACATTTGCCACAGACATTGTGGGCCGAAGGGCCTGTTCTTGTTCTGTACTGTGGAATGGTGGTCGTCCTATGTTTTATGTGACTCGAAGGGCGACGTGAGAGGTCCAGAGGAGTTGAGACTAAGTGAGACTTTCCACAGAAGGCTGTGGGGTCAATGGATATTCTTAAGGTGGAGTCAAGTCAAAGTCAAAGTCAAAAGAGTTTATTGTCATGTGTCCCTGACAGAAGAATGACATTCTTTCTTTGCATAGCACAACAGAACATAGCAGGCATTGACTACAAAACAGATCAGTGTGTCCATATACCATTATATATGTAAATACACACATGAATAAATACATTGATAAAGTGCAAATAACAGGTATTAATGTTCAGAGTTTTGTCCGAGCCAAGTTTAATAGCCGGATGGCTGTGGGGAAGTAGCTATTCCTGAACCTGGTCGTTGCAGTCTTCAGGCTCCTGTACCTTCTACCTGAAGGTAACAGGGAGATGAGTGTGTGGCCAGGATGGGTGTGGGTCCTTGATGATGCTGCCAGCCTTTTTGAGGCAGCGACTGTGATAGATCCCCTCGATGGAAGGAAGGTCAGAGCCGATGGTTACACAAAAAGCTGGAGAAACTCAGCGGGTGCAGCGGCATCTAAGGAGCGAAGGAGATAGGCGACGTTTCGGGTCGAGACCCTTCTTCAGGTCAGAGCCGATGATGGACTGGGCAGTGTTTACTATTTTTTTGTCTTTTCCTCTCAAGATTGATAGATTCTTGATTAGTACGGTTGTCAGGGATTACGGGGAGAAGGCAGGAGAATGGGATTGAGAGGGAAAGATAGATCAGTCATAATTGCATTGCCGAATAGACTTGAAGGCATATTTCTGCTCCTTGAACTTATAAAGTTATGAGCCAACTGCATTTCCCTTCAAGTCGCAGGAGGATCTTTTGGCTGATCTGCCTGAACTAAATTAATATATTTTTTGGCTAATTTCATCGCGTTTGCACGCAATCGGACCGTAAAGGGGACAGAAATGAGTGACAACCGATTTCTAGACAAGGAGATCTTTTACCAGAACATGTCTCCAAAGGTCTTTAACCCATCTTGTTTCCTGAGATCTACATTTACCTCAGCTAACGCACTTCCCAGAGTATTATTCCTGTTTATAGCATTTTGTTGTTTGAATTAAAAAAAAATAGAAATACCGTCTCTTGATCAGGATGCACTACAGAAATAGAGTGGGTGGATGAGAGGATATCCTGCGTTCCTTGAAGCAGCTGCAGG
>OY740816.1:16681912-16806912 GCA_963514005.1 Raja brachyura
CTCTCTCCCTCTCCCTCTCCCTCTCTCTCTCTCTCCCTCTCCCTCTCTCTCTCTCTCCCTCTCCCTCTCTCTCTCTTTCCCTCTCCCTCTCTCTCTCTCTCCCTCTCCCTCTCTCTCCCTCTCCCTCTCCCTCTCTCTCTCTCTCCCTCTCCCTCTCTCTCCCTCTCCCTCTCCCTCTCTCTCTCTCTCCCTCTCCCTCTCTCTCTCCCTCTCCCTCTCTCTCTCTCTCCCTCTCCCTCTCTCTCTCTCTCCCTCTCCCTCTCCCTCTCTCTCTCTCTCCCTCTCCCTCTCTCTCTCCCTCTCCCTCTCTCTCTCTCTCCCTCTCCCTCTCTCTCCCTCTCCCTCTCTCTCCCTCTCCCTCTCCCTCTCTCTCTCTCTCCCTCTCCCTCTCTCTCCCTCTCCCTCTCCCTCTCTCTCTCTCTCCCTCTCCCTCTCTCTCTCTCTCCCTCTCCCTCTCTCTCTCCCTCTCCCTCTCCCTCTCTCTCTCTCTCCCTCTCCCTCTCTCTCTCCCTCTCCCTCTCTCTCTCTCTCTCTCTCTCCCTCTCCCTCTCTCTCTCTCTCCCTCTCCCTCTCTCTCTCCCTCTCCCTCTCTCTCTCTCTCCCTCTCCCTCTCTCTCTCTCTCCCTCTCCCTCTCTCTCTGTCTCCCTTTCTCCCCCTCTCTCTCTCTCTCTCCTCCCTCTCTCTCCCCCCCCTCTCTTTGTCTCTCTCTCCCCCCCTCTCTCTCTCTCTCTCTCTCTCTCTCTCTCTCTCTTTCTTTCTCCCTCCCTCTCACACCCTCTTATTCACTCTCTCATTCACTCTCTTCCTTTCTCTCTCTCTCTCTCTCTCTCTCTCTCTATCTCATTCTCTCCCTTTCTCTCTCTCCCTCCCTCTCACACCCTCTTATTCACTCTTTCATTCACTCTTCCCCTCTCTCTCCCTCTCTCTATCTATCTCCCTCTCTCTCTCTATCTCACTCTCTCCCTTTCTCTCTCTCACACCCTCTCACACCCTCTTATTTACTCTCTCATTCACTCTCATTCTCTCTTTCTCCCTCTCCTCTCCCCCCTCTCTCTCTCTATCTCTCTCTATCTCTTCCCATCCCTATCGCTTCCCATCTCCCTCCACCCCTCTCCCCCCCCCTCCCCCTCCCCATCTCTGTCTCTCTGTCTCCCTCTCTCTCTATCTCTTGCTCTCTCTTGCTCGCTCTCTCTCCACCCCTCTCCCCCTCCCCATCTCTATCTCTGTCTCTGTCTCCCCCTCTCTCTATCTCTCTTGCTCTCTCTTGCTCGCTCTCTCTCTATCCCTCTCTCCCCCCCCCCTCCCTCCCTTGTGGGAAAATACCACAAAGTTGAAGCTGCCTGCAGTTTCCTCAGCTACATCTGACATCCAGTGTGGCACTGCATGGACATAGCACCTATTGTCAACGGAGACTGACCAAGCTCAAGAGCTACCATATACGATACGATAAGATTATCCCAGGAGGGAAATTTGTCTGCCGACAGTCATAAAACACAACAAGGATACATGAACCATGAAATTAAAATGAAGAGTGGAAAGTCCAGGATGGCCCACGACAGAAGTAGGAGGAGTTGCACAGTTTGATAGCCACAGGGGAAATGGATCTCCTGTGGCATTCTATACTGCCATTATTTATAGGGGAGTAAATGAGCTTTTATTAGATCCCCACTCGCGCTGAAATAACCTGCAGTGGCAGATTAAAATCTCATACGTTGATCAAGTCGAAAAAACGAGTTCATTACTTTTGTGGAGCTCGTCCATGTTCTCCAGAGATGCTGCCCAACACACTGAGTTACTCCTATACTTGTGTTTAAAGGGCCTGTCCCACTTTCACGAGGCAATTCACAAATTCTCCCGAGTTTTCCCCTCGATTCAAACTCGCACAATGTTCGTAACGAGTCCGTAGGAGGTTGTAGGAGTCCGTAGATCTATCGTAGCGGCTCGCTTTGCCAGCCGTAGGTACCCGTGGCATCGGGTAAGTCGGGACGTTTTTCCCAGCCCGATAGAAAAAAGTCCACGATTAAAAAAATGGTCGGGATGAAAGAAATTGCAACATTTTACTCGTAAGGAGGGCATGGAAATAGTCGTGGGAATTCGTAGACATAGTCGTAGGAGTTTGTGAACATAGTCGTGGAAGGTCGTAGGAGTTCGTCAATTACCACGATCTTGATTTCCTTTAAACTCGGCAGAGGTTTTGAATTAAGTCGTGAAAGTGGGACAGGCCCTGAAGAAAGAACTGCAGATGCTGGAAAAATCAAAGGTGTACAAAAATGCTGGAGAAGCTCAGCGGGTGAGGCAGAGAAGGAATAGTCTACGTTTCGGGACGAGACCCTCTTCAGACTGATGTCGGTGGGGGTGGGGAGAAAGGAAGAGGCGGAGGTAGTAGGCTTGTGGGAGAGCTGGGAACAGGAGGGGAAAGAGGGAGAAAGCAAGGACTATCTGGAATTAGAGAAGTCAATGTTCATACCACTGGGGTGTAAACTACCCAAGCGAAATATGAGGTGTTTGGGAAGTTTGGTGGACTGTGTGGGGTGGGAGGACCCGCTGATCCTCCCGTGCAGCAGGTGGCGCTGCACAGGCCGAAGGGAGATGTCTTGTGTATAGTTTATCCTGTCTGTAGCCAGTATACGGGCAGCCATTGTGGCTAGTCTTGCTCAAAGATGCTATAGCGAGCAAGATAGTCCACTCGACGAAAAAGACGTAATACGGTCATGGGCAGATTCATGGGTAATTTAAGGCCCCATTTCCGTAACCGGCTTCCGTCTCCGCACCAAAGATCCCGTAGGATACTAGTGCGGAGACGGAAGCCGGTTACGGAAACATCCTCGTAAAAATAAAAGTTATTTGGTAAAAATCTTCTCGTCATTATCAGAATTATAATTTATTCACACAAACTGTTCCCCTGTAGCGTTGATTACACTGCGAGTCGGGTCCGGTTACGGAAATGGATGAAAAAAAGGCCCACGTTCCGCTCCGTTGCGTACTACACGTCAGCCCATTGCATTTAGCAGGAGTGATCTATCTTGCTCTGCTATAGGATCTTTGGTCTTGCTGCCAGCATTGAGTGAAACATTAAAGACTTCTGTTGTAAACTAAAGACTCTCAAGTTTTGTGCAGTCCTAGAAAACAAACACGGAAGTGTTGTTCCTCCAATTTGCGCTGGGCCTCACTCTGGCAATGGAGGAGGCCCAGTGTCTCTTTTTACAAACCAGTATCTGCAGTTGCTTGTGTCGACAAAATTACAGCACATGAACAGGCCTTTTGGCCACAATGTCTGTGCCTAACGTAATGTCAAGATAAGCTAATCCCCTCTAGGCCTGCACTTGATCCATATCACTCCATATCCATGTGCCAATCTAACAGCCTCTTAAACATAACTATCTTACCTACTACCCTGGTGTCTATCTGTGGCATAAACCAGCATCTGCAGTTTATTTTCATTACAAGAGCAAGAGGACTTAAGCTTAAGGTGAGAGGGGAAAGATTTAATAGGAACCAAAGGGGTAACATTTTCACACAATGGGTCGTGGATATATGGAACGAGCTGCCAGAGGAGGTAGTTAAGGCAGGCACTATAACAGCATGTAAAATACATTTGGACAGGTACGTGGATAGGTTCGGTTAAGAAGGATATGGGCCAAATGCAGGTAGGTGGGACTCGTGGAGACGGGGCATGTTGGTCGGCATGGGCAAGTTGGGCCGAAGGGCCTGTTTCTTAGCTGTATGACTCTCTGGACATTGTGGTCCACATTACCTGTTCCTGTGCTGTACTGTTCTACTTTCCCTGCTGTAAATTCTTTAGTATGAACCAGCAGCTGCAGTTCTTTGTTTCCACACCTCTGGCAGCTTATTCCATACACCCACCAACCTAAAGTTGAGAGCAGGAACCTATATCAAAGAACAGACCATACTCTGGCCCAAGCCCGGAACGTCGCACAAACCAACCTCCCTTCCATTGACTCCATCTACACCTCACGCTGCCCCGGCAAGGCCAGCAGCATCATCAAGGACCAGTCACACCCTGGCCACTCCCTCTTCTCCCCTCTCCCATCGGGAAAAAGCTATAGAAGTGTGAAAACGCCCACCTCCAGTTTATTCCCAGCTGTTATCAGACAACTGAACCATCCTACCAACAACTAGAGAGCAGTCCTGAACTACCATCCACCTCATTTGGAGACCCTCGGACTATCTTTGATCGGACTTTATCTTGCACTAAATGTTACTTCCTTATCATGTATCTGTACACTGTAATGGTTGCTTTGTAATCATGTATTTAACATTGAAAATAGGTGCAGGAGGAGGCCATTTGGCCCTTCAAGCCTGCACCGCCATTCATTGTGATCATCCCCAATCTGTATCCCGTGCCCGCCTTCTCCCCATATCCCTTGATTCCGCAAGCCCCCAAGAGCTCCATCTAACTTTTTTTGTTTGATCATATTGTTTTTCCGCTGACTGGAAAGCCTACAACACTAGTGACTAGTGGGGTACCGCAAGGCTCAGTGCAGGGACCCCAGCTATTTACAATATACATAAATGATCTGGATGAGGGAATTGAAGGCAATATCTCCAAGTTTGCGGATGACACTAAACTGGGGGGCAGTGTTAGCTGTGAGGAGGATGCTAGGAGGCTGCAAGGTGACTTGGATAGGCTGGGTGAGTGGGCAAATGTTTGGCAGATGCAGTATAATGTGGATAAATGTGAGGTTATCCACTTTGGTGGCAAAAATAGGAAAACCGACTACTATCTAAATGGTGGCCGATTAGGAAAAGGGGAGATGCAGCGCGACCTGGGTGTCATGGTACACCAGTCATTGAAAGTAGGCATGCAGGTACAGCAGGCAGTGAAGAAAGCCAATGGTATGTTAACTTTCATAGCAAAAGGATTTGAGTATAGGAGCAGGGAGGTTCTACTTCAGTTGTATAGGGTCTTGGTGAGACCACACCTGGAGTATTGCGTACAGTTCTGGTCTCCAAATCTGAGGATGGACACTATTGCCATAGAGGGAGTGCAGAGAAGGTTCACCAGACTGATTCCTGGGATGTCAGGACTGTCTTATGAACAAAGACTGCATAGACTCATTTTATACTCTCTAGAATTTAGGAGATTGAGAGGGGATCTTACAGAAACTTACAAGATTCTTAAGGGGTTGGACAGGCTAGATGCAGGAAGATTGTTCCCGATGTTGGGGAGGTCCAGGACAAGGGGTCACAGCTTAAGGATAAGGGGGAAATCCTTTAGGACCGAGATGAGAAGGACTTTTTTCACACAGAGAGTGGTGGGTCTCTGGAACTCTCTGCCACAGAGGGTAGTTGAGGCCAGTTCATTGGCTATATTTAAGAGGGAGTTAGATGTGGCCCTTGTGGCTAAGGGGATCAGAGTGTATGGAGAGAAGGCAGGTACGGGATACTGAGTTGGATGATCAGCCATGATCATATTGAATGGCGGTGCAGGCTCGAAGGGCCGAATGGCCTACTCCTGCACCTAATTTCTATGTTTCTATGTTTCTAACACAAGCTTTCCCCTGCACCTCGGCACACGTGACAATAAACTAAACTCAACTAAACTGCATAGTTTAAATGGAAATATCCTTGTGAGCTGAGATCCATGCAGTGTCTACCAAGCCCCATTTATAAACCTTTCTCAAGTCATCGACAAGAAGCTGAGATGAGCAGGGCAGGAATCTCGACTCGAAACGTCACCTATTCCTTCACTCCAGAGATGATTTCTCTCCCTGTTGCATTGCAACCTTGTCATGGTCGGGGAGTTTGTGTGTCTCAGTGACCCCTAGAGCTACGCCAGCGGGAGATTCATAGAAACATAGAAATTAGGTGCAGGAGTAGGCCATTCAGCCCTTCGAGCCTGCACCGCCATTCAATATGATCATGCCTGATCATCCAACTCAGTATCCTGTACCTGCCTTCTCTCCATACCCCCTGATCCCCTTAGCCACAAGGGCCACATCTAACTCCCTCTTAAATATAGCCAATGAACTGGCCTCAACTACCCTCTGTGGCAGAGAGTTCCAGAGACCCACCACTCTCTGTGTGAAAAAAGTCCTTCTCATCTCGGTCCTAAAGGATTTCCCCCTTATCCTTAAGCTGTGACCCCTTGTCCTGGACCTCCCCAACATCGGGAACAATCTTCCTGCATCTAGCCTGTCCAACCCCTTAAGAATTTTGTAAGTTTCTATAAGATCGCCTCTCAATCTCCTAAATTCGAGAGAGTATAAACCGAGTCTATGCAGTCTTTGTTCATAAGACAGTCCTGACATCCCAGGAATCAGTCTGGTGAACCTTCTCTGCACTCCTTCTATGGCAATAATGTCCTTCCTCAGATTCTCCTGTTAGGGTCTCCCATGCTGGACAGGTCGAAGGGTAGAGGCGAGATGAAGAGCGATCCATCCACTGGTCCTCCAGGTTGGTGGTTGAGCACAGGGCTAACAACCCTGTCTCGTAAAACAAATATGTTACAGAAACAGCAATTGAAGGAATCAACACTACTAAGTGGAGGACCTTCGTTGCTGCCCTACATGCCAGGAGGCATAATAGGCAGTAAGTAAGAGATGCTGTCTGACCCGTTGAGTTACTCCAGCATTTCTGTGTAAAGCAGCATCTGCAGTTCCTTCCTACGCAGGAATAGGATACATGGGGGTGGTGACGGTCAAGGTACAAACAACGCCCTGGTCCCCACCCCTAAGGCTCCGACAATGACACAGCCCTGAAATAACTTTGGCCAGGACACCTTGGTCCACCAGGAAGTGTGTAGCACATTGGACATGTCCTGCTCACATCCCCGTGTCCATGTGAATGCCGTTAACAGGAGCGCCACCTCCTAGAAGCATTCAGCCTTTGGAAGAAGAGGAAACGTTCCCACATTCTATTCAAGGAAGTTCAACCAGACATGGTATTTAAATCAACTGCTTCGGAGGAAATGATATTATGGATGAGATTTTGCAGCCTGCGATTGTTTCAGGGTGATTAGCGGATATTCGCAATGTCTGAAATCTTCATTATGGAGATATATTTCTTTACCCGTTCACGCGTCCCTCAGTTCCACTGCAGAATGCCAGGTAATTGCAAACGCGTCACCCATTCCTTCCCCCCAGAGATGCTGCCTGCCCTGCTGAGTTACTCCAGCTTTTTGTGTCTATCTCCAGAATTCCCTCACCGGGCTTCTCCAATGTAGGGAAAGGAACTGCGGGTTACACAAAAAGCTGGAGAAACTCAGCGGGTGCAGCAGCATCTAAGGAGCGAAGGAGATAGGCGACGTTTCGGGTCGAGACCCTTCTTCAGACTGGCAGAGGAAGCGGCAGAGGAAGGAACAGGGGCATTTGAAACACGCGTGCATTTAGCGTGATTGCCTCGTTAGAGAGGCCGGGGCAACATAGCGAGCCCCACTCACAGCATCGTTTACACAGCGGCCGCTATTAGTGCGGTCTGAGTGCAGAGCTGAAAGGGGCTGTGTCTTTAAAGGAGCACCATCTCCCCTTGACCCAGGCGAACGCACTCTGCCAATAACAACAGAACAGCACAAACAGCTGGTTCCATTTTCAGCTCCTGCCTCCAGAAAGCAGCACAAACACCAGCTGCGGCAGAGGAAGGGGCACCGATGGAAAAGTAAAAGTGGAACGTCTCCAAATATGGAAATAGTTTGCATCGCTCCATCTGAAGTCAGCGATGCAGCGCAGCGACTTGGCCTGATAAATAAGATGGACACAGAATGCTGGTGTAGCTCAGCGGGACAGGCAGCATCCCTGGAGATAAGGAATGGGCGGCGTTTCAGGACGAGACCCTGCCTTTTGGCCTTTTTGGCCTTTTTCTCTTCTCAGTTTTGTGCCCTTTTCAAATGGGAGTTAATCTTTGTAAAGGGCCTGTCCCACTTGGGCGTCATTTGCGCGTCATTTACGTGACATCATTTACGCGTCACGACGCACGAGGCAGGACCCGTGGGTCGTGACGCACGCGCTTGTTAAGGGCTTGGACCCGCTAGAGGCAGGGAACATGTTCCCGATGTTGGGGGAGTCCAGATCCAGGGGGCCACACAGTTTAAGAATAAGGAGTAAGCCATTTAGAACGGAGACGAGGAAACACTTTTTCTCACAGAGAGTGAGTGGTGAGTCTGTGGAATCAGCCATGATCACATTGAATGGCGGTGCTGGCTCGAAGGGCTGAATGGCCTACTCCTGCACCTATTGTCTATTGTCTATTGTGATGCGTGCATGGTGTGTGGTGACGTAGGCAGCGACACGCGGTCGCGCGCAGCATCCCAGGATTTTGGGATGTTCAAAATCTTCGAGCGCCATCTCCGTGACATGCAAATGACACCCAAGTGGGACAGGCCGTTTACACAGACCGCTCTCCAAGGCCTTGTTCAACCTTCACACTGCAACCCCTTGTAGACAATCATTTAATTGCAGTTCAGGTCTCCCTATGTTTATGGGTCGGGACCCTTCCTCACTGGGGAAGGTCTTGACCTGAGTGTCTGAGGAAGGGTCTCTCCGTGACTTTGTGACTATCTTTGGTGTAATCCAGCATTTGCAATTCCTTCCTAGCATAATAATTCCTTCTCTCCAAAGATGCTGCCTGTCCCGCTGAGGTACTCCACCATTTTGTGCCTATAATAGGTAGCATGGCTTATGGGGAGGTCCAGGACAAGGGGTCACAGCTTAAGGATATGTTTCTATGTTTCTATGATAACCATCAAAGGGGAGAATCACTTGACTGTAGCTACTCTTCACGTGAGCATTGAGTGACTCTGATCCTGGGGAGCGTCTACACTGAACGTGACGCAATGCCATCAGTTCAGCGATGGATTTTTTGTTGATTGATTGTAATGCACAGCGTGGAAACAGGCCCTTCGGCCCACCGAGGCCACGCCGGCCATCGTTCACCCGTTCACACTAGTTCCACGTTATCCCACTTTCTCATCCACTCCCTACACACGAGGACAATTTACGGAGACCAATTATGCTACAAGCACACAGGCCTTTAGGATGTGGGAGGAGACCAGAGCACCCGGAGGAAACCCACGCACTCACAAGGAGAACGTGCAAACTCCACACAGACAGCTCTGAACCCGGGCCTCTAGTGCTGTGAGGCGGCAACTCCACCGCCTCGCCACTGTGCTCCCTTTTGGTGTTTTAACAAACCCGTGAAGTGCCTCTGAACCCTTTCGCTCAGTTAAAGGCTCTGTCTAAGTCGGCGTTGCTGTTGCTTGTGGCAGTGTGATGATTTCCAGGTGTGTTCACAGATCAACAACTCGCACAAACCCGACAGCAAGCAGACGTTTCTGTTCCGCTCTCCAAGTTGCGTTGCCTGTGGCTCTGTGGCCCTGTGCTTAACACAGCGGGGCACCGACACGTTCTTGGAAACTGCCATTATTCTCAAGTGACGGCTCATATAATTGAACTGAGCATATTTCCCTCCATCAGGCATGGCAAGCAAATGTGTTGAATAAATGGTACATTCACCGCAGAGAAAGGCGTACACAATGCTCACACACCCACGCCTGCACGCACATGCGTGCACATACACATGCACGCATGCATGCACACGTACACCCACACAGACCAGTGCATGCAAATGCAAACACACACATAGACATACAAGCAAAAACACGCATGCACATGTGCACCCACACAGGTTCAATGCTACTTCATTGTCACGTGTAACTCGGCACATTGAAATGATTATATTTTTGCATACAGTCCAGTGACAATCACACTATATGTTGGGCACAATCATACTAAGTATTAGTGTGTAAAGCAGCAGGCCAGTAAGTCAGCACGCAAGAGGCACCACGTTTCAGGCGCCATCTTGAATCTTTCAGCTTAAAAGTTAAAGTTATATATATATAACTTTATATACACACACACACATATATATATACACACACACACACACACACACTCGAACACACACATATATATATACATACATACACACACACACACACACACTCGAACACACACATATATATATATATTTATACATATATACACACACACACACACACACACACATATATATATATATAGTATATACATGTGTGTGCGTGTGTATGTGTGTGTGTATATATAGATATACACACACTCACACAGACACACACTCACACTCACACACACACACAATATATATATATTTATATATATATATACATCCATGCACACACATAGGAACTGCAAATGAAAAAGACACAAAGTGCTGGTGTATTTCACAGGGTCGGCCATGCAGCATTTCTGGAGAACATGGATAGTTGACCTTTCATGCTTGGACTCTTCTTCAGTCCCGAACTGAAACGTCACCTATCCATGTTCTCACGAGATGCAGCCCGACCCGTTGAGTTACTCCAACATGTTGTGTCTTTATATATTACAAATAAACAGGAGCATGAAACCTCTGCCGCAAGATGGATTTGATATTTGATCATGATTCCTGTTAGTAAGTGTGTCCGTGGTCTGACTAGGTATCCCCCGTTAGTGAGGGACTCGCGGTGATTAGTGGATCAGTGCTGCACCAGCTGATCTCCAGACTCCAGCCCTTGCAGAACCACTAATCCACGGCTCAGCTGTACATTTATCTGTTGGCTCTGACTGCTGAAGGTGTTAACAAGAATGGTTTGGTCCTTGCCAGGGAGAGGTTTCATGATCTCACTCGAGCTGTTAGGATTGGTGTGCTGAGCCGGTCTTGAAGCAGACACGACCCCAGCTATCAATCCCCTCACAGCTTTACCTACAGAAACCCCCAGCCCCCCAACCCCCACCCCACCCACACCCCATCACCCCTGGCAATTGATTATCTGGCTGCTGTGATACACTTCGGCACAGAGTTGCTGCCTTAAGCCCCTGTCCCACTTTCCCGAGTTACCCACGAACTCTCCCGAGTTTTCACATTGATTCGAACTCGGGAATTACCGTAACAGCCATTCGCAGGTACTCGGGGCTATTTGTTTTAAACTCGTGGACATTTTTCAACATGTTGAAAAAACGTCCCGACTTACCTGATGCCCCGAGTTCCTACGGCTGGCATTACGAGCCGCTACGAAACATCTACGGACTCCTACGAGCTCGCTACCGACATTCCCCGACGTTCCCCGAGTTCGAATCAAGGGGCAAACTCGGGAGAGTTCGTGAGTAACTCGGGAAAGTGGGACAGGGACTTTACAGCACCAGAGACCCAGGTTCCATCCTGACTACGGGTGCTGTCTGTACGGTTTGTAGGTTCTCTCCGTGACCGCGTGGGTTTTCTCCGGGTGCTCCGGCATCCTCCCACACTCCCAAGACGTGCAGGTTTGTCGGTTAATTGGCTTTCTGTAAATTCTCCTTCGTTTATAGGATGGAACTAGTGTACGGGCGATTGCTGGTCGGCACGGACTTGGTGGGCCGAAGGGCTTGTAACACTAAACTAAAACACTTTGAATACCCCAATCCATCTGAAGGTCAAAAGCATTATCATCACAGTGCATCCGTGACAATCACTGCATCACAGAACTATTCCTTCCTCTATTCCTGTGGGATGCTAAGTTCAATTCTGGTCACCACACTTTAGGAAGAATGCAAACGGCCGCAATGGTGGGTTGAAGGGCTTGTTACAGAGTTCACTATGATTTTTTTCGACTCTGGCCAGCAATCCTGCCTCTTTAGTCTGTTCCAGCTAAGGTAGAGACCAGTGCTTCAACAGATCCTTCGGCCCATAGAGTTCGCACAGATCAGCGCTCACCCCGTACACTTGCACTATCTTACACACCGGGGACAATTTAAACCCCTGTCCCACGGTACGAGTTCATTCCAAGCGCTCTCCCGGGTTTGCCCTGATTCAAACTCAGAGATTTACGGTAATGGCCGCTCATCGGTACTCGGGGCTCTCGTGGACATTTTTCAACATGTTTGAAAAATCTTCACCAGTCTTCCCCTGCTTACCTGCCGTCAGCGAGTCATCCCTAGTACCTGCCGTTAGCGCTAAGAGACGTCCCCGAGCTCCGACGTACCCGCTACGTTCATTCTCCGTGCTTACCACGAGTTTGATTTTCTTTTAACTCGGGAGAGCTCTTGGATGAACTCGTACCGTGGGACAGGGCTATTACAATTTTACCAAAGCCAATGAACCTACAAACCTGTAAATCTCTGGAATGTGGGAGGAAACATGTTAAATGGTCAGCTAGACATAGATCACAAGACCTACACCAACCCCAAACCAATTAGGAGCAGACGAGGGCATTCGATCCAATTTGTGGTCCCAGCCTCAAAGACAGATGTGTACAGCAATTCGTTCTTTCCACGCACTATTAAAGCATGGAATAATCTCCACCAAGCCACGGTTGCCCAGCCAGATGCAACTAAATTTAAAGTGGCACTTTCTTCCCAATAACTCTCTCTGGCTAAACCCCTCCCTTCACCACCTCCAGTTTAAATTCCAGTTGGAATATTTTGGAGGACCAAGTAACAAAGAACCACGAAAACCAGAGCACCCAGAGAAAACCCACACGGTCACAAGGAGAACGTACAAACTCTGTACAGGCAACACCCGTAGTCAGGATTGAATCTGGATCTCTGGCACTGTAAAGCTGCAACTCTACCGTGCCGCACCATAGATATGCATATCAATATTTAAGAGACTTTTGGACAGGCACTTGGAAACGCAGAGAATGGAGGGATGCAGGCAGATAAGAGTTGGTCTTGGCATCATGTTCGACATGGACATGGTGGGGCTGTTCCTGTGCTGTGCTGTTGTCTGTTACAACTGCCAGATGCCGGTAGAGTTCTTCGAAAGGTTTGACCTCATATTTTCCAGGTATCGTACAACAATGACGGAAGACAGACACAAAATGCTGGAGTAGCTCAGCGGGACAGGCAGCATCTCTGGAGAGAAGGAATGGGTGATGTTTCCGGTCGAGACCCTTCTTCATACAAGGCAGAAACGGAGGGCTCTATTCTGAAGAAGATGTCTCGACCCGAAACGTCACCCATTCCTTCTCTCCAGAGATGCTGCCTGTCCCGCTGAGTTACTCCAGCATTTTGTGTCTATATCCAGTGTAAACCAGCATCTGCAGTTCCTTCCTGCACACGACAAAGGCATCTAGGAATCAAAAAACAGGGGGCATTAGTTTAAGTTGAGGGGGGAAAGAGTTAATAGGAATCTGAGGGGCAACTTTTTCACACAGAGGGTGGTGGGTATATGGGACGTGCTGGCAAGAAGTGGTTCAGGGTTCAAGGTTCAAGGTTCAAATTTATTTGTCACATGCACAAATTAAGGTACAGTGATAAAGAAGGAACTGCAGATGCTGGAGAATCGAGGGTTACACAAAAGGCTGGTGAAACTCAGCGGGTGCAGCAGCAGCGAAGGAGCGAAGGAGATAGGCGACGTTTCGGGTCCAGACCCTTCTTCCTTTTTTTTAGGAATGGTAGGGAAATGTTGGAAATGGTCCAAGTGTATTTGAGTGCCGGATGGAAGAAGGGTCTCGACCCGAAACGTCGCCTATCTCCTTCGCTCCTTAGATGCTGCTGCACCCGCTGAGTTTCTCCAGCCTTTTGTGTACCCAAGGTATAGTGATATTTGAGTTACCATGCAGTCATACAAGTAAAAGGAACACCACACACAATAGAATTTAACATAAACATCCACCACAGCATTCTTCACTGTGATGGAAGGCAATAAGGTTCAGTCAGTCCTGCTCCGTTGTTCACCCATGGTCGGAGGTCATGACCCTCTGTACGGACGGCCCGCTGTGCAAGCCCTCTCGTCGGGATGATCGAAACTCCGACGTCGGGACAGATCAAGCACAGAGTTCCCCAATCAGTAGTTGAGGCAGGTACAATAACAGCTTTTAAAAGGCATTTGGACAGGTATGTGGGCAGGACAGGTTCAGAGGGATATGGGCCAAGTGTGGACAGGTGGGACTAGTGTAGATGGGGCACCTTGGTCAGCGTAGGCATGTTGGCTGAAGGGCCCGTTTCCACACTGTATGACTCTCCTGACTCTAACATGAACTGAGAGCAATCACTGCCAGCAAGCAGTCGTCATTCCCCGCCACAAGACATAACCATTGGAAAGCCCCACTGATAGGAAAGAATTTCTGGAAATGAATGTCAACATCGATGCTCCCACAGTCATTGCTGGAGAAAACACAAGGACATGTCACGTCTAATCTTAAATGATGCTGCTGCTGCTGCTGCTGCAGTTATGATCGCTGCCACTGAGATCGCTGTCACCCTGACCGTTTACAATGAGAAATAGCTGAGGCCTGGGGGAACGTTTCATACGATGAATGAAACGGTGGGGAAAGCAGACGGAAACTTAAAATACTGCAGATGCCGGAATTCCGAGATAAAACTGAAACTGAAACTTCAGAAGTGGATAGGAGCAGAATCAGGCCATTCGGCCCGTCAAGTCTACCCCGCCATTCAATCATGGTTGGTCTATCTCATCCTCCTAACCCCATTCTCCTGCCTTTTCCCCATAGCCCTGACACCCGGAGGTTCCTACAAACTGTAGGAAAACACTCAGCAGATCAGGCAGCATCTGCGGAAAGAGAAACAGGTTGTTTTTGTCAGACGTGAGTGTTAACAGCATTTATCTGTTTCTACGAACCAAAAAGGTACGGCACGGTGGTGCAGCTGGTAGTGCTGCTGCCTCACAGTGCCCGGGTCATGAACACCAAGAGTAGTTGAGAACTTCTATATGAATTCTCCTCTTCCAACTGGTGCTCCGATGAGATCTCCGTTACATCAGAGACCATTTCAACAACCTCTTATGCTCGATCTGCCAAGGCCCGCTGGATCTCCCTGGTTACTAACCATTCTATATCCCCTTCCAATTCCTACACTGCTTTAAGTGAAAAATTCAAGTCTACCTTTTTAATTTATATTTGAGGACATGGATTTAAGGTGAGGGGGTGTATTGAACGAGCTGCCAGAGGAGGTAGTTGAGGCAGGTACTATCGCAACGTACTATAAGTATATAGACTGGTATGTGGATAGGATATGTTTAGAGGGATGTGGGCTAAACACAGGCAGGTGGCACTAGTGGGACCCTTGTTCAGACTGATAGGTAACGTTTCGAGTCGGGACCGTTCTTCAGAATGAGAGGTGACGTTTTGGATTGAGACTTTTCCTCAGACCGTTACCCTGTTACCCAGAAACAAGTGATCCTGACCCCCAAGGCAGTGACGGAGGAGACTGGGGTGCGGTCTCGGGCTGGACCCCTTTGTTTAAGGCACTGATCTGACTCACAAGGCGTGTCTGGAGTTTCCCCTCACATGGTTCCAAGAGAAAACATTCCAATGTGCAAAGTGGAAAGTTATCGATTGTCAGCTCACACAGCAAATATTGACAGAGTTATCTCTCTTTTGCCCACCTTGACGCATCAAGTTTAGTAAATACAGTCGGGAGCTGGGCGGGTAGGGTGAGTAATTCAATGGAGTGGATCCAAATTGATTAGCCTGTGTCTTATTGCTTAATAATCAAAGTCACATCCAATCTCACTGCCTGAGCATGTGATGTACTTTCACATCAATAGACAATAGGCAATAGACAATAGACAATAGGTGCAGGAGGAGGCCATTTGGCCCTACGAGCCAGCACCGCCATTCAATGTGATCATGGCTGATCATCCCCAATCAGTACCCCGTTCCTGCCTTCTCCCCATATCCCCCGACTCCGCTATCTTTAAGAGCCCTATCGAGCTCTCTCTTGAAAGTATCCAGAGAACCTGCCTCCACCGCCCTCTGAGGCAGAGAATTCCACAGACTCACCACTCTCTGTGAGAAAAAGTGTTTCCTCGTCTCCGTTATAAATGGCTTACTCCTTTTTCTTAAACTGTGGCCCCTGGTTCTGGACTCCCCCAACATCGGGAACATGTTTCTATGGGAATTAGACTTCTGAAAGTCTAGATATAACACATCCACTGGTTCTCCCTTATCCATTAGCAGAGTGGATAAGGGAGAACCAGTGGATGTGTTATATCCAGACTTTCAGAAGGCTTTCGACAAGGTCCCTCATAAGAGATTAGTATGCAAACTTAAAGCTCACGATATTGGGGGTTCAGTATTGATGTGGATAGAGAACTGGCTGGTAGACAGGAAGCAAAGGGTAGGAGTAAACAGGTCCTTTTCAGAATGGCAGGCAGTGATTAGTGGGGTACTGCAAGGCTCAGTGCTGGGACCCCAGCTATTTACAATATATATTAATGATTTAGACGAGGGAATTGAATGCAACGTCTCCAAGTTTGTGGATGACACTAAGCTGGGGGGTAGTGTTAGATGTGAGGAGGATGCTAGGAGGCTGCAAGGTGACTTGGATAGGTTGGGTGAGTGTGCAAATGCATGGCAGATGCAGTATAATATGGATAAATGTGAGGTTATCCACTTTGGTGGCAAAAACAGGAGGGTAGACTATTATCTTAATGGTGGAAAATTAGGAAAAGGGGAGATGCAACGAGACCTGGGTGTCATGGTACACCAGTCATTGAAAGTAGGCATGCAGGTGCAGCAGGCAGTGAAGAAAGCAAATGGTATGTTAGCATTCATAACGAAAGGATTTGCGTATAGGAGCAGGGAGGTTCTACTGCAGTTGTACAGGGTTTTGGTAAGACCACACCTGGAGTATTGCGTACAGTTTTGGTCTCCAAATCTGAGGAAAGAAATTCTTGCCATAGAGGGGGTACAGAGAAGGTTCACCAGACTGATTCCTGGGATGTCAGGACTTACATATGAGGAAAGACTGGATAGACTTGACTTGTACTCGCTAGAATTTAGAAGACTGAGGGGGGATCTTATAGAAACTTACAAAATTCTTAAGGGGTTGAATAGGCTAGATGCAGGAAGATTGTTCCCAATGTTGGGGAGGTCCAGATCAAGGGGTCACAGTCTAAGGATAAGGGGGAATTCCTTTAGGACCGAGATGAGGAAAACATTTTTCACACAGAGAGTGGTGAGTCTCTGGAATTATCTGCCACAGAAGGTAGTTGAGGCCAGTTCATTGGCTATATTTAAGAGGGAGTTAGGTGTGGCCCTTGTGGCTAAAGGGATCAGGGGGTATGGAGAGAAGGTAGGTACAGGATACTGATTTGGATGATCAGCCATGATCATATTGAATGGCGGTGCAGGCTCGAAGGGCCGAATGGTCTACTCCTGCACCTATTTTCTATGTTTCTATGTTTCTATGTTTCCTGCCTCTAGTGTGTCCAAGCCCTTAACAATCTTATATGTTTCAATGTGTGAGTTCTGTGCAGTGGGAGTTACTCCAGGATACTGGAGAAGTTCCAGGCCACAACAGGGGCCTTGATTAGTGCGGGTGTCAGGGGTTATGAGGAGGAGGCAGGAGATTAGGGTTGAGAGGGAGAGATAGATCAGCCTTGATCGAATGGCGGTGCAGACTCTTTGGGCCGAATGGCCTAATTCTGCTCCTATAACGTGAACATGAACAAACGTTCACTGG
The DNA here is from genome assembly GCA_963514005.1 of Raja brachyura. Next base: position 16,699,346 of record OY740816.1, read on the forward strand.
CCAGTTGAGTGCTGCAGACTTAAAGTCTTTTAAGAAGGGTCTCGACCCAAAACGTCACCTATTCCTTCGCTCCATAGATGTTGCCTCACCCGCTGAGTTTCTCCAGCATTTTTGTCTACCTTCGATTTTTCCAGCATCTGCAGATCCTTCTTGAACTTAAAGTCTTTTCATCATTTATCTGTGGAATATTCCAATTGAAATTCAAGTGGATACAGGGCCTGTCCTACAAGCATGCAACTCTATACGATTAGCGCAACCTAACGTGGTCGCTTGAGCCGTCCGGCGTCACGGGGCCGGTCCCACTTCGATCGCCGGAGCCGTGCGGAATTGTGCGGAGTTCGTCCCGACATCGCGCGGGGCTCCGAAAAACTCACTATGTTCAGAAATTCCGCGCGGCAGCGGCTTGTCGGCTCGCAGTCGCCTCGACGCATTACACACCGCCTCGACATCGTGCCTCCGTGACCCTCTCTGTAGGTGCCTCCATGACCCTCTATGTGTGTGGCTCCGTGGCCCTCTGTGTGTGTGTGCCTCTGTGCCTGTCTCTGTGTGCCCCTCTCTGTCCTGGCGAACTTACCTCAGACTTCGCTCCAAGTTAGCCTCACTTTGCGCCGTGTTGCGCCACTCACCCGACCTCCGCGCGGCCCCTACTGCCGGTTTGGTCACACTTGCTGCATGCAGGCGCATGCTGGTGGGAAAGGCCCTGTACAGGGGATCACCCGACCTCCGCGCGGCCCCCGCTTCTAGCTTGATCGCGTTCATCGCGTGGAGTTGGATGCTGGTAGGACAGGCCCTTAAGGCACAGGAAAAGGCAAGGATAACTCCAGAAAACTCCCAAACTTCTTCAGCCCACAGCTCCACTGTGTCCATAAACTCATCCACTGTTCCCTACTTCCCGATCAAAAGCATTATTCAGAATAGCGGGAAAACTGGGTCTGAAGAAGGGTCTTGACTTGGAATGTCACCCATTCCTTCTACCCAGAGCTGCTGCCTGTCCCCCTGAGTAACTCCAGCATTTTGTGCCTATCTTTGGTAAGAATGACCCACCAAGGAAGACAATAGCACGGTAACATTCACAACAGTGACAAATTATTTGCATTCATTCAAAATCCAATTTTTTAATTCATCTAACAATTAATTGGCAGATGCAATGTTAGCATTTATTTCGAGAGTACTAGAATATAAAAAACAGGGATGCAATGCTTTATGAGACACTGGGCAGATTGAGTTTGGCATATTGTGAGCAGTTTTGGGCCCAATATCTGAGGAAGAATGTGCTGGGAATGGAGAGTGTCCAGAGGAGGTTTACAAAAATGATCCTGGGGATGAGGGGGTTAACATGTGATGAGTGTTTGATGGCACTGGGCCTGTACTTGCTGGAGTTTATAAGAACGAGGGGGGACCTCATTGAAACTTACTGAATAGTGAAAGGCTTGGATAGAGTGGATGTGGGGAGGTTGTTTCCACAAGTGAGAAACTCCAAAAGCAGAGGGCATAGACTCAGAATAAAAGGACATACCGTTAGAAAGGAGATGAACAGGGATTTCTTTAGTTGAGAGGTGGTGAATCTGTGGAGCTCATTGCCACAGAAGGCTGTGGAGGTCATTAGGTATTTTTAAAGCGGACATTGACAGATAATTGATTGGTAAGGGTGTCAAGCGTGATGGGGAGAAGGCAGGAGAACGGGGTCAGGAGGGAGAGATAGGTCAGCCATGATTGAATGGTGGAGTGGACTCGATGGGCCAAATGGCCTACTTCTGCTCCTATGACTTCATGTTTATAAGTGATAAGAGCAGAATAAGTCCATAAATTTCTAAGAGAGGCACAGGAACTGATTTTCATTGACTTAACACAATACAAATAAATGGCTTGGAGCAACTTTTAACACTCCCAGCACGTGTACAGAGTCTAGCTAAATCTTCCGCCACGCTCCTTGCACTCTGAGTTACAGCCTCGATCGGTACAATGTGCAGGATGGGAGATCTTCACACAAAGGCATGATTGTTTGCGAGTTGCTCACAGATCAGATGGGGACAGTTTACAGCAGTGAAGCTGACAGATGTGCTAAACATTCTCCGGGGCTCGGATGAGTGATGGAGTTACACTGACCCAGTTACAGGAACAGGCGGACAGTGTCCAGCCCACCCACTCTGGGGATGCCTCGGTTCATTGACCAGAGGGATGTGTATCCTTCCCTTTGCTCAAGGCCACAGGCAAGTCAAGAGGCAAGAGTGTTTCATTGTCATATATCCCAAACACAACAATGACATTCTTATTTACATGTATATATGTGTGCGTGCATACATATATGTATATGTACATACATGTATGTGTGTATATATAAGGTGGACAAAATATTATATATATTTATAATATTTATATATATATTTATAATATATCCTCTTCAGACACTATATATACGTTGCCTATTTCCTTCCTTTATATATATCCTTCCTTATATATTTCCTTCTTTTATATATATATATATGATATATATAGACACTGTACAGACAGATATATACATATATGCACACACACATATATACATGTAAGTAGGAATTTCATTGTTGTAATATATATATGTGTATATATATATATATACATGTGTGTGTGTGTGTGTGTGTGTATATATATATAAAAGGCATGGGTCTTTTACACATACTGGTGTATGTATATATATGAAACTATATATATATACAGATGCTCCCCGATTTACGATGCTTCGACTTGCGATATTTTGACGTTACAGTCGGCAAACGCTCGGCAACGGTAGCCAGCCGCACGTCGCACCCGGTCACGAGATCGCAATGTACTAAATGCCTTTCCGATTTGGGATATTTGCGGTTTACGATGGGTTTATCGGAACGTAACCGGATCGTAGGTCGAGGATCAGCTGTAGACACAAAAAGCTGGAGTAACTTAGTGGGACAGGCAGCATCTCTGGAGAGAAGGAATGGGTGACGTTTTGGATCGAAACCCCACACTTTGGCATTTTTTTCTTCTGTCTTGTGCCCTCTTCAAATGGAAGTTGTTCTTTGTAACACAGACCCCTCTCCAGGGTCTTGTTCATCCCTCTCACTGCAAGCCCACCTCCCCCTGTATACAACCATGGGGTGGGCTCATTTAATTGCAGTTCAGGAATGACCCTTCCCTCAGCCAGACGCACGGAGGTCCAATGTAACTCCCTTGTTGCTGGGACAATAACACAAGTTAGCTGTCTGATTAACGAGGCAGTAATCTTACCAAATAGGATGTTAGGATAGTTCATGTTAATGCTATTTAATTCAGAGTGCAATGACCAACTTTGCAAGAGGAAAAAGATAAAAACCGCTTCCTATCTTTGCACCAGTCAAAACAATTCTGAATTTAAAATTCCTCGTGCATTCAATCTGTTTTCCAAAACACAGCTGTTTTCAATATACACTTCCTCTAGAATGGAGTGGTCCCACCAATGTGGCACCAACAAATACCACATGTTGCCACTATTCTCCTTTCTGCTCTCTGCCTGTCTGCAGAAGTGTCCAGACCTAAAACACTGTCTGTCCATTCCCCCCCCCCCCCCCCCCCCACAGATGCTGCCTGACCCGCTGAGTTCCTCCAGCACTTGGTCTTTTTCCTTAAGATTCCAGCATCTGCAGTCTCTTGTGTATCCTTATCTCTCTCTTGCTGCTAGATTTTATGTTATTTTAGTTTTGTTTTGAGATACAGCACGGAAACAGGCCCTTCGGCCCACTAAAACCATCAATAGACAATAGACAATAGGTGCAGGAGTAGGCCATTCGGCCCTTCGAGCCAGCACCGCCATTCAATGTGATCATGGCTGCTCATCCCCAATCAGTACCCCGTTCCTGCCTTCTCCCCATACCCTCTGACTCTGCTATCTTTAAGAGCCCTATCTAGCTCTCTCTTCAAAGAACCGGCCTCCCGAGGCAGAGAATTCCACAGACTCACAACTCCCTGTGTGAAAAAGTGTTTCCTCATCTCCATTCTAAATGGCTTACCCCTTATTCTTAAACTGTGGCCTCTGGTTCTGGACTCCCCCAACATCGGGAACATGTTTCCCTGCCCTAGGGACAATTTTTACATATATACCAAGCCAATTAACCTGCGAAAATATACGTCTATGGAGTGTGGGAGGAAACCGAAGTTCCCGGAGAAAAGCCACGTGGAAGAAAGTGCAAACTTCGTACTGACAAGCACGGATAGAACCCGGGGTCTCTGGCTCTGTAAGCGCTGTGAGGCAGCAACTCTAACCGTGTGCCCATGAATATGAATGTGAGTGTATCTTTAGCAGTTGTTATGAACCATATGGTGTGACTATTGTTGTACCGGCCACTGCTGTTATCGTAAAGGTAACATGCTCCATTAAAGATGGATTTGTAGGTAGGTCTGTCCTTCACACTTTCCACCAAGCAAGAGCCCACAGACACTGCATTGTTCTTTGCACAGCAAAGGTTTAGAAGTTTCAGCTCAGGGAAGCGGCTGAGCAGTAGCTGGGTGATGTGTAGTTTAGTTTCGAGATACTGTGTGGAAACGGACCCTTCGACCCACTGAATCCTCACAGGCCAGCGATCACCCTACACTAATTCTATTGCACTCATTCATGAGGACTCATTTATAGAAATCGATTAACCTAAACATCCCAACGTAGACAAAAATGCTGGAGAAACTCAGCGGGTGAGGCAGCGTCTATGGAGCAAAGGATTAGGCGATGTTTCGCATCGAGACGCTTCTTCAGACTGATCAACCTAAACATAGAAACATAGAAACATAGAAATTAGGTGCAGGAGGAGGCCATTCGGCCCTTCGAGCCTGCACCGCCATTCAATATGATCATCCAACTCAGTATCCCGTACCTGCCTTCTCTCCATACCCTCTGATCCCTTTAGACACAAGGGCCACATCTAACTCCCTCTTAAATATAGCCAAAAATTAACTTGCACGTCTTCGGGATGTAGGAGGAGACCGAAGCACCTGGAGAAAACCCACGCGGTCACAGGGAGAACGCACCGACTGTGTACTGACAGCACCCCGAGTCAGGATCGAACTTGGGTCTCTGGCGCTGCGAGGCAGCAACTCTACCACTGCGCCACTGTTGAGAGAGTGGTGATGGCAGGTGTCGACAGAAACTTGATGGGATGAGTGGCCTCAGACAGTAGCTCTGTGCATGGAATAGCTGGAGATGGCCAGGTACATGGATAGGAAAGGTTTAAAGGGACAAGGGCCAAACGCAGGCAAGTGGAATGACCTGTAAGAGGAAATAGTTGAGGCAGGGACAATACAGCATTCAAAAGACCTTTGGACAGGTGTACGGATAACAATGTTTTAGTTGGATTTGGGCCAAGGGTGGGTAAATGGGACTAGTGTTGAAGGGGCACTTTGGTTGGCATGGATGTTTGTGCGTCACTCTGTGACTCTGAGAGCAAACAATAGTGCACAGGACAACAGATAAACAGGCCACAGAGAGAAGCAGAGAGACTTGAGGAACTGCAGATGCTGCAATCCCGAGCAAAACACACTGCTGGACGAGCTCAGAGGGCCAGGCAGCGTCTGTGGAGGGAATATGATAAGGGGCGGGATGTTGGTAAGGGCTTGTGCAAACCGAAGGACAATTTTATCAGGAACAACTTAAAAGTCTCGAAGGAACTTCTCAATTTGGCGTCTTTAGAGATTTCAGTTTCCAAATATAATTGTGTAAGAAGGAACCGCAGATGCTGGTTTATGCTAAATATAGACGCAAAATGCTAGAGTAACTGAGTGAGTCAGGCAGCATCTCTGATGAAAAGAAAGGGTGACATTTCAGGTCTTCAAACCCGGGTCTGAAGTAGGGTCTTGATCCAAAACGTCACCTATTCCTTTTCTCTTGAGATGCTGACTGACACGCTGAGTTACTCCAGCATTTTGTGTCTATCTCCAAATATATTGTGGTTTTCATTGTCTGTCAGTAATCTCAGTGTCACCCATGTACCCCAGAGGGGGTGGGGGGCAGCTAAAACCTGCTCATCTCCCAATGATCTGCACAATGCTTTTGTACATTTATCCAAAGGTTTGCTTTCCTCTGAGCAAGGATTCATGATGCAGCTGGAAGAGCCGCTGCCTCACAGCGCCAGAGACGCCGGCTTGATCCTGACGTTGGGTGGAGTTTGCACGTTCCCCCAGTGTGGACCACGTGGGTTTCCTCCAGGTGCTTTGGTTTCCCTCCTACATCCCAAAGACAGGTTTGTAGGTTTATTGGCCACTGTCAAATTGCCCCTAGTGTGTAGGGAGTGGATGGGAAAGTGGAAAAAGCGAGAACTGAAGGGCAAAAGATTTAATAGGAACCCGAGGGGTAACTTTTTCACACAGAGGGTGGTGGGTGTATGGAACAAGCTGCCATGGGAGGTAGTTGAGGCTGGGACTATCCCATTGCCTAAGAAACAGTTGGACAGGTGTATGGATAGGACAGGTTTGGAGTGTTATGGACCAAACGTAGGCATGTGGACTAGGGTAGCTGGGACATTGTTGGCTGGTGTGGGCAAGTTGGCCAAAGGGCCTGTTTCCACACTGTATTAATCTATGATCTATAATCTATGCAGTTGTACAGGGTCTTGGTGAGACCACACCTGGAGTATTGCGTACAGTTCTGGTCTCCAAATCTGAGGAAAGACATTCTTGTCATAGAGGGAGTACAGAGAAGGTTCACCAGACTGATTCCTGGGATGTCAGGACTTTCATATGAAGAAAGACTGGATAGACTTGGCTTGTACTCGCTAGAATTTAGAAGATTGAGGGGGGATCTTACAGAAACTTACAAAATTCTTAAGGGGTTGGACAAGCTGGATGCAGGAAGATTGTTCCCGATGTTGGGGACGTCCAGAACAAAGGGTCACAGTTTAAGGATAAGGGGGAAATCCTTTAGGACCGAGATGAGAAAAACATTTTTCACAAAGAGAGTGGTGAATCGCTGGAATTCTCTGCCACAAAAGGTAGTTGAGGCCAGTTCATTGGCTATATTTAAGAGGGAGTTAGATGTGGCCCTCGTGGCCAAGGGGATCAGGGGGTATGGAGAGAAGGCAGGTACGGGATACTGAGTTGGTTGACCAACCATGATCATATTGAATGGTTCGAAGGGCCGAATGGCCTACTCCTGCAGCTATTGTCTATTGTCTGAAGTAAACTAACATTGTGTGCTATTGGTCATGCATGTGATTGATGTTATTTCCCCTTACATCCTGGACTTTTGTCTTTTAAAATGTAAAATTGCAGTAAATCATGCAATTACGGACATAAATAGCCTTTGCAGTGAGACGTGCCAAATTGTATATCTTGCCAATTGAATGAAAGGAATAACTCGTTCATTGAATCCAGTGGGGATGTGGAGGGACTGATCTGATGTTCGCACTTTGCCCTATTTACTTTTCCAGCTGAGCTTTGAGAGGGCTGATAACAATGGAAAACTGGCTGAAGTCAGAATTATAACATCCACTGTTAATTGCAGGGAAGTCTCCTGGCCAGGAAATGTGAAACTCAAAAGGCATGAAAGTGCCAGTTTGTCAGTTACGTTCCCGATGTTGGGGGGAGTCCTGAACTAGGGGCCATAGTTTAAGAATCAGTGGTAAGACATTTAGAACGGAGATGAGGAAAAGTTTTTCACACAGAGAGTTGTGAGTGTGTGGAATTCTCCGCCTCAGAGGGCGGTGGAGCATTCCTTTGTTTTTTGCATAAAAATCCCAAAAATTCTGGAATTAAATCTTTTACAAAAATTATTCAAAATAAAATTGAAACAAACGCAGAATTGATTAATGGTGCTTCGGTTTCCTCCTACATTCCAAAGTCTAAAGAAGGGTTTCGGCCCGAAACGTTGCCTATCTCCTTCGCTCCTTAGATGCTGCTGCACCCGCTGAGTTTCTCCAGCCTTTTGTGTACCCGCAGAATTGATTATTTGGGGAACAATGGAAGTCGGATTTGAGCTGACTTCGTTCCAAAAGAGTTTCCTTAATTATGGCCTAATAACGGAAAAAAACTCATACTTAAATTTTGGAAAAATGCACTCGCACCAACGGTAAAAATGTGGGTTTTTCAAATACGTCCAAAATGATACACCTTGAAAACATGAGATTCGTCCCAGCAGGCAAATCAGACCAATTCTTAAGGATTTGGTCTCCATTTGTCGGCTTATTACAAGCATAGGGTGCAACATAACGTCAGGACCTGGTGAGGGGTGTGTAAAGATATTAAGTAGGTACATCCCTTTTATCTTATTTTACTTTCTTATATGTTCCTTATTTATATATTTTTTTCTTTTTTTTTATTCTTCCTCGCGTTCTACGTCTTTACGGGCTCTATTCATTCTCTATTTATCGTTCCTTTCCTCTGTTACTTTCCTATTATTAAAGTTTAAAATGGGAAAGTATGAAATGGATTATGTTATTTCGGGCTTATATTATTGTACTGTACATTACTTCTGATAAAAAGGAATAATTGAAAAAAAAAGAGAGCGGTGGAGGCCGGTTCTCTGGATGCTTTCATGAAAGAGTTGGACAGAGCTCTTAGGGATAGCGGAGTTAAGGGATATGGAGAGAATGTGTTAAAGAAGGAACTGCAGATGCTGGAAAATCGAGGGTACACAAAATGTTGGAGAAACTCAGATGCTGGTTGCAGATGACAGCACTGTAGCGGGCCACATCTCCAACAATGAAGGCACGGAGTACAGGAAGGACAAAGAGAGCTTACAATGTTTTTCACTGTATCTCAGTACACGTGACGATGACAAGGCAACACCACTGCCTCATCCTTGCAGGGGAAAATGATAGTGAGAATGTGCGTGCGTGCGTGTGTGTGTGTGTGTGTGTGTGCGTGCGTGCGTGCGTGCGTGCGTGCGTGTGTGTGCGTGCGTGCGTGCGTGCGTGCGCGTGCATGTGCGTGCGTGTGTGCGTGCGTGCGTGCGTGCGTGTGTGTGTGTGTGTGTGCGTGTGTGCGTGTGTGTGTGTGTGTGTGTGTGTGTGCGTGCGTGCGTGTGTGCGTGTGTCTGTGTGTGTGTTACCATCGGAGCCGATTGCTTGCCTGGGATCGGCGCTCCAACCGCGGCTGGCAGACTTTAACACCAAGGAGCTCGCAGTCTCGGGAGAGACCGAGTCGGGAAGCACCAAAACCGCACGGGGTTAGATCGCCCGGTGCGGGGAGCTGAGATCCCCCCCCCCCGATGCAGGAGCTTGATCGCCCCGATGTGGAGGCCCGCAGCCGGCTACGGGAGTAAGATCATCCCGTCAACGGAAGGCTCGAGGCCCCCGACTGCTGGAGGACAAAGAAGGGAAGAAATTGAACTTTCTTTCACCATCTATCATAGTGAGGAATGTGGAGGAGTCACTGTGGTGGATGTTTATGTTAAAATGGATTTTGTGTGTCCTGTTGCTTTTTATTAGTATGACTGTACGGCAAATGAAATTCCTCATAAGTTGCAAAACATACTTGGCTAATAAAGTAAGTATGATTATGATTATGAGTATCAGATTCTGTGTGTGTGTGAGATTCTGTGTCCGTGTGTACATCTGTGTATATCTGTACATATGTGTGTGTGTATGTGTGTGTACATATTTGTGTATGAGTGTACACAATATGTGTGTAAGCATGTTTGTGCATATATGTGTGTGTACATGTGTTTGTATGTGAGAGCATATGTGTGTGAACATATTTGTGTGTGCATGTGTGTGTGTGTGTGTGCACACTCGTTCATATGTGTATACATCTTCTTACCCACTGCTTTTCAGACTACTGATCGGAACTCTTATAAGCTATGGGTGTGGTCCTGATCTTCCAACCTACCTCATTGCAGACATCGCACTTTTTCTTATTTGCACTTTTTCTAAATCTGTATTACTGTGCCACTATATTCTGCACGCTGGTTATTTTTCTCTGTTCACTGCCTGTTGAGCTTGTGTGCGTCTTGCACTGAGGTGGTGATCTGGAAGAGGGCGTCTGGCATCTGGTCAAATGAAAAAAAAAGCTCATGGAAATGTGAGATCAGGAACTTGCTGACTGAATTCCTGGGCCAGGATCGTGTGTCCCGCCCCTGTTCCGTCCTGTCCAACGCCTCGGGACCTGGCACAGGATTTGCACAGCCTCTCCCTCGAGCCGCCAGCTTCACACGTCCTTCCCGACATGAACAACTTCCAGGGCGTGAACAGACACTTCAGGCACTGAAGTGGATCGGCATTCCAGCGCACACTGACGAGAAGATCTTGATTGCATCTGGCGAGGCTGCAACAGTATCTACCTGCCTGGAATGCCAAGGCCTTATCTTGTCTCTATCAGGGCTCCTTCATGCTGCCTCATGCGTGGGGTTTGGAGTGAACACGTACTCTCTGCGCCTGCTGATGATTGGGATCTGGCTGGTGTGTGGCTCACGATCGGGTCACTGGATCTGCTTGCACCCCCCCGCCACCCAGTCCCATCTTCTATAAGGGAGCCTTATAGAAACATATCATATTCTTAAGGTGCAGGAAGGTTTGAAGAAGGGTCTCGACCCAAAACATCACCCACTCCTTCTCTCCAGAGATGCTGCCTGTCCCGCTGAGTTACTCCAGCTTTTTGTGTCTATCTTCAGATGGAACTGCAATGCAGATGGTGGTTTAAACCGAAGATAGACACAAAAAGCTGGAGTAACTCAGTGGGACAGGCAGCACCTCTGGAGAGAAGGAATGGGTGACGTTTCGGGTCGAGACCCTTCTTCAGACTGGAGGGGTTGAATGGGCTAGATGCAGGAAAAATATTCCCGATGTTGGGGGAATCCAGAACCAGGGTTCACAGGGAGAGAATAAAAGAGGTAAGCCATTTAGGACAGATATGAGGAAAAACCTTTTGCACCCAGAGAGTTGTGAATCTGTGGAATTCTCTGCCGCAGAAGGCAGTGGAGGCCAATTCACTGGATGTTTTCAAGAGAGAGTCAGTTAGAGGTCTTTGGGCTAACAAAATCAAAAGATATGGGGAGAAGGCAGGAACGGGGTACTGATTGTGGATGATCAGCCATGATCATATTGAATGGCGGTGTTGGCTCGAAAGGTCGAATGGCCTACTCCTGCACCTATATTCTACGTTTGTATGTCACGGGCTTCAGGAGGCAGGGAACACATAGCACTGCGCATTTCCAGTTGCAGCAACGGTGTCGGTGATCCTTTTACCCAGACCACGAGGCATTAAAATGTTCGGCAGCTCAGGCAATATCTGTGCAATGTTCACAAGTCATAGAAGCAGAATTAGGCCCTTCGGCCCATCAGGTCTAGTATGCCATTCACTCATGGCTGATCTATCTTTCCCTCTCAACTCCATTCTCCTGCCTTCTCCCCATAACCCCTAACACTCGTACTAATCAAAAATCTATCTATCCATTGACCACCTCCATAGCCGTCTGTGGCAATGAATTCCACAGATTCACCACCCACTGACTAAAGAAATTCCTCCGCATCTCTCTTCTAATGGTCAATGGTTTTTTTTAATCATAATTTGTACCAAGGTACAGTGAGATAATTTTTTTTGCATACATATACGTGTTTCACCCTTCGTAAGACTCCATTTGACAATACTGAATAATATTTATTTAAGGATACTGGTTGACAAATATTGCCTCATGTTTTGGAGGGGCACTTGAACTTAGGTCCCTCCAGAGATTTTTTAATATGGTGCTTGTGACCTATCTTTTTATATCTGCTTTTGAACATAGGACAGAGAACAGCACAGCACAGGAACAGGCCCTTCGATCCACTATGTCCATGGCGAACATGTTCAAAGTCAAAGAATTCCCTGCCACAGAAAGCAGTGGAGGCCAAGTCACTGGATGGATTTAAGAGAGAGTTAGATAGAGCTCTAGGGGCTGGTGGAATCAAGGGATATGGGGAGAAGGCAGGCACGGGTTATTGATTGGGGACGATCAGCCATGATCACAATGAATGGTGGTGCTGGCTCGAAGGGCCGAATGGCCCACTCCTGCACCTATTGTCTATGTTTCTATGTTTCTATGTAATCTCTTCCTGCACGTGATCCCTATCCCTCCATTCCCTGCACGTATGTATCTAAAAGTTTCTGTCAGATCTATCTATTCCTTCTCTCCATAGATGCCGCCTCACCTGCTGAGTTTCTCCAGCGTTTTTGTCTACCTTATATAATTTGCAAAGCTGATACAGCTTCATGTCTTTTCCAGGCCTGGTATATGCTATTATACATCCTGTCCATTCTTTATGTCAGAGCCGTTATGGGAAAATAGGAGACCATTCGGCCTGACAAGACCATCCTAGCCCTCAAAGAAAAAATCCACTTAGTCCCATTCTCCCACGCACCTCCCTGAAATAAGGTTTACTTCCGTGTGGCAGGTGGGTGGGTGGGTGGGTGTGGGGGGGTGGGGGGGGATAGTTTAAGGAGAGAATCCAGTTTATGGCTGTCTGTCACACAGACTAAACTTCTGCCTCAGAACTAAACATGGTCCCTCGGAAAAGCAGCCAACATAATCAAAGGCTTGTCCCAACTCGGTCATCCCTTCTTCACTCTGATCCCGTCCGGCAGAAGGTACTGAAGCTTGCGCGCACCACCAGACTCAGGAACAGCTTCTTCCCCTGTGTTATCAGGCTTCTGAACGTCCTTCCATAAACTAGGGTGCTGTCCGATTCACCTCTACCCCATTGTGGACATTGGACTTTGTCCCTGGAACTGATGCGCTACAATGCTGTGAACTATATTCTGCACAAAGATCCTACAGCCAGCAAGATAGTCCACTTGAGGAAAAAGACGTAGTACGGTCATGGGTGGATTCATGGGGAATTTTCGGCCCCATTTCCGTAACCGGCTTCCGTCTCCGCACCAAAGATCCCATCACAGCGGAGCAAAGATACTAGTGCGGAGACGGAAACCGGTTACGGAAACATCCTCGTAAAAATAAAAGTTATTTGGGAAAAGTCTTCTCCTTATTTTCAGAATTATAATTTATTAACACAAACTGTTCCCCCGCAACGTTGATTACACGGCAGGTTGGGTCGGGTCGGGTTACTGAAATGGATGAAAAAAAGGCCCACGTTCCGCTCCGTTGCATACTACACGTCAGCCCATTGCATTTAGCAGGAGTGGTCTATCTTGCTCCGCTATAGCATCTTTGATTCTGCACTCTGTATCTTCCTCTATGTTTTACCTATTGTACTTGAGTTTGCCTTGATTGATCCATAGCAAATTAAGTCAAGTCAAGTCTGTCATGTGTCCCAGATAGGACAATGAAATTCTTGCTTGCTGCAGCACAACAGGATATTGTCGGCATCAATACAGAACAGATCAGTATGTCTATATAGCATAGACCATATATATACACACATAAATAAACAGATAAAGTGCAATAGGCTGTTATAGTTCAGACTTTGTTTGATGACGTGTTTAACACCCTAATGGCTGTGGGGAAGCAGCTATTCCTGAACCTGGATGTACCAGATTTCAGGCTCCTGTACCTTCTACCTGATGGCAGCGGAGAGATGAGTGAGTGGCCAGGATGGTGTGGGTCCTTGATGATGTTGGCAGCCTTTTTGAGGCAGCGATTGCGATAGATCCCTTCGATGGTGGGGAGGTCAGAGCCGTTGATGGGCTGGGCAGTGGTCACAACTTTCTGCAGTCTTTTCTGCTCCTGGACGCTCAAGTTGCAGAACCAAGCCACGATGCAACCGGTCAGCAAGCTCTCTACTGTGCACCTGTAGAAGTTCGAGAGAGCATCACATGATCCGATTGGATAGCATTTTTAAAAAAAGCTTTTCACTGTACCTCAGTACACGTGACAATAATAAACATGAACCTAAACCTGCGTGGTGGACAGAAGAATTTGAAGAGAAGAATTTGAGTGAGAATTTTTAAATTGAAAGCCTGCCAGAGTTGGAGCCAGTGGAGAAACAAAGAACTGCAGATGCTGGTTAATACACAAAAGGTTTCAAAGTACTGGAGTAACTCAGCAGATTAGGCAGCGTCTCTAGAGAACGTGGATAGGTGACACTTTGCGTTGGGACCCTTCTTCAGACCCAAAACATCACCTATCCATGTTCTCCAGAGATGCTGCCTGACCCGCTGAGTTACTGCAGCACTTTGTGTCCTTTGGAGCTAGTGGAGATGGGTGATAGGCGGTTGGTTGTCAGGCTGTGGAGCTGAGCTGTGGGTGTGCTGAGGTTTACAGACTGTGTGAGGATCGAGAGTATGACAGTCATACCCAGCCTCCACATCATGGCGGGACAGCCATTCAGAAAGGTAAGGGCCTGTCCCACTTGGGCGTCATTTGGACGTAATTTACGCGACATAATTTACGCATTATGTCATGCCGCGCACATCACATGCTCGCATTGGTGCGGATTACGCTTGCATGGTGCTTGGTGATGTAGGCAGTGTCACGTGGTTGTGTGCGGTTGCGTGCGGTTGCGCGTGGTTGCGCGTGGTTGCGCGCGGTTGCGCGCGGTTGCGCGCGGCGCACTAGGATGCACAAAATCTTTGCGCGCCATCTGCTTGACGCGCAAATGACGCCCGTGGGACAGGCCCTGTACATTCAAAACCTACTCTGAACAATTTGTGATCAATACGGGTGTTGGGGGTTATGGGGAGAAGGCAGGAGAATGGGGTTGAGAGCGAAAGAAAGATCAGCCATGACTGAACGGCGCAGTAGTCTTGATGGGCCGAATGGACTAATACTGCTCCTAGAACTTAATGAACATGAAAGTAGCTTTGAATCACCACTTCCTATTAATTTTAGGCCTCAGCATTAAAAGAAAAAGACTTTGATGAAAACAGAATCATGTAATGGTCTGAACTACGCAACATTTTCTGTTCCTCTGTGAAAGAGCCCAGAATTACATTATGTAGCCCCATTTGTAACTTTGAAAGCAAAGAAATGATAATGTGAAAATCAACAAAGTGATGGATGAATTTGTTGCAACATTCTGTGGATATATTAAAACCAAGAACAATGCTTTGGCACACTGAGACAAATTGTAGCTAACCGGAAAAATACCAGCCTGAGATTTTTTTGGTCAGTCCTAATAACTGTGCAGTGCTTGCACGGAACACTAATTTTGCTATGTCTAAATTCCTGCATGAAAATAGGACAGTTTGTACTAGCTTTAGAGATAGTGTCCATGGCAGAATTGTTTCACCCTTTCACACGGTGACTTTGAAACATAGAAACATAGAAAATAGGTGCAGGAGGAGTCCATTCAGCCCTTCGAGCCAGCACCGCCATTCATTGTGATCATGGCTGATTGTCCACTATCAATAACCCGTGCCTGCCTTCTCCCCATATCCCTTGACTCCACTAGCCCCTAGAGCTCTATCCAACTCTCTCTTAATCCATCCAGTGATTTGGCCTCCACTGCCCTCTGTGGCAGGGAATTCCACAAATTCACAACTCTCTGGGTGAAAAAGATTTTTCTCACCTCAGTCTTAAATGACCTCCCCTTTATTCTAAGACTGTGGCTCCTGGTTCTGGACTCGTCCAACACTGGGAACATTTTTCCTGCATCTAGCTTGTCCAGTCCTTTTATAATTTTATATGTTTCTATAAGATCATCCTTCTAAACTCCAGTGAATACAAGCCTAGTCTTTTCAATCTTTCCTCATATGACAGTCCCGCCATCCCAGGGATCAATCTCATGAACCTACCCTGCACTGCCTCAATCACAAGGATGTCCTTCCTCAAATTAGGAGACCAAAACTGTACGCAATACTCCAGATGCAGTCTCACCAGAGCCCTATACAACTGCAGAAGAACATCTTTTCTCCTGTACTGAAATCCTCTTGTTATGAAGGCCAACATTCCATTAGCTTTCTTCACTGCCTGCTGCACCTGCATGCCAACTTTCAGTGACTGGTGTACAAGGACACCCAGGTCTCGCTGTACCTCCCCCTTACCTAACCTAACCCCATTGAGATAATAATCTTCCCCCTTGTTTTTGCCGCCAAAGTGGATAAACTCACATTTATCTCTGTTATACTGCAACTGCCACGCATCTGCCCACTCACTCAACCTGTCCAGGCTCCCCTGCAACCTCCTAACATCCTCATCACAGTTCACACTGCCACCCAGTTTTGTGTCATCCGCAAATTTGCTAGTGTTGCTCCTAATTCCCTCTTCCAAATCATTTATATATATGGTAAACAGTTGCGGCCCCAACACCGAGCCTTGCGGCACTCCACTCGCCACTGCCTGCCATTCTGAAAAGGTCCCGTTCACTCCTACTCTTTGCTTCCGGTCTGCCAACCAATTTTCTGTCCATGTCAACACCCTACCCCCAATACCATGTGCTCTAATTTTAGTCACCAGTCTCCCGTGCGGGACCTTATCAAAGGCTTTCTGAAAGTCTAGATACACTACATCCACTGGCTCCCCTTCATCCATTTCACTTGTCACATCCTCAAAAAATTCCAGGAGATTAGTCAAGCATGATTTCCCTTTCATAAATCCATGTTGACTTGGACTAATCCTTTACTGCTATTCAAATGCTCCATTATTACCTCTTTAATAATTGACTCCAGCAGACTTAAACCCCAGTCCCACGGTACGTGTTAATTCCAAGGGCTCTCCCGAGTTTGCCCTGATTCGAACTCGGAGATTTACGGTAATGGCCGCTCGTCGGTACTCGGGGCTCTCGAGGACATTTTTCATCATGTTGGAAAATCTTCACGAGTCTTCCCGTGCTTACCTGCCGTAAGCGAGCCTCCCCGAGTTAGCGCTAAGAGACGTCCCCGAGCTCCGACGTACCCGCTACGTTCATTCTCCGTGCTCACCACGAGTTTGATTTTTCTTCAACTCGGGCGAGCTCTTGGAATGAACTCGCACAGTGGGACAGGGCTTTTACACCCAGCATAGATGGCCTGTGTTGATACAACACGGTTCACATATCTGCACTTTTCTGCGGAAACATTTGAACAAGTCTTTAATTACCCGTGTGTTCTGTGCGTTGTTTACAGTGAACCAGATAAACATTCCCCTTTTCTGTCATAATGGATATTTATACCAACAGCTGCTTAACTAACTAAATGTAAATCTCGGGGGAAGTTTTTGTTTTATAAGCCCTGACATCCTTGCCAACATGTGCGATTCTTGTTAGTACTTCCCATAGCTGTTTGCTTATCTGACCAGCTACTTAGTGCAGTGTTAAGACAAAACCTTGTGTTCCGACTCGGTTACTTGATTTGAGATGGAATGGGGACGACTTTTGTTAATCCATCTTATCTTGGTGTCCGTTAGACTCTGTGTAATATGTCATCCATTGACTAGATATTCGGGGCAGAGGAGGTTGTGTGTGTGGAGCTGGGAGAACTAATGAAGATGCCCACAGGAAGTACAGAGACAAATGTATACGGGACAAAGTAGATTGGGACATCAAGAATTCATCACTATCTAGGGTTATCCCAAATACGGGACAAAAGGTCAAAATATGGGACAAATTCCCAACGGCAGTTCGTTGACCGACTCGGCCGTGGCTGGGTGAATGATGAGTTGGCCCGGGTTCTGGACCGCACACAAAGCCCAGCCGGCGGGCCAGCTGAGGGGTTTTGGCTCGGCAACCCGTCCAACTCGTGAACCGATGGTCGGTGGTGGTAAGCAAAGGTCCAGAGGTTGGACAGCTGGCCGGGCTGCCGAGCGACCAACGGGGCCACGGGCGAGGCGCTGCTGCTGCTGCACTCCATGGGCTGCACTACGTCGGGACGGGTGAGGCGGGGCCGGGCGCGGCGCTCCGACCCGACAGACCCCTCGACCCGAGTAGTATCGGTCAAATACGGGATAAGGGCGATCCCGTACGGGACAAACCAATTTAGCCCAATATACGAAATGTCCCGGCTAATACGGGACAGTTGGCAACCCCATCACTAACATACAGGAGGTCTGTTTATATGGATTGATTATTGCTGTAGGATGGTGTTCATCATGTGTGGTGATAAGCAATGTCTGAATATGATTTAGCACACTGCATACGCAAGAGTTAGGATTATAAATACAATATGTGTATGATTGGGGTAGTGTCTAGGTAGGGCAAACATGTGGAATTCTCTGCCACAGAAGGCAGTGGAGGCAATTCACTGGATGTTTTCAAGAGAGAGTTAGATAGAGCTCTTAAAAATAACGGAATCAAGGATATGGGGAGAAGGCAGGAACGAGGTACTGATTTTGGATGATCAGCCATGATCATATTGAATGGCGGTGCTGGCTCGAAGGACTGAATGACCTACTCCTGCACCTATTGTCTATGTTTCTATGTTTTTGTAGGAAGGAACTGCAGATGCTGGTTTAAACCGAAGATAGACACAGAATGCTGGAGTAACTCAGCGGGACAGGCAGCATCTCTGGAGAGCAGGAATGGGTGACGTTTTGGGTCGAGACCCTTCTTCAGTCTAGTCAGGGGAAAGGGAAATGAGATATATAGACACTAGACAATAGGTGCAGGAGTAGGCCATTCGGCCCTTCGAGCCACCACCGCCATTCAATGTGATCATGGCTGATCATCCCCAATCAGTTCCCCGTTCCTGCCTTCTCCCCATATCCCCTGACTCCGCTATTTTTAAGAGCCCTATCTAGCTCTCTCTTGAAAGTTTCCAGAGAGCCTGCCTCCACCGCCCTCTGAGGCAGAGAATTCCACAGACTCACCACTCTCTGTGAGAAAAAGTGTTTCCTCGTCTCCGTTCGAAATGGCTTACCCCTTATTCTTAAACTGTGGCCCCCGGTTCTGGACTCCCCCAACATCGGGAACATGTTTCCTGCCTCTAGCGTGTCCATAGACTGCGATGTAGTGAGGTGTAGAACAAATGAACGAAAGATGTGCAAAAAAAGTAACGCTGATAAAGGAAGAAGAAGGGTCTCGACCCGAAACGTCGCCCATTCCTTCTCTCCAGAGATGCTGCCTGTCCCGCTGAGTTACTCCAGCTTTTTTGTGGCTACCTTCGGTGTAAACCAGCATCTGCAGTTGCTCCCCACGTACGTTGAATGAAGCTTGTTGCGTTGAAAACTGAGCCGAGCGAGTTATGGAAGTGCGAGATGCAAAGTCACAAAAGACACACAAACAATGAATCCCTTTGTGGAGCTTGCCTTTGAAAATCCCAGCATCCGTTATCAGCACTTAAAACAAGTACACCAGTCTATCTGAAAGGATAAGAATCCCTGACCCTTAACAACAGCAATGCTTGACTTCCTTTCAAAGGGGAATTAATGAGAGGTATACATCAGTGTGGGAAGTTTACAGTCAAGTACCAGCATTGTAGACACGCCTTTCACAGTTTCTGGGAGATAAAAAGCCCCTTGATGTTCTAAATCTGTGATGGATCCATTTGTTCGTTGCAAATCTAAACCTTCATTGCTTTCATGCAGGATTACCACGGCAATGTAATCAACATACCGAGAGCTTGGCTAGCCATTCATTTTTCTTTTCAGTTGTTGGGCAAGAACCTTTTATGTAGTGGATGGGCAGACAATATTTTTTGTTGGTCAAATAATCGTTTTAACAGCTTTTCAAAGCAGAAGCTGCTCATTTCAATGACGGCCATTGTTTATGGAGCGAAGGAAATAGGCAACGTTTCGGGTCGAAACCCTTCTTCAGTGGCATCTGTGTGTGTGTGTGGTATCTCAGCTGCACGGAGGCGGAGAGGAGAGCTCTTCAGCGGGTCGTCCACAGAGCGCAGAAGATAATTGGGACACAGCTACCAGCCTTGGAGGGCATTTACAATACATGGTGCCTCAGGAAGGCCGTCAGCATAGAAACATAGAAATTAGGTGCAGGAGTAGGCCATTCGGCCCTTTGAGCCTGCACCGCCATTCAATATGATCATGGCTGATCATCCAACTCAGTATCCCGTACCTGCCTTCTCTCCATACCCTCTGATCCCCTTAGCCACAAGGGCCACATCTAACTCCCTCTTAAATATAGCCAATGAACTGGCCTCAACTACCCTCTGTGGCAGAGAGTTCCAGAGACCCACCACTCTGTGTGTGAAAAAAGTCCTTCTCATCTCGGTCCTAAAGGATTTCCCCCTTACCCTTAAGCTGTGACCCCTTGTCCTGGACCTCCCCAACATCGGGAACAATCTTCCTGCATCTAGCCTGTCCAACCCCTTAAGAATTTTGTAAGTTTCTATAAGATCCCCCCTCAATCTCCTAAATTCTAGAGAGTACAAACCGAGTCTATGCAGTCTTTGTTCATAAGACAGTCCTGACATCCCAGGAATCAGTCTGGTGAACCTCCTCTGCACTCCCTCTATGGCAATAATGTCCTTCCTCAGATTTGGAGACCAGAACTGTACGCAATACTCCAGGTGTGGTCTCACCAAGACCCTATACAACTGAAGCATTCATAAAGACTCCTCACACCCTTGCAATAGTCTGTTCGAACTTCTACCATTCTGCAGACGTTACAAGGCCTTCCACGCCCGCACCTCCAGACTTAGGAACAGCTTCATCCCCAGAGCTATAGCTGCTCTGAACTGGCCCTGCTGAGTGCCCCCCCCCCCCCCCCCCCCCATCTCCCTCGGATGGTCACATCGCACATCGACCCAGCACAGACCTATTTGCACTTTATACTGTTTTACTGTTTTTTTTAATCTTGTTTCTCTGGGTGTCTATATTTTTAGCTAATTAAGTTATGACATCGGATGGAAGCTGCATACCAAATCTCGTTGTACCTCTGTGCAATGACAATAAAACATATTATTATTATTCAGACTGATGTGAGGGTGGGGGGGGGGGGGGGGAGGGGCGGGATGAAGAAAGGAAGAGGAGGAGCCAGTGGGCTGAGGGAGAGCTGAGAAGCGGAGGAGAAAGTAGGGACTACCTGAAATTCGAGAAGTCAATGTTCACACCGCTGGGGTGCAAACTGCCCAAGCGAAATAAGAGGTGCTGCTCATCTTCCTTTCTTCTTCCCCCCCCCCCCCACCCCACCCTCACATCAGCCTGAAGAAGGATTTCAACCCGAAACGTTGCCTATTTCTTTCACTCCATAGATGCTGCCTCACCTGCTGAGTTTCTCCAGCACTTTTGTCTACCTTCAATTTTCCCAGCATCTGCAGTTCTTTCTTAAACATATGGCCATTGTTTGTTTGGTCAGTTCGCTTGTTGGCTATCACTTGCCCAGTTCGGTTTTGTTTATTGTCACGTGTACCGAGGTACAGTGAAAAGCTTTTGTTGTGAGCTAACCAGTCAGCGGAAAGACAATACATGATTATAATCGAGCCGTTTATGGTGCACAGATACATGATAAGGGAATAACGTTTAGTGCAAGGTATAACCAGCGAAGATAGTCCGAGGGTCACCAATGAGGTAGATAGTAGTTCAGGACTGCTCTCTGTGACATCAGTCTGAAGAAGGGCCATGACCCAAAACATCACCCATTCCTTCTCTCCAGAGATGCTGCCAGCTGAGATGCAGCTGAGACCCTCCAGCATTCTGTGTCCATCTTCGGTTGAAACCAGCATCTGCAGTTCTTTCTGACACATTTAGTCTCTAGTTGTGGTAGGATGATTCAGTTGCCTGGTAACACCTCCGAAGGCACTTTCCCTGAATCTGGAGGTGTGCGTGTTCACAGAGGGGAGAGGAAGGAATGGCCGGGGTGTGGCCTGGATTCGGAGAGAGAAGAACTCTACAATGGCCAAATCCCCTCTCCTCTCAGCAATCATTGATGAGGCTGGAAAGAGTGCAGAATGATTTACAAGGATGTTGCCAGGACTCAAGGGCCTGACTCTAGGGAGAAATTTGGCAGGCTAGGACTTTATTCCTTGGAGCGCAGGAGGCTGAGGGGTGACCTCATAGAAGTGTATAAAATCACAAAGGGAATAGTTGGAGTGAATGCATACAATCTTCTTCCTAGTGTAGGGGAATCAAGAACTAGGGTGTTCACGATGGCGCAGCGGTAGAGTTGCTGCCTAACAGCGAATGCGGCGCCAGAGACCCGGGTTCGATCCCGGCTACGGGTGCTGTCTGTACGGAGTTTGTACGTTCTGCCCGTGACCTGCGTGGGATTTCTCCGAGATCTTCGGTTTCCTCCCACACCCCAAAGA
Source organism: Raja brachyura (assembly GCA_963514005.1). The sequence goes on from OY740816.1 coordinate 16,721,363, forward strand.
CGTGCAGGTTTGTAGGTTAATTGGCTTGGTGTAAGTGTAAAAATGGTCCCTAGTGGGTGTAGGATGGTGTTAATGTGCGGGGATCGCTGGTTGGCGCGGACCTGGTGGGCCGATGGTCCTGTTTCCACTCTGTAGGTATCCCAAAGCTAAACGAGAGAGCTGAGGTTTAAGGTGAGAGGGGAAAGATTAAATATGAATGAGAGGCAACTTTTTCACATGGAGGACGTTGATTAAATATAATGGAACGAGCTGCCAGAGGAAGTGGTTGAGGCAGATACAATAACAATTACAAGATATTTGGACAGATACACAGTTTAGAGGAAAATGGATCAAACACGGACAAATCAGACTAGCTTAGATGGAGCATCTTGGTGGGTGTGGCCAAGTTGGGCCAAAGAGCCTGTTTCTATGCTGAATATATATGACTCTACATTGACTCCAAAGCACTTGGGGTAGTCCGGATTTTTTAAAGAATGCTGTAGTTAACGTAAATATTGATTTTATTGTTTATTGAAACCAAATTCTCTTGTATTGGACAGGAAATAATAAATACTTCCACCGAGCTACAGCCAGGAATATAATTTGACAGGGCCAAATGTAGAACTGCCGGAATTGTGAAGAAGTTACAAACTCCAATCAAATTCAGTAGAGAATGGTGGCGAATGGTGGTAGAGTTGCTGCCTTACAGTGCTTTCAGCGCCAGAGATGCCGGTTTGATCCCTACCACGGGCGCTGTCTGTACGGAGTTCGTGTGTACTCCCCGTGACCGCGTGGGTTTTCTCCGAGATCTTCGGTTTCCTCCCACACTCCAGAAACATACAGGTTTGTAGGTGAATTGGCTTGGTATGTCCTTGAGGAAGGACATTATTGCCATAGAGGGAGTGCAGAGAAGGTTCACCAGACATTCCTGGGATGTCAGGACTGTCTTATGAACAAAGACTGCATAGACTCGGTTTATACTCTCTAGAATTTAGGAGATTGAGAGGGAATCTTATAGAAACTTACAATGGTGACGTGTGACGTCATCGCGCAATGCCACGCGCTAGGCGTACGCCATCAAGACGCTGCATATGACGTTAAGACGCTGTGTACTCCCTCAATGCGCATGCGGGCCGACAGGCCGTTGATGCGCAAAATATTCGGACAGTGCGCGATTTCCGGAGCCCCGCACAACTCCATACGCCTCCACGCTTCGAAGTTGGACCGGCCCCGCGCAGCCCGTACGCCAAAAGCGACCACATTTGGTCGCGCCAGATGCATGCAATCGCACGCAAGTGGGACAGGCCCTTTAGTAGCAGCTCTCTGCGTCCATGTTACTTTAACAAACTGATGCAGTGGGAAACTTAAATGACCAGTCTGCCTCACCGACATCAGTAGAACGTCAATGCAATAGCAAGTGAAACTGTGGAGACTGTAATTGACAACTCAACTGCGCTTATCAGTCTCACGACAACTGGCTCAAGTTAAAATTAGACCACCAAGAATGAGTTACCAGCAGGAATTTGATTGAACTATTAATACGAGATAGTTGGGAAGTTGCCTTACATTGGAATCTAACGGAGGGGCTCGAGTGGTTTATATTTAAGGAATTAAGTATCATATAAAGTTGCATATTAAGTATCATATAAAGGAATAAAGTTGCATACTGAACTCTAATGGCACACTGAGGCAGATTTGTACAGAAAATAAAATTGAACAGATGCGGATGTTTGGAATAATGGGTCCGCAGGAGTGACTTGTTTGCTGTGATCGACACGAGGAACTCGGACTATTCACATGTCGAATGAAGTGTGTAGGAAGGAACTGCAGATGCTGGTTACACCCCAGTGGTATGAACATTGACTTCTCGAACATCAGAATTTCGCTTGGGTAGTTTACACCCCAGCGGTATGAACATTGACTTGTCTAACTTCAGATAGCCCTTGCTATCTCTCTCCATCCCCTCCCCCTTCCCAATTCTCCCACTAGTTTTAAGGGCCTTTTCCCACTTGCCGACTTTTTCGCCGACTGCTGGCGTCATAGACTGAAGTATCAGGGTTGGCAAAAGATTTTGAACATTTCAGAATCCAAAGGCGACAAAAAAAATGTTGCGAGACTTGAGGAAACATGTTGTCAAGCTGCGACTTTCTCGGTCACCTGACACGTCAGTCGATGATGCCGACAGTCGCCGGAAAAATCGCCAAGTGGGACAGGCCCTCTACTGTCCCCGACTACATTCTATCTCTGTCCCGCCCCCCTCCCCTGACATCAGTCTGAAGAAGGGTCTCGACACGAAACGTCGCCCATTCCTTCTCTCCAGAGATGCTGCCTGTCCCGTTGAGTTACTCCAGCATTTTTGTATCTACCTTCGATTTAAACCAGCATCTGCAGTTCTTCCCTACACCCGCAGAGTTAGTCCTGCATTGAGTGCATTTATAGAACGGAGCCCGCCCAGAGAAGTGTTACGGGCTAGAATGTGACTCGAACGATTTACTGATGCCACAAATGCCGAGAAGTTGGTTACAAACATAAATGTGATAGTTAACGTCGTACAAATTATACAGTGCGTTCCTAATAACATGTCATCCAAGGTCAAAATGATTTGTTCCAGTATGAATTCCCCTGGGGATACAACCCGCATGTGACAATCCTCATTGATAATTACTTTGTGTTGGTCGGGTGCTTAATGTGCAGAGTTAACAAACCCACCCAGATCCTGTTCCTTTTCCACTTTTGTTAAGGGACAACTGTTCATTATGTACTTGGATATCAAGTTTCCTGTTCCAATGTACATTAGTGCATATTTAGACCAGCAGTTAAACGTTTCAATGATGACCGAGGACATTCAGGTCGGCATCTCCCCCCTCCCTTGAACCAAGTCGTTTCCCCTTCCTGCACAAGCAGTTGGTTTTCTGCTCCAGGTTGCCTGATCCACATCACTCATCCATTACAATTCAAGGGCGGCACCGTGGCACAGCGGTAGAGTTGCTGCCTTACACCACCAGAGACCCGGGGCTCATTCCTGACTGAGGGTACTGTCTGTACAGGAGTTTGCACGCTCTCCCTGTGTCCGTGTGGGTTTTCTCCAGGATCTCTGGTTTCCCCCCACACTCCAAAGACATACAGGTTTGTTGGTTAATTAGCTTGGTATAATTGTAAATTGTCCCGAGTGTGTGTAGGATAGTGTTAGTGTGCTGGTCGGTGCGACTTGGTGGGCCGAAGGGTATGTTTCCACGCTATATCATTAAACTAAACTAAACTAAACTAAACTAAACTAGAATGTTCCCAGTACGGTCCCATGGGGCAGCGTGCTAACTTCTGACATACAGTCATTCCGCACAGAAACGGGCATTTTGGCTCAACTTTCCCATTCCTCCTGGACTCTATGTGGCAGAGATCTGCCAGAGTGTTTAGGCCATCAGTATTCATTCCGGAGATCTGAAGGGTGTTGCCTCCAGCACCTTCAAGGTCGGTTGCAGGAGCCCCCCCCCCCCTCGGGTCACAGAGGCGGTCGAGCGAGGAGAGGGACGTCAGGTCTCGGGCCTACAGCAGCCTGGGGCCTACTTGGGCTTACCTGGATCAGGGGGGCCTTCCAACGCCAACCGAGCACATGGACCTGACTGGACCCTAAATACACCAAAACCTAACGACTGTTGAATGTGGTCGCAGTGGACAATTTCTATACATTTTGTATTAATCAAGGATTGTGCTTAGTTGTGGCAATATATTACTGAACTGTCTAAAAAAAAAGCAGAATTTCACTGTGTCTGTACATGTGATAATAAAGAACTATTGATCAATGAACTTTCTTTTGTTACTACTTTGCCTTCTCGGAACATCAAATAGGTTTGCTGTTGCAAGTCAGAATTAGACAACAGACAATAGGTGCAGGAGTAGGCCATTCGGCCCTTCGAGCCAGCACCGCCAGTCAATGTGATCATGGCTGATCATCCCCAATCAGTACCCGGTTCCTGCCTTCTCCCCATATCCCCTGACTCCGCTATCTTTAAGAGCCCTATCTAGCTCCCTCTTGAAAGTATCCAGAGAACCGGCCTCCACTGCCCTCTGAGGCAGAGAATTCCACAGACTCACAACTCTGTGTGTGAAGAAGTGTTTCCTCATCTCCGTTCAAAATTGCGTACTGTTAATAATTAATTCCTGATTAATAGGTTGCACGTCAGAATTCGTGATTAATTGCCTTGCAGTCTCCAATTGACTAACAATGACTTTGTGAAATTCTCTCGTGTTACTTGTGGGGCATGTGATGCTGATTGTTCAGACTCGAGTTGATGGCTCAGGAAGGTTATTAGAGTTCAGGACAATGTTTTGGTCTCTTAATTTGAGATGGACATCCTTGTGATTGAGGCAGTGCAGTGTAGGTTCACGAGATTGATCCCTGGGATGGCGGGACTGTCATATGAGGAAAGATTGAAAAGACTTGGCTTGTATTCACTGGAGTTTAGAAGGATGAGGGGTTATCTTATAGAAACATATATAAAATTATAAAAGGACTGGACAAGCTAGATACAGGGAAAAGGTTCCCAATGTTGGGCGAGTCCAGAACCAGGGGCCACAGTCTTAGAATAAAGGGGAGGTCATTTAAAACTGAGATGAGAAAAGACTTTTTCACCCAGAGATTTGTAAATTTGTGGAATTCCCTGCCACAGAGGGCAGTGGAGGCCAAATCACATTGCCATGATCACAATGAATGGCGGTGCTGGCTCGAGGGGCCAAATGGCCTCCTCTTGCACCTATTTTCTATGTTTCTCTGTTTCTAAGTTTCAGAAGGTCAGCAACTTGAAATGTTAAGCCTGTTTCCCCTCCACAGATGCTGCCTGACGTGCCGAGTGTTTCCAATGTTTTCTGTTTGTGTGTAATATCGGGGGTGGCACAGCGTAGAGTTGCTGTCTTACAGCGGCAGAGACCCAGGTTCGATCTTGACCACGGGTGCTGTCTTTACGGAGTCTGGACGTTCTCCCCGTGATTTGCGTGGGCTTTTTTCCGGGTGCTCCAGTTTCCACCCACACTTCAAAGACGTACAGGTGTCAAGTCAAACCCCAAGTCAAACAAACTTTATTGTCATTTAGAAATACATCGATATATGCAGTTCCAAATGAAATTCCGTTGCATTTGACTCCCTGTGCAACACGATAATAAACAGAGGATAAACATGGATAAAATGGATAAAAGGATAAATAGACAATGGTGGCAGCCCATTACATGGCATTCAGGAGTCTGATGGCTCGTGGGAAGAAGCTGTTGCAGAACCTTGATGTTCTGCTCCTTATGCTACGATATCTTTTGCCCGAGGGCAGCAGAGTGAACAGTCCGTGATGGAGATGTGTGGGGTCTTTTATAATACTGCTGGCCTTAGACACGCAACGTTTGGTCGCAATATCCCCGATTGAGGGGAGAGAGGTCCCGATGATTTTTTCCGCTGTCCTCACCACTCTCTGCACAGACTTCCAGTCGGAGGCTTTACAGTCCCCAAACCAGACAGAGATACAGCTGGTCAAAATACTCTCTATGGTGCCCCTGTAGAAAGTGGTGAGGATGGGATGGGGGAGGTGAGCTCTTCTCATCCGGCGCAGAAAGTGCAGCCGCTGCTGCGCTCTCTTAACTGTTGATGAGCTGCTATTTGACCAGGTCAGACTGTTAGTGATCTGCACCCCCAGGAACTTAGTGCTACTGACCACCTCCACATCGCTGTCATTGATGTGAAGTGGTGTGGGACTGTGCCGGTTTTTCCTGAAGTCGACGATAACCTCCCGAAGTCGACGATGAATTGCAGGTGTGTAGTGATGTGGAAAACAATTTTACCAACGGCCTTATGAAGCATCAACATTAACATTCTTGCCTTTATATATCAGTCCCCTGGAAATGAAAGCTAGCATTGCATTTGCCTTTTGCTATGGTCGACTCAACCAGTAAATCAGCCTTGGGAACTTTGCCAACTCTTCCATTTGTAAAACTTTAGATGCTTCACCAGCTTAATGATACAGCCCGGAAACTTGCCCTTCAGCCCACCTAGCCCAGGCTGACCATTCACCCACTTTCTCATCCACTCCCTACACATTGGGCTCAATTCATTGACTCACGACTGATTCATGGACCCACGACTGTTGTGCCAGGTTTAGTACGAACCACATCATGAAGTACGCAGATGACACAACAGTGGTGGGCCTCATCAGGGACGACAATGAGCTGGCTTACAGGGAGGAGGTGAAACAACTGGCGGACTGGTGCAATACGAACAACCTGATCCTGAATGTCGAAAAAACAAAGGAGGTCATCGTCGACTTCAGGAAAACCCGGCACAGTCCCACACCACTTCACATCAATGACAGCGATGTGGAGGTGGTCAGTAGCACAAAGTTCCTGGGGGTGCAGATCACTAACAGTCTGACCTGGTCAAATAACATCTCATCAACAGTTAAGAGAGCGCAGCAGCGGTTGTACTTTCTGCGCCGGATGAGAAGAGCTCACCTCCCCCATCCCATCCTCACTACTTTCTACAGGGGCACCATAAAGAGTATTTTGACCAGCTGTATCTCTGTCTGGTTTGGGGACTGTAAAGCCTCCGACTGGAAGTCCGTGCAGAGAGTGGTGAGGACAGCGGAAAAAATCATCGGGACCTCTCTCCCCTCAATCGGGGATATTGCGACCAAACGTTGCGTGTCTAAGGCCAGCAGTATTATAAAAGACCCCACACATCTCCATCACGGACTGTTCACTCTGCTGCCCTTGGGCAAAAGATATCGTAGCATAAGGAGCAGAACATCAAGGTTCTGCAACAGCTTCTTCCCACGAGCCATCAGACTCCTGAATGCCATGTAATGGGCTGCCACCATTGTCTATTTATCCTTTTATCCATTTTATCCATGTCTACCCTTCTGTTAATTATCGTGTTGCACAGGGAGCCAAATGCAACGGAATTTCGTTTGGAACTGCATATATCGATGTATTTCTAAATGACAATAAAGTTTGTTTGACTTTTTTGACTTGACTCACAGCGGGCCAATTGACCGACAACCCGCACGTCTTTGGCGCGTAGGAGGAAACCGGGAGCACTCAGAGGAAACCCACATGGTCACAGAGAGAACGTACAAACTCCACACAGACAGCAGCTGTGGTCAGGATCGAACACGGGTCTCTGGCACTGCGAGGCAGCATCTCGACCCGCTGCGCCACTGTGGCACCCTCGATGTTATTATTTATCCGTTAGGAACTTTGGTTGATGATGTATTTGTCATATTTTTTAAAAATTAGCATGTTATTTTTTAATTTTTCCAGCCTCGATCCGATAGTTATTCTTTCCTCGTCTATATTTAGCCTTTCCTATAATATTTATTATCTTGGATCCTAACACACTGTGGCTATCAGCAGGCCTGCTAAGTTCTTCCGGCACTTTCTTTTTTTGCTTTGGATTGCAGCAACTGCAGTGTTCTGTGTCCTCCCATTGAGATCATCCCCTCTCCATGGACGACAAGCATCGAGTCCTGCATTCTCTTTTATAATTCAACACGTTGAAACCTGGGACACAAGGAATTGCAGAGGCCGGAATGGTGGGAAGAAGGCAAAGTGCTGGAGTAACTCTGGAGGACGTGCACGGGTGAAGTTTCGGGTCGGGACCCTTCTTCAGACTTTATAGAGAACATTTTGGGCAGGGACCCTTCTTCAGAATGAAGAATGGTTCGGACATGAAACGTCAGCTATCCATGTCTCCCAGATATGCTGCCTGACCCACTAAGTTACTCCAGCGCTTTGTGTGCTCCACAGTTGTACAAGGCATCGGTGTGTAGTTTAGTTTAGAGATAAAGCACGGAAACAGGTTCTTCGGGCCACCGAGTCCATGCTGGCTAACCATCACCCATACACTAGTGTTAAAGAAGGAACTGCAGATGCTGGAGAATCCAGGGTACACAAAAGGCTGGAGAAACTCAGCGGGTGCAGCAGCATCTAAGGAGCGAAGGAGATAGGCGACGTTTCAGGTCGAGACCCTTCCTCAGGTCTGAGTTTCTCCAGCCTTTTGTGTACCCATACACTAGTTCTAGCCTACACACTAAGGCAATATACAGAAGGCAATTAACCTGCAAACCTGTACATCCGGAGCACCCGGAGAAAGCCCATGCCGGCAAGGGGGGGAACGTACAAAGTGGAAAAAGCGCAGCGCTCCTTGCATTCTACGCTGATACCGATGGCAGATTCACGACTCTTCTTCAGAGATGAGCGTCTCCGACCCACACAGAGGGCAGCGAGCGGAATATCCCCGTGATGCATGTGAGATGCAGGGCCCGGCTGGGTGTCCAGTGGCGACACGACCCTCGACCCTCGACCCCCACGAACCTGCACCAAAGCCTTTCACTGTACCTCAGTACATGTGACAATCAACTAAGCACCAGTCTCAGTGTGGCTACGCAAAATGCTGGAGAAACTCAGCGGGTGCAGCAGCATCTATGGAGCGAAGGAGATAGGCAACGTTTCGGGCCGAAACCCTCTTCAGACTGGTAGGGGGTGGGGGGAAGAAAGGAAAAAGGACGAGGAGGAGCCCGAGGGCTGATGGAGAGGTGGGAAGGGGAGGAGACAGCAAGGGTCAACAGAATTGAGAGAATTCGATGTTCATGCCGAGAGGATGCAGACTCCCCAAGCGGAATATGAGGTGCTGTTCCTCCAATTTGCGGTGTTGCTCACTCTGGCCGTGGAGGAGGCCCAGGACAGAGAGGTCGGATACGGAATGGGAGGGGGAGTTGAAGTGCTGAGCCACCGGGAGGTCGGGTTGGTTATTGCGGACCGAGCGGAGGTGTTCGGTGAAACGATCGCCCAGCCCCCGCTTGGTCTCACCGATGTAGATCAGCTGGCATCTAGAGCAGTGGATGCAGTAGATGAGGTTGGAGGAGGTGCAGGTGAACCTCTGTCGGACCTGGAAGGACTGCTTGGGTCCTTGAAAGGAGGGAAGATGGGAGGTGAAGGGACAAGTGTAGCATCTCTTGCGGTTGCAAGGGAAAGTGCCCGGGGAAGGGGTGGAGCGGGAGGGAAGGGAAGAATTGACAAGGGAGTTGCGGAGGGAGGCAGACGGGGGGGGGAGACGGGAAGATGTGGCGAGTGGTGGGGTCACGTTGGAGGTGGCGAAACTGGCAGAGGACTATGTGTTGTATGTGCCGGCTGGTGGGGTGAAAGGTGAGGACCAGGGGGACTCTGCCCTTGTTGCGAGTGGGGGATGGGGAGAGAGGGCAGTGTTGCGGGGTTCGGAGGAGTGCAAGATGGAGTCTGATTAAAGATAGTAGGTATGTTACAAAACTTACCTTTAGCGGTGCTCCAGTTCTGCCGCTGGCCGTGTGCGCGACTTTGGCGCCTTTAAGGGGGGGGGCGGGGTTAAAATGCGAGTTTCTCCATGCCATCCGGAGCTTTCTGTTGTCGGAGTGCGATTTATTTTTGGAGATGCGTTCCGACTGCCGGTAAGTCCGTTTTTAAAAAATAAATAGCCCGACTATTTCATCGCTGCAGTAAAATAAAAATTAGCTCCTAATGCCGTGAACGCCGACAACGGGGCGGATTTTACGTTGGGGACAGGTAAGTGAAAGCTGTTTATTTTTACATATAAACTTGCTTTTTTAGGGGACTTTAATCAATATTTCATGTTGCGAAACAGTGATTTAGCCCCCATATGAACCGGCAGAAAATTTCCTGCTGATATTGGGTTTAAATTCACCGCAACCGCAACGTTCCAATACATCGCGTTCCAGAAAACCCCACTCACAAACTGTTTAAAATGCCCATTAATTTACAGGCATTAAACACTGAATTCCCTCAATTTGGCCAATAAATTAATGACAATTAGATTTTAAAATCATGTTTTATTGTGAATTATTGTGTGACTGTTAATTGGACACTCAGGCTTTAAATTTATTTTATTTTTTTCTTAAGAAATGGATAGATGTTTAGATCTAGTAATTGAATTTTGTAATTGGCTACAATTGGGTAACTAACTAATTATATGCTTTAATTTCAGGTCATCCAAGTAAGATTGTTTCATATTTGTTTCAGAATACTTAAATCTATAATAACTGAAAATTTCTTTAAGTTCTCTTAATTTTTAAGGAAGTTATGGGCTTTAGACTGTCCTCGATCACAACTTTTGTGTTAAGTCAATAGAAAAGCAATAGGGAACAAGATGCTAATTTCCGAGTATGAAAATGGCCCTAACGTTTTTAATACTGAAGATATGAAAGTGAATTAGGTGTCAAATTAAACTTCTTTTTATGCTTTATCTGATGGGATAAATTGCAGACTTGATTTTTAAAATCTCAAAATTTTGTAACATTGCTAAAGATAGTGCGAAGGTTCTCCAATGAGGGAGATTGTCGCTCTCTAGTTGAGGATGGTGAGTGGGGGGGAGATATGAGCCGTCACTTGAGAATAATGGCAGTTTCCAAGAACGTGTTGGTGCCCCGCTGTGTTATGCACAGGGCCACAGAGCCACAGGCAACGCAACTTGGAGAGCGGAACAGAAACGTCTGCTTGCTGTCGGGTTTGTGCGAGTTGTTGATCTGTGAACACACCTGGAAATCATCACACTGCCACAAGCAACAGCAACGCTGACTTAGACAGAGCCTTTAACTGAGCGAAAGGGTTCAGAGGCACTTCACGGGGTTGTTAAAACACCAAAAGGGAGCGCAATAGAGCAGCCGCTAGAGTTGCCGCCTCACAGCGCCAGGGAACCTGGGTTCGATCCTGACCTCGGGTGCTCTCTGTGTGGAGTTTGCACGTACTCCCAGCGACCAAATCATGGTTTCCCTCCGGATGCTCCAGTTTGCTCCGACATCACAAAGACATGCGGGTTTGTGTGGTTTAAAAAAAGGACACAAAGTGGGTCAGGCAGCATCTCTGGAGAACATGGATGGGTGTCATTTTGGGTTGGGACCATTCTTCAGATCCATACCGACAAATCAGGGTTTGTCGGTTAATTTGGCCTCTGCAAGAGTGAATGAGAAAGAGGGAAAGAGGGATAGCATAGAACTAGTGTGAAGGGGTGATCTATGGTAGGTGTAGACTCTGTTTCCATGCTGTATCTCTAAGCTCAACTAGAACTGGAGTTGGTACTTGTGTCATGGTCTCGACACAAAACATCACCCACACCCCTCATATTAAATCCAATACAGATCAGTCTGAAGAAGGGTCTCGACCCGAAACGTCACCCATTCCTTCTCTCCAGAGATGCTGCCTGACCCGCTGAGTTACTCCAGCATCTTGTGTCTATCTTTGGTGTAAACCAGCATCCGCAGTTCCTTCCCACGCTGCTCAAAACTGCACGGCGTTTCACAGTCTGAAGATGCGTCCCGACCCAAAAGGTCACCCATTCTTATTTTCCCCGCAGAGATGCTGCTCGAGTTACTCCAGCACTTTGTGTCTTTCTTCGGCATATATACCCGGCATCTGCAGTTCCTTTCAACACACATAGCGAGGTCATAGGGCGGTCACGGTGGCGCAGCGGTAGAGTTGCTGCCTTACAGCAAATGCAGCGCCAGAGACCCGGGTTCAATCCCGACTACGGGAGCTGTCTGTACGGAGTTTGCACGTTCTCCCCGTGACCTGCGTGGGTTTTCTCCGAGATCTTCTGTTTCCTCCCATACGCCAAAGACCTACAGGTTTGCAGGTTAATTTGCTTGGTAAATGTAAAAATGCTCCCTAGTGTGTGTAGGATGGTGTTAATATGCGGGGATCACTGGTCTGCGTGGACCCGGTGGGCTGAAGAGCCTGTTTCTGCGCTGTATTCCTAAACTAAACTAATGGCCTTTATGTAGACAAAAATGTTGGAGAAACTCAGCGGGTGAGGCAGCATCTATGGAGTGAAGGAAATAGGCAACGTTTTGGGCCGAAACCCTTCTTCAGACCTTTATGTTACTGAGTCTGCATCGGCGACAGACACGCTGATCTGTTTACTTCCCCTTTATATTATGGCAATGTGATCTTAGCTGCTTTCCTCAATGCTTCCCCAGGCCTCAGGACACACTCCCACCCTCCTGGCTTATTTACTGAATAAATGCGCTATTTCCCTCTGTCCCACAAGTTTAGTTCCTCGGGACATTTTACTACAGAGGCAAGCTGATGATGAAGTTCCGTTTTATATTCAAAGACAAAAGCTCTCGTTAAAATTGAAATAAGAATTAACTTTTATTTACAATAAAAAAAAATTTATAGACATATTGAAGTTTTTCACAAATTATACTCACAAATCATATTAATACACATCAAAGGCCTCTGGTAAGGCTGATGAAGGAGCTACACAAGTTGCCTGATATAGTTTTTGTTTTAAATGGATCTAGCAGCACAAAAGAAGCAATGCCCAATCAGGCCAATTCCTCATCACATACTGTATCTACAGAATTCACGACCTGGACAACCAGAAGTGACAGCAAGACTGCCTCGACATCTGGGTCATCTTTGCTCAAGTCCATCAGCGACTAATGGAATGAGAAACCTCTTCCTTCTGGACTGGAACGGTCGCATGGGGAACGAGACTGGATTGAATCTCGGCCCAGTTGCTTTGACGACACAGCATCCAGTGAAAACCATCCTTGGCTTGCAGCAGAGTTAGGCTCCACGTATTAGATTACATTGACAACCATTCCTCTGGTCACTGAATATAATAATATTTGAAAGATTTCTTTATAATATTTTCATGCAATTGCAAACATATCGTAAATGTGTTGTAGACTTTTCTGTATATAAATTGGTTGCATATAAATCCAGAGACCACACTTCAAAAGTGATCGAGTATTTGTAGAAATATTTGGGGATATCCTATCATACAAGGTGCTGCCCAACAGCAATTTTCTGTCTTTAGAGTATTTATTTTCTTTTCTTTCTTTAGAGTCCATTGTGTCCCCCTCATTTATATTAGCACTACACCCATCCATTTCTTTATTTGGCTTAGTTGAGTTTAGTTCAGCGATACAGCGCGGAAACGGGCCCTTCGTCCCACCGAGTCCGCACCAACCAGCGATCTCCGCACACTAACACTACCCCCGCCACACACACACACACGCACTAGGGACAAGTTAAAATTACTCCGCCAATCATCCTACAAACCCGTATGTCTCTGAAGTATGGGAGGAAACTGGAGAACCCAGAGAAAACCCACGCAGATCACGGGGAGAATGTACAAACTTCGTACAGACAAGCACCCGTAGTCAGGATCGAACCCAGGACTCTGGTGGTTTAGGTCAGCAACTCTACCGCTGCGCCCCCCCCCCCCCCCCCATTGAATTGTAGCTGTTTGTACAACAAGAGGGTCAAATTGGTCTTAATTATTTAATCCCCATTCAGTTGGCAACGGCACCATCGCCTTGATGCTGACTCAGAAAGCAATGGTCCAATTCAACTGGATCTCCAATTGACACCTACTCTAGTGAGGGAGGTTTCACCCACCGTCGCTCCCCTGGCAGAGATTCAGCGAGGCTTGCCTCCAAGTCGGGATCATCCGTGTAAATGTCAGTTCGCCCTTGAGAAGGTCGGGAATAGAAAGAGATGGGAAGCTTGGAATATTCTGAATCCCCAGCCACACACGGGTGATAGCTCAGTCACATTTACGTCTCGTGAAACCCTTACCTCCGCTATAATGAGATCATAATAGTATTCAGGCGGCAGTAAAGCCCTTCGGACGACTGATATTAATACTGGCCCCAGGAGTGCTTGAACTTCCTCGTGTGGGATTTGCGTAAATGGCACAGACACTGCGGCTCCGTGTAGCTCTCTGGGAAAAGGTCAGTGGTTTAACACTAATAATCTTAAAGCAGATTTGATTTGGGTTAAAATACCTCGGAAAACGAATAATCACACACAGCATGATCAGGAATAGAATAAAATCAGAGCCAGTGAGCATCCAACTCAGTATTAAACTATACATTTGATAAAAAATAGACATTTATTGCAATTAACATGGTTTGTCAGCATTGTCTTATGATTTGAATAAATTATAGTGGAAACTGAATACTCTAGTTGCTCATCCTCCTTTACAGATATCTCTATGGTCCCCTCTACTTGTGATATCCCCCGACAGGGGGCTGGTTCCGTGACTGCCGTGAGATCCCAGTCTTAGTGAAAGAGAGCTTTCGCACCGGTTATCTTCAGCTGAGAATCGACTCTGCCTTCTGTTGCTGCCTGACCCGCTGAGTTACTCCAGCTTTTTGTGCCTATCTTCCTTTTAAACCAGCATCTGCACAAAACCAGATATACCAACAACGTTTGCAAGGCATTTGGTCAGGTGCATGGGTTTGGGAAAAGTTTCGAGGTAGAAACAAGGAATTACAGGTAGGAAGACCAGAAACGTCACCCATTCCTTCTCTCCACAGATGCTGCCTGTCCCGCTGAGCTTTTTGTGTCTATCTTCGTTTTAAACCAGCATCTGCGGTTCCTACGGACACATTCTGTTTAGTTTAGTTTAGTGTCGAGATACAGCGTGGAAACAGGCCCTTCGGCCCGCGCCCACCAGCGTTCGGCCAGTACACGAGAACTACCCAACACACTAGGGACAGTTTACAACTTTATCGACCCAATTTGCCTACAAACCCTTCGCACAACCTACATTTTTGCACAAGTTAGTTTAAATATACCGAAACATCTACCCAATCTGGTGGATGGATGCCGGAGGCAGGGCCCTCAATGTTAACTATATTTCTGTCCAAAATAATGCCTGTGACATAACATTTTCCAAAGGCGACTAACTTTTAGTTCATAGACACAGAATGCTGAAGTATCTCAGTGGTTCAGGCAGCATCTCTGGAGAAAAAGAATGGGTGACGTTTTGGATGGAAACCATTCTTGAGGCTGAATGTAGAGATGGGGGGGGGGGGGGGGGGGAGATCTTCTATAGGCAACAATGATCACCCCTTCCCCAGGCAACAATGGGCCATTATGGGCTACCCTTGCCCAAGATCGCCTGTTGTTCTGGCCTTTTCCCGCCTAAAGTTCCCCCACCTCTGCTTTCAGTCTGCAGAAGGGTCCCTAACCAAAATGTCACCCACTCCATCTCTCCAGAGATGCTGCCTGACCAGCTGAGTTACTCCAGCACTCTGTGCCTATCTCCGGCATAAAGCAGCATCTGCAGTTCCTTCCCGCACAGAACCTTTTGTTCAATTATGCTTAGTGTCACAAAGTCCAATATCACGTGCCTTCAAAAGCAGGGACACATGTTTGGCCGACCAGTCTCCTTGGGTAAGTGGGGACCATTGATAAAATATGGCATCAAGCTAACCTCCATCCATAATTCAGATTCCATTAGTTAAAAAATATATAATAAAAGCAGGTATTTACTTTTGAAAGAAATTAACGTTTCTTTATCCAAATACTGAATAACTGGTAATATCTTAATCTTGGTTTTGTTTTAGTCACAAGAATACACTCACAAAAAAAGGCTCAACACAGATTGTGATAATATTAATTACTCGGGATATTTACAGATTACATTGTTGCTCACAGCTTTAAGTTGCTCAGTTTCCACATGGCGCAAGGTTCGAGGACGTCGGGCACTTCAAGGCTGCGCTAATGGTCTGAGATCCAATGGCCTCCGGAAATGGAAAACTGAATGATATATAGATCGTCAGGCCACAATGGAAACACCAGGGCAATTCCAGGTGATGGCCGCTGAGATTTAGGGACCTGCCAGAAAAGAATACCAAGAGCGAGGTCGTGTCTGGAGGTTAGAAGGTGGAGGGATCTTCAGCACTGGCTTCTTGTTGACTTTCTGGTCCAGTCCAGCGAATGGTGACCTGTTCAGACCACAGGCATCTTTCCCCATGCTCCCGGCCCTCTCTTGTGCTAACACGTTGTGTGGTTGGTCAGTATGGAATTGTCCGAGCTGACGTTCGATTCCTTTGTCACTTTTTTCTTCAACTTGAACATGTCCGATATGTGGAATGCCTGGGAGGAAAAAAAAATACATGGTTGTGATGGGACATTGGGATTCGTTTATCACTGTCACGTGTACTGAGGTACAGTTGAGAGAGTTTGTCTGTGCACTATCCAGGCAGATCATACTGTACGCGTGTACAATCAAGCCACCTACAAGTTCAACAGCTAGTGCATTAGAGAGCCCCAGAGTGCAGAACTGCGTTATTGTTACAGAGAAAGTGCAGATTTAAAAAAAAAATTCAGAGACCACAGTGCGGTAGGTTGGAAGATGAAATTTAAAAATAATTCAGAGGCCACAGTGCGCTAGGTTGGGAGATGATAACTACAGCTTATGGGAAGACCATTCACTAGTGTGAAAATGGAAGAGGGGGGAGTAGAATGAATGACAGGGATGGGAATAGTCTTGGATTATGCTGGTTGCTTTCCTGAGGCAAGCTCTGTCGGGCAGCAACTCTACCGCTGTGGTACTGCGCCAACCCCCAGAGTTGGGCCGGAGACCCTGTTTCCATGACGTACCAGTGTATTAGTACGGGGGTCAGGGATTTGATGAGTACGGGTGCCAGGGGTTATGGGGAGAAGGTCGGAGAATGGGGTTGAGAGGGAAGGATAGATCAACCCTGAGTTGGCTTTATGGGCCAATTTGCCTAATTCTGCTCCTTTAACTTATGAAATGAACATAACCATGAATCTATATCGAATTCTCTAACTTGGGTAACTAACTCTTGCTAGCCGTTTGTGCCTGTAGCCATGGTTGGTTACTCTATGAGTGTAGTCAGAGTGCAACTCATGGCTTTGCCCACAGCAACACAAAACGTTGACCCCTAACAGAGCCTCCAAACACCCCGTCACATTCAACAGCTGACCCCGCAAGACGCGTGCTGTGTCTTCCCACACCAAACCCCCCCCCCTCAAATAACCGCAATGTAAGGGCAGCACGGTGGTGCAGCGGTAGAGTTGCTGCCGTGCAGCGTCAGAGACCCGGGTCCGTGGTTCGATCCCGACTACGGGCGCTGTCTGCACCGAGTTTGTATGTTCTCCCTGCGGGTTTTCTCCGAGATCTTCAGTTTCCTCCCACACTCCAAAGACGGACAGGTTTGGAGGTTAAATGCTAAAGAAGGAACTGCAGATGCTGGAGAATCGAGGGTTACACAAAAAGCTGGAGAAACTCAGCGGGTGCAGCGGCATCTAAGGAGTGAAGGAGATAGGCGACGTTTCGGGTCGAGACCCTTCTTCAGGTTTGTAGGTTAATTGGCTTGGCATCAATGTAAAAAAATGCCCCTAGCGTGTGTAGGATAGTGTTAATGTGCGGGGATCATTGGTCGGTGCGGATTTGGTGGGCCGTTTCTGCGCCACATCTCCAAAACTGAAAAACTGAAACTAAAGAAACCCTCAGCCTAAATTGCAGATTTGGGACTTATGTCTGCCAGCCTCAGGTTACATGTTGAGATCACGTTCTGTCTGTCTATTTTCTTTTCTCCTCTCTAAACAGCATGGAAATTAAGATGAGGTTTACTAAGTTATGTAAAGGTTAACTAGCTGCAGTCTTTATTTTGCTTCCATTGAATAAACTGACTTGGGTAAACATTACTTAGAGAGGGCCTTCTCAGAGGTGCTATGTCCCTCTGCTGAACTCGTGCTGTTGGCGAGGAGTAATGATCTTGTTCCAGTGAATGTTGCAATCTGTTTGCCGCTGAAACCTTCGGAGCTCGGTTATCAGTGCCCGCAGTTACGCTCTCGATTACAACACCCGACTACTGTGGCAAGAAGCACGCACATGGAGACACACACCCACACCCCTCATATTCAATCCAATGCAGATCAGTCTGAAGAAGAGTCTCGACCCGAAACATCACCCATCCCTTCTCTCCAGAGATGCTGCCTGTCCCGCTGAGTTACTCTAGCATTTTGAGTCAATAGACAATAGACAATAGGTGCAGGAGTCGGCCATTCGGCCCTTTGAGCCAGCACCGCCATTCAATGTGATCATGGCTTATCAGTACCCCGTTCCTGCCTTCTCCCCATATCCCCTGACTCTGCTATTTTTAAGAGCCCTATCTAGCTCTCTCTTGAAAGCATCCAGAGAACCTGCCTCCACCGCTCTCTGAGGCAGAGTCTATCGTTGATTTAAACCAGCATCTGTATTTTTTTCCTACAACTCATATTTTGCTTGGGCAGCTTACAGCCCGGCGGCATCAATCTTGATTTCTCTAGCTTCAAGTAACTCTTGCATCCCCTCTCTCTCCATCCCTCCCCCACCCAAGTCTTACTTCTTGGAGCGCAGAAGATTAAGGGGGGACTTGATTGAGGTCTTTAAAATGATGAAAGGGATAGACAGAGTTGACGTGGATAAGCTTTTGCCATTGAGGGTAGGAAAGATTCAAACAAGAGGGCATGACATGAGAATTAAGGGACAGAAGTTTAGGGGTAACATGAGGGGGAACTTCTTTACTCAGAGAGTGGTGGCTGTGTGGAATGATCTTCCTGCAGAAGTGTGGAGGCAGGATCGATTTTAACATTTAAAAGTAAAGTGGATAGGTATATGGATGGGAAGGGAATGGAGGGGTATGGTCTGAGTGCAGGTAGATGGGACTAGGGGAAAATAAATAGTCGGCACGGACTGGAAGGGCCGAGAAGGCCTGTTTCCGTGCTGTAATTGTTATATGGTTATTATATGGTTACTAGCTTCAAAGTAGAGGCAACTATCTCATGTAGAGGCAATTGATACACCCTACCACAACCAGAGAGCAGTGTTGAACTCCTAACTGCCTCTCTCGTGACCTGCGGACCATCCTTGATCGGACCTTGCTGCTTTACCTTGCACTAAACGTTATTCCCTTGTCATGTATCTATACACTGTACACTATAAATGGCTCAATTGTAATCATGTATTTGTCTTTCTGCTGACTGGTTAGCACGCAACAAAAGCTTTTCACTGTACCTCGGTACATGTGACAATAAACTACACTGAAACTCATTGCCTGTAACTTGTTTTCACCAAGCCCACAGCTAATAACAGTTGCATTTCCTTTATCATCGTTACTTTTTTGCATATCTTTCCTTCATTTGTTCGATATCTCCCTAAATCATCTCTCGTTTCCCTTTCAACCTGAATCTCAGTCTGAATAAGGGTCTCGACCCGAGACGTCACCCATTCCTTTTCTCCGGAGATGCAGCCGGACCCGCTGAATTACTCCAGCTTTCTGTGTCTGTCTTTGGTCTGAACCAAGTATCTGCCGTTGCTTTCTACATACATACAGTGGCTTGCAAAAGTATTCCTACCCCTTGAACTTTTCCACATTTTGTCACGTTACAACCACAAACGTAAATGTAATTTATTGGGATTTTATGTGATAGACCAACACAAAGTGGTGCATAATTGTGAAGTGGAAGGAAAATGATACATGGTTTCCAAATTTTATTACAAATAAAAAACTGAAAAGTGTGGCGTGCAAAAGTATTCAGCCCCCCTGAGTCAATACCTTGTAGAACCACCTTTCGCTGCAATTACACCTGCAAGTCTTTTGGGGGATGTCTCTACCAGCTTTGCACATCTATAGACTGACATTTCTGCCCATTCTTCTTTGCAAAATAGCTCAAGCTCAGTCAGATTGGATGGAGAGCGTCTGTGAACAGCAACTTTAGGCTGTGCACGCCACACAACAGTAGAAGAAGAGCCCACTCTCTGCAAAGTTAACCACGTGTGACAAAGAGACTGAACTCCACCAGTGCACAACCCCCTCTCACACCTGTGCCAGCCTTGGAATCTGCATTCCTTCCATCCCTGTGGCCTCATTATTTACCCAGCTCTGGGTTTCTGGAGCGCGGCCATTTTGGCAGCGTGGGTGGAAAATGGATTACTCTCACATTACCCAGTGGCAACAAATCCTCTTGGATATCGTGCTGAAACACACTGCAAATCCAAGCTTGCCGAGCACGTTTAGTTTAGTTTAGATTAAAGATACAGCGCAGAAACAGGCCCTTCCGTCCACCGTGTCCGCACCGACCAGCGATCCCCGCACACTTACGCTATCGATTAGAACAGGTGTCATGAGTTGTGAGAAGGAGGCAGGAATATGGGATTAAGAGCCATTGATCAGCCATCAGAGCTTGGACACGTTAGAGGCAGAAAACATCTTCCCTATGTTGGGGAAGTCCACAACCAGGGGCCACAGATTAAGAATAAGGAGTAAGCCATTTAGAACGAAGACAAGGAAACACTTTTTCTCACACAGAGCAGAGAAGCACTTTTTCTCACTGTGGAATTCTCTGGAGGCAGGGTCTCTGGATGCTTTCTAGAGAGAGCTAGATAGGGCTCTTAAAAATAGCTGAGTCAGGGGATATGGGGAGAAGGCAGGAACGGGGTACTGATTGAGGATGATCAGCCATGATTACATTGAATGGAGGTGCTGGCTCGAAGGGCCGAATGGCCTACTCCTGCACCTATTGTCTATTGTCTAATGATTGAATGATGGAGTAGACTCGATGGGCCGAATGGTCTAATTCTACTCCTATAACTTGTGAACGTGAGCTATTCTACACACACTAGGGACATTTTACATTTATACCAAGCCAATTAACCTATAAACCTGTACGTCTTTGGAGTGTGGGAGGAAACCGAAGATCTCGGAGAAAACCCACGCAGGTCAAGGGGAGAACGTACAAACTCCGCACAGACGGCGCCCGTAGTCAGGATCGAACCCAGGTCCCTGGCGCTGTGAGGCAGCAACTCTACCGCTGCGCCACCGTGCCCCATGTATAAATATTTGAATGTTTATGCAATCTGCAAGCCTGGGGTTTGAGTGCAAAACCGATTGTGGAATAAGACTGAGAAACGAGGAACTCCAGGTGCCAGTTTACTGAAAAACCCCTCAAAATGCTGAATGAACTCGGCGGGTCAGGCAGCATCCGCAGAGGGAACGGACGGGCGACATTTCAGGTCTTTAGTCTATTTTGAACCTTTTGACCATTCATCCCAATCTGAACCATTGTCTGTCTATCTAGAGTCATAGTCAGTGTGGAAATAGGCCGATCAGCCCAACCTGCCCACACCGACCAACATGTCCCATCTACACTAGTCCCACCTGCCTGCGTTTGGTCCATATCCCTCTAAACATGTCTGATCCATGTACCTATCCATGTACCTATCCATGTACCTATCCATGTACCTATCCATGTACCTATCCATGTACCGATCCATATACCTATCCATGTACCTATCCATGTACCTATCCATGTACTGATCCATATACCTCTCCATGTACCTATCCATATACCTCTCCATGTACCTCTCCATGTACCTATCCATGTACCTATCCATGTACCTATCCATGTACCTATCCATATACCTCTCCATGTACCTCTCCATGTACCTATCCATGTACCTATCCATGTACCTATCCATGTACCTATCCATGTACCTATCCATGTACCTATCCATATACCTATCCATGTACCTATCCATGTACCTATCCATGTACCTATCCATGTACCTATCCATGTACCTATCCATGTACCTATCCATGTACCTATCCATATACCTATCCATATACCTATCCATGTACCTATCCATGTACCTATCCATATACCTATCCATATACCTATCCATATACCTATCCATGTACCTATCCATATACCTCTCCATGTACCTATCCATGTACCTATCCATGTACCTATCCATGTACCTATCCATGTACCTATCCATGTACCTATCCATGTACCTATCCATGTACCTATCCATGTACCTATCCATGTACCTATCCATGTACCTATCCATGTACCTATCCATGTACCTATCCATGTACCTATCCATGTACCTATCCATGTACCTATCCATATACCTATCCATATACCTATCCATATACCTATCCATATACCTATCCATATACCTATCCATATACCTATCCATGTACCTATCCATGTACCTATCCATATACCTATCCATATACCTATCCATATACCTATCCATGTACCTATCCATGTACCTATCCATGTACCTATCCATGTACCTATCCATATACCTATCCATGTACCTATCCATGTACCTATCCATGTACCTATCCATGTACCTATCCATGTACCTATCCATATACCTATCCATGTACCTATCCATGTACCTATCCATTTCCTTCCACAGATGCTGCCTTCTTCCAGAGTTGGAGGACGCTGCCTGTCTTGCTGAGTATTTCAGTGTTAAACACACCTCTGGAGGAACTCAGCATATCAGGCAGCACCAGGGGAGCGAGAAACAGAGTTATGGGTTGATGTTCTTGGGGGGAAAAAAAAGATTAAAAAAAATATTTTAAGTTACAGAGGAGTTACATGTGGAGGGAGTGGGCAGATCAATTTTTAGGGCCAGGACCCTCCTTCAGACTGACAGGAGTAAGGGGAGGGGCGGGGATGGAGGTAAAAGAGAGGTGGGGGTGGGCCAAAGCCCGGCAAGTGATGGATGGATACGCAAGAAACGGCAGATACTGGAATCTTGCACAGAAGACAATTGCTGGAGTAACTCAGCAGGTCAGGCAACATCTCTGGAGAGCGTGGTCGGGAGGCGTTTTGAGTCAGGACATCGCGATCATTTTGAAGAAGTGTCCCAACCTGAAACGTCACCTGGACATGTTCTCCAGAGATGCTGCCTGACCCCCGAGTTACTCCAGCACTTTGTGATTTTGGTTTTGCGGAACGAGATTCAACAACTATTGTCAAAGTTTAGCAATAGTCAAAAGAGTCCACTCGGGGCGCCGGGGAGAAGGCAGCCCTGCCGGCAGTCTGTTCGTTTTCTCTTTCTTTTTTTTATTTTTTAGTTTGTTAAATGTTTTGTTTTTAATGTTCTTCGGTTTGTTTTATGTGGGGGGGGGAGGGGATCGGAGAAAACTTTTTTTCAGGTTCTTACCGTCCCGGAGATGTGATTGATTTTAGGATCACATTCTCCGGGCTCTGCGGCCTACCGTCGATGGAGCTGGAAGCCTCCTCGGACGGTCGTGAGCCCCACCGCGGGGCGTGAACGTAACATTGGAGCGGATCCCTTGCCTGGGATCGCTCCCACCGAGACCACTGTCGACTTGCCAACGAGGGGTCGCAGTCTTGGGTGAGGCTAGTCGGGAGCTCCAACTTCGTGGAAGGTTCACCAGCCCCGACGCGAGGTTCGATCGCCCGGTGTGGGGGAGCTGACACCTCCCCCCGATGCAGGAGCTGAACGCCTCGATGCGGAGGGCCTGAATGCCGCCGGCTACGGGAGTCAAGATCGTCCCGTCAACGGAGGGTCGAGGCCTCCGACCGAGGAAGAACAAAAGGAAGGACTTGGACTTTATTTCGCCTTCCATCACAGTGAGGAATGTGGAGGAGTCACTGTGGTGGATGTTTATGTTAAAATGTGTTTTTTTGCGTGTTCTGTTACTTGTTATTTGTAAGACTGACCTGGCCAATGAAATTCCTCGTATGTTGCAAAATATACTTGGCGAATAAAGTGTGATTCTGATTCTGATTCTTCAAAGTGTCCCACCTTCGAAGGTTAACTCACTCTATCCCAGACTGCGATGAGAGGAACCTTACATTGATGGGAGGACCTCATGCAGATGTCACAACAGCTCGACAGATTGTTGCAATCCTATTTCCTAATCAGTCTGGCGCACAAGAAGGTTTAACTAAAGTTCAGCAGCAAGCCGGAATGCGTAGGGTTTTCCACAAGATTGGACCAGTCAAAAATAACAGTGGAACCCATGACAAGGGAGGCACAGTAGCACAGCGGTAGAGTTGCTGCCTTGCAACACCAGAGATGTGGGTTCCATCCTGACCACTGGTGCTGTCTGTACAGAGTTTGCACGCACTCCCTGCGACCGTGTGGGTTTTCTCTAGGTGCTCCGGTTTCCTCCCACATCCCAAGGTTAACTGACTTCTGTAAATTGTCCCTAGTGTGTAGGATAGTGCTAGGATATGGGGTGATCGCTGGTCGGCACGGACTTGGTGTGCCAAAGGACCCTTTTTCCAAGCTGTATCTCCAAAGTCTAAAGTGTAAATCTGCACAAATCTGACAGGTGGTGGCAGTACAGAGAGGTCTGCTACCTCACAGCTCCTGAGACTAGGGTTGCCAACCCGAAACATCGCCTATTCCTTCACTCCATAGATGCTGCCTCACTCTCAGAGTTTCTCCAGCATTTTTGTCTACCATAGGAATCCGAGGGGTCACTTTTTCACACAAAGGGCGGTGGGTGTATGGAACGAGCTGCCAGAAGAGGTAGTTGAGGCAGGGACTATCCCAATGTTTAAGTAACTGTTAGACAGGTACATGGATGGGACAGGTTTGGAGGGATATGGGCCAAACGCGGGCAGGGAGGATTGGTGTAGCTGGGACATGTTGGCCGGTGTGGGAATGTTGATTCCATGCTGTATCACTCTATCACTAGGACTAACAGCCCACTGAATCTTTATGTAAGCGGTGCCATTTTGGCAATGATACACGCGACAACAACAGTCTAAACTAAGCCAAAGTAGCGGAAAGCTTCCGACTTACGATCCAGTAGGCGATGATGGCTCCTTGCAGAAATCCCACCAGGACGTCGGATGGATGGTGCCGGTAATCGGAGATGCGGGTGAGGCCGGTGTAAATTGCCATCATGATTAGGAGGGCCTGCAGCAGGGGCCTCAGCAGCCGCGCACCTTTCCAGGTGAACCGGGCCTCCAGGTAAAACTGCGGGCGACAGAAACCAACCTTCAGCTTGCCATTACTCCCATTACAATTACTCCCATTACAATTACTCCCATTACAATTACTCCCATCATTATTACTCCCATTACAATTACTCCCATTACAATTACTCCCATTACAATGAGTTCCATCATTATTACTCCCATTACAATTACTCCCATCACTATTACTCCCATTACACCACATTGTTTTCAACACATCTCCAGCGCAGGTACCTAACGCGGCTCCCAAGACAAGTGTGACCTGTAAATACACTGGGTGCCGCAGCGGTAGAGTTGCTGTCTTACAGCGCCAGAGACCCGGGTTCGATCCTGACTAAGGGTGCTGTCTGTGCGGAGTTTGTACGCTCTCCCCGTGACTTGTGTGAGTTTTGTCCGGGTATTCTGTTTCCTCCCACACTCCTTAGATGTACAGGTTTGTAGGGAAATTGGCTTGGTATAATTGTAAATTGACTCTAGTGTGTGTAGGATAGCGTTAGTGTGTGGGGATCGCTGGTCGGTGCAGACTCGGTGGGCCGAGGGGCCGCTTTCCGTGCTGTATTTCTAAACTAAACTACTGTTGCCTACAAGGCTGAGCAACTATAGTCTGCAGGCTGATGTTTTTCTCTTCACTCTACCTGTTGTACTGGTGTTTGGCTTGTTTGTATTCATGTGCAAAGGTCCACCACCAATTTCCTAGGCACCCTTGGTGCCAGAGCCTTTCAGGATTATCCGTAATGCCGGACCAACAGAGATCACGGCCCCTGACGGCCCCTGACAGGGCAGCAGAGGGGTCGAGATACTGGCCAGAGACGTCAGCGATCGGAACAGCTCCGGTCGGGCGGAGTTTCCAGAGCCCCGGCCGCAGGGGGAAAGTTTGACCCGCCAATCGGCTACGGAAGTCAGCGACGGCTCAGGACAGACCGAAGTTCCAGAGCACGACCTCACATGACATGGGCGTCACATATTTTGGAGGGACTTGCGGCGAGGATTTCAAGTGGGCTCTTTGTCCGGTTTAAAGATGGGGTTGGACTAGCTGTTGCCAGAAACTCGGCGGTGGACCTGTAGTGTTACCCGATATCGTTGGGTAGCATGCAAAATAAAAGCTTTTCACTGTACCTCAGTACACACCACAATAAGAAACATAAACCTACTGATGGACTCAGGCACACCTAGAAATATTAATGCGCTCTGAGATCTCATGCAAATAATAACACATTCCCAGGGACTTTGGGCCAATACCTTGCTCTTGCAGGGTCAGTTACAAATATTGACTCTCTCAGCGAGGCCTGTAAATACTGCTGTTTACAAATAGAGCAAAGCCTTCAGGTGTTGGCTATTCATTAGCCTCATCGCCCAGAACTCACCAACAAGCACCAAGACCTGGCTTGGCTGGCGGTGAGGGGAGCCCTCCAAGTCAGATCCTTCCTGCACCGTCGGAACCTCACTACCAGCGCACGCTGCCCTCGGGACGGCTGCTATGGAGAGGAGACGGTTGCCCACCTCTTTGCAGAGAGGGGATTCGCAAAGAGAGTCTGGAGAGGTCTGCAATGGGTCCCTGTCACGGTTTATTCCGAACAGCTCCATCACAGAGGACTCTGTGATTTACGGACTGTTCCCAGGGACACATTCAGAGACTGAAATCAAGTGCTGCTGGAAGGTCATCAATTCGGTGAAAGACGCTCGAGCGTTGTTCACCACCCAGCGGAGCGAGATGTCCGTCGGGGAATGTTGCCGACTGGCCCACTGCAGGAGTACGTGCTGAGGGCCGCACTGAAGCTCGGTGCAGCCAACGCCAAGGCTCGGTGGGGGAGGGCCACAGTCTAGGGTCCTTCCGCTGCTGGACATGGGGGGCAGAGTCTGGTGGAAGGGATCCCACGCCAGTGGGCCACATTAGTGGCAAGGATGGGGGATAAATTTGTGAAATTTGAGCAATGAATGTAAACAGGATTGAATAATTGGTATAGCCTCCGAAAATGTCGGATGAAATTTTTTTTGCATGGTTCATGTCTGGCATATATTTATTACCCGAATAACGTCTAATTTAAAAATTTTTTAAAAGTTGGCTATTTATTAACACTCAAAGACCGAAACACTTCTATATAATCTGTGGGAATCTTCAGTGTACAAATATAAAAGACCCTGCTGAGGTATCTTAAAGATTTCCTGAAAATTGCCCACCCTTTAAGGAACCCTCCTGAAAATATTGATATAGAAATGTCTCCAATCCTTCATTCTGAAAGACGGCATCAACCACTTTAAGGAAGCCGTGTTCCAAAAAGAATTTTGGTTCAGTATTAGATTCCGTTTAGAGATACAGCATGGATCCTGTTCGTCTGTCGCTATGGATACCGACCATGTTATACTGAGCAAAACACAAAGTGCTGGAGAAACCCAGCAGGTCAGGCAGCATCTGTGGAAGGGATGGATGGACAAGACAAGGTTTTGGGCCAGGACCGTTCTTCAAACTAATGGGAGTGTGTGGGGGGACAGAGCTGGGAAAGCGATTGAGGACAGGCCCATGTTATAGTAATGTTTATAATGTTTATGTCCACCCCCTGGTGGAGGTATCCAACACTAGAGGGCATAACTGCAAGGTGAGAGGGGGAAAGTTTAATGGAGATTAGACTAAGTGCAGACCTGTGTGGTCTATTCCCCCAACGGGAGCTGATAAAGCTGTTTTTGAAATGAGGCCTTCCCCCTGATGTCACTGGAATGTGGTGGAATGTGTTTTTTCACTGTACCGTTGGGGTGGGGGGGGGGGGGTTTGGGCATTATGTACCGTTGGGGGAGGGGAGCATTGTGGCATCACTGGGAAGCTAGTGTTTTAAAAGGTGGTTTTGGCTTTTTATTAGACTTTTGAAGACAACGTTGATGGTTGCTCTTACCATCTCAGAAATTCCTACGTTACAGATCAGATACAAACCAGCTCAGATACAAACTTGTCACACTGGTTATCTGATAGTGTTGAATTCCTGAAGGCTGCAACGATTTCAAACAGAAGATGAGATACCATTCCTCAAGCTTTTAGATTGGAACTCCTTGAAATTGTGCAAGAGTTCAAAGCTGAGAGGTCAGAGTTGAAATGGAGAATTAAAGATGGGGGCAAATGGAAGTTCATGGCTAGTCTGAACAAGGGTCGTGACTAGGGCTGCCCACGTTCTCACTCCCAAATAAGGAACAAAATACGGGACAAATTCCCGACAGCAATTCGTTGACCGACTAGGCCGTGGCTGGGTGAATGATGAGTTGGCCCCGGGTGCTGGACTGCACACAAAGCCCAGCCGGCGGGCCAGCTGAGGAGTTTTGGCCCGCGCAATGTCCGGCGCCCCGTCCAACTCATGAACTGATGATCGGCCATGAGAAGGAGGGGTGGTGGTGGTGTCGGGGGTAAGCGAAGGTCCGAAGGTCGGACAGCTGGCCGGGCTGCCGAGCGACCGACGGGGCCACGGGCAAGGTGCTGCTGCTGCTGCTGCACTCCACGGGCTGCACTACGTCGGGACGGGTGAGGCGGGGCCGGACGCGGCGCTCCGACCCGACAGTCCCCTCGACCCGAGTAGCAGCGGTCAAATACGGGACAAGGGCGGTCCTGTACGGGACAAACCAACTTAGCCCAAAATACGGGATGTCCAGGCTAATACGGAACAATTGGCAACCCTGGTCGTGACCCAAAACGTCACCTATTCCTTTTCTCCAGCGATGCTGTGTGACCCGCTGAGTTACTCCAGCATCTTGTGTCTATCTTCTGTATAAATCAGCATCTATATTACCCAATGTTATCTAGGGTAGAAATGTTTCACCTCTATGTCTTTCTCAGTAGTTGCCAGGATTGGAAATATGTCCTCAGGCCAAGGTTGGAGATATCTCAAGCTGCTTAGGAACTCATGACCTGAGGCTCCAGAGTCCAGAATTCCAAACATTAGACATCGGCCTTTTATTTCGAAACCCTTGGCCAACAATTGAAAGCATACATGGCAAATCCTAGGAACGTTGGTTAGAAAACATCTCATTCAGTCCGACCAAACCATACAAGATTCAGAACAAGTACGTTTAAATCAGTCTGAAGAAGGGTCCCGACCCAAAACGTCACCCATCCTTTTTCATCAGGGATTTTCATCGGACCTGCCGAGTTACTCCAGCACTTTGTGTTTATCCTTGGTGTACACCTGCACCTGCAGTTCCTTGCTTCTATGAGTCATCCTTGAGGCCTGACGAAGGACAAGTGGACCTGGAATGTTAATGGTTTATGGCTCCACGGATGCTGCCTGACCTGCTGAGGTTTTCTGGCATTTGCTGCTTTTGCCTCAGTTATCCCGAAATCCTGACCAACGCATGACACCGGAAAAGACACTGTTCCATTCATCCCATCTCACATCCTTCCATGCCTACCCACAACAATTTGCACATCAGCACCCACATGTCACAAGCCAGAGTGATAAGCCATTTTAGGATGAATTGAGGATGTCTAAAGGGCCTGTCCCATTTGGGTGTAATTTGTGTGACATGCAGGTGGCGCGTGAAGATTTTGGGCATCACAAAATCCTGGGGCGCCGCGCGGGTCGTGCGTTGTGACGCGTAAATGACGTGCAAATGACTCCCAAGTGGAACAGGCCCTTTAGGCACTATGTAAATGCAAATTTTCAACATTTTCATTATATTTGTGGAATACCATCTCGCTGCAAGTAACCTCCACAAAATTTAGAACCACCTTGCCAAAACAAATACGTTCCTTTTTGTGACATGGGAAGGAACGGTGCAGTTTTGTCTATTGACTCAAAATGCTAGAGTAACCCAGCGGGACAGGGAGCATCTCTGGAGAGAAGGAATGGGTGATATTTCAGGTCGAGACCCTTCCTCAGAATGCAGATGAAAGGTTTACACCGAAGATAGACACAAAGAGCTGGAGTAATTCGGGTAACATCTCCGGAGAAAAGGAATTGGTGACATTTCGGGTCGGAATACTCATTTTCTCAGTCTGAAGAAGGGTCCCGACCTGCAACACCGCCTTTGTCACACTGAGGGTCCTTTCCCATCTCACAGCCCCTGCCTTGCCTAATCTGGGACACTCCAAGCGGTGAAACAGGTAACACTTCAGTGATAAATCGTCCATGAAACATAGAGCCCTTGCCAATAGCACGAGGTTAGACAACCTGAACACGTCAGCTCCCGACACTTTTAATCACCACGCCAAACACATTCTCCACGGTTTGGGCCACTGGGTTAATAGGGTCAGCCCAGGATAACACGGTGGAATCTTAAAGCATTTTTACAAGTGATTCTGTGCTACAAGTTCAGACATGGGGAGACGGAATCAGAGACAAGAGAAATACAGTAGCATAAACAACCATCATTTGCAAAAGTATTTTCATTTACAAATTGGTAGTGTCTCCCGCTTTTAAATAATGATTCTAAATTGGTTTGTGGGGAAATATATTTGGCAAATGAATCCCTTCTGAGTTACAAAATCTCATGCTCAGAAGAGTGAATTTTAAACTGGAAGTTCACTAACACATCAGGAATCATTTGCAAGGTAGGGAAAAGGCCATTCAGCCCACTGGGTTGATTCTAGCTCCCAGCAGAGCAATCCATTAAACCCGCTCTTCCTGCTACTTATTTCCTTGCTGCCTTATTCTTTCACACACACACACGCACATGCACGGCCTCCAATGTTTCTTTAATTCTTTGGCCATTTCCCCTGCACTGGAGGGTAATGCGCAGCTGCCAACTTGTCTTGGGATGTGGGAGGAAATGGGAGCACCCAGAGGAAATCCGCGCGGTCACACGGAAAATAATGAAACATTGGTGGAGAGAGTTCCCCAGGTCAGGGTCACACTGGGCCCGTGGGGTGAGGGTCAAAACCGCCAGCTGCCGTTAACAGGGTGACATGCTGACGCAGCGCGTAGAGTTGCTGCCTCACAGCGCCAGAGACCCGGGTTCCATCCTGACTGCGGGTGCTGTCTATACGGTGTTTGTGCCTTCTCCCCGTGACCACATTAGCGTTCACCAAGTGCTCCGGTTTCCTCCCACACTCCAAAGACGTGCAGATTTGTTGGTTAATTGGCTTTGGTAAAATTGTAAATTGTCCCCTCGTGCGTGGGATAGCGGTAGTGTACGGGGATCGCTGGTTGGCGCGGACCCGGTGGGCCGAGGTTCCACCTGGGCTCCACAAAGGATCGCAAACTTGCTCGCTTTTAATTTTAATCTCTAACTTCAGATAGCCCTTGCTTTCTCTCTCCATCCCCTCCCCATCCAGAGTTACATAGAAACATAGAAAATAGGTGCAGGAAGAGGCTATTCGGCCCTTCGAGCCAGCACTGCCATTCAATGTGATCATGGCTGATCGTCCGCTATCAATAACCCATGCCTGCCTTCTCCCCATATCCCTTGACTCCACTAGCCCCTGGAGCTCTATCTAACTCTCTCTTAAATCCATCCAGTGATTTGGCCTCCACTGCCCTCTGTGGCAGGGGATTCCACAAATTCACAACTCTCTGGGTAAAAAAAGTTTTTTCTCAGCTCAGTCTTAAATGACCTCCCCTTTATTCTACGACTGTGGCCCCTGGTTCTGGACTCACCAGACATTGGGAATAGTTCTCCCACTCATCTTACTGTCTCCGCCTGCATTCTATCTTTGTCCCGTCCACTCCCCCGACATCAGTCTGAAGAAGGGTCTCGACCCAAAACGTTGCCATTCCTTCTCTCCGGAGATGCTGCCTGTCCCGCTGAGTCACTCTGGCATTTTGTGTTTTCCTTTGGTGGGCCGAAGGGCCTGATTCCTATTGCATCTCTAAACGAAACTATACGCCAGCTGCCCGGATGTGGGCCAGGCATGGGCAGATGCTAGGATGGACATCTTGGTCAGAGTGTATGAGCTGGCTCTATGACCAGGTGGCACCCTTGCACCTCCATTGATGCATTGATAACAAAACTGGAACAGGAAAGGACTCAAAGTGCTGGAGTAACTCACTGGGTCTGGAGAATGTGGATAGCTGACGTTTTGCGTCAGGACCCTTCACCAGATCTGAATGAATTAGTCTGAAGAAGGGTCCCGACCTGAAACGCCACTATCCACAATCTTCAGAGATGCTGCCTGACCCGCGGAGTTACTCCAGCACTTTGTGGCTTTTTTTCTATGGTTGTAAACCGGCATCTGCAGTTCCTGGTTTCCACCCATGGCTGTTATGCGTTGTGTTCTGTCCCACGTTGAGCTCCCACTGGTCCCAGCTCACGGGAAGCGTGCGCTGGCTGGAGACCGCGGTACGTGCTCCAGCGGGCGTGAGCAGCTAGGGTACTCCGAGGTCCCGCTGTCCCTTCGCCCCGCGCCTCCCACCAAACGCCCGGCGGGTTTGAGGGTGAGAACAGACCGAGCCGTTTGCTGTGCTTCAGAAGGGGAAATGCCGTTCTATTTAAAGGGGAACCTGACCCAATTGTTAAAGAAATGACAAAACCTCAACCGTTTCCACTGAAACGCCTCGCATGGGTGTGCGTGCGCGTGAGTGGACCGTGGCAAAGCTCAGCTAACCGCCTTCTTCCTGGTGCTCTAAATGCTGCGTGTTTTTCCTCAACCACTTCCCCCGTGTAAAACATCGGGTTAAATGCACAGAGACAGCTGTGTTCACTCCCCCAGCTCAGAAACAGGCCCTTCAGCCCAGCCTCCCCATGCTGACCTACGCTAGTTCCACCAGCCCACACCACACATGGAACGGTCCTTCTCTGCGCCAGCGCACTGTCCGGGTTTTCCAACCTACCTCATTACGGGACATTGGATTTTTTTTCTCTGGAACTATATCACCCTTTACCAGAGTTTACAACTCACCGAAGCCAGTTAACCCACAGTCCTGCACGTCTTTGGAGTGTGGGAGGAAACCGGAACACCCAGAGAAGGCCCATGCGGTCACGGGGAGAACGTACTAACTCCATACAGGCAGCACCCGTAGTCAGGATCGAACCCGTGTCTCTGGCGCGGTAAAGGGCCTGTACCACTGCGGTGACCTAATTGGCAAGTTTAGACGAGTTTGCCCTCGATTTATTCTCGCAGCATGGTCGACACAAGGTCCTAGGAGGTCTTTGTAACTCTCCTTCATGCTCGAGAGTAGTCCCTGCGTACTCGAGGCCCTAGCTAGGTCGCGGTGTATTTTTCAACATGCTGAAAAATGCCCTTCAGTTAAAAAAACGTTGCCATGGAAAAAAATTGATATTTTTTTTACTCGTAGGTTTAATCGAAGTAGGTCGTAGTAGGTCGGCATGTTATTCATAGGTAATCGAGGTAGTCGTAAATAGTCTTCAACATAGTCGAAGGGAAGTCGAAGGAGATCGAAGGAGGTCACCTTCACTCTCCACTATTCGGTGTCCAATTTTCCCAAAGCTAGTCGAAGCTAGTCTTCAACATAGTTGAAGCTGGTCTTCAACATGACATTTTTTCAAACTCTCCTAAACTCTTCTAAACTGGCCAATTAGGTCACCGCAGTGCGACAGCCCCTTAAGGCAGCAACTCTACCGCTATACCACCCTGTCGGTCAAACCCGGACTCACACCTTCTCACCCCTTCCCCCTCCCACTCCATTCCTTCCTCTGGCCTCACCATTCACAAATCTTCAATTCTTTTGTCTCGCACCTTTTTTAATCTCTTGTCGGTACTCATGACAATGATAAACCAACACCCGTGATATTTCCATGTTCAGAAGTCCAGCAGACCGCTTGTAGGATCACAATTGTAGAGATTGGGATCCTTCGTTACAGTTTCCTGGAAACTTGTAAATTGGATTTAAGTCAATTGGGATGCACTGATTTTTCGACATGATGTGTAGAAGGTTTGGCACCCCCCCCCCCCCCCCCCTCCCCTCTCAACCCTCTGCGATTGTTTTATGCTCAACTTCCTGCCAGGAAATTCCAAGTTTCCACAGGAAGAACCAGCCAAAATCCAAACTCAAAATCAAGCTTTTCCGAATGCCGACTCCCAGTCTCTCCATGGATTTAAAGTTCCAGTCAGACTTGCTACTTTTTTCCAGGTCGCCTTTGTAGTGATTAATACTGTACGTAACACAAGAAACAGCAACCTTCTGGTCGCACATTCTGGAATGAGTTGCCAGAGAAAGCTATAGAAGTTTTCCCCAAAATCTTCAGTTTCCTCCTACTCTCCATAGACCTACAGGTTTGTAGGTTAATTGTGTAGGAAGGAACTGCAGATGTTGGGCTCACATTGAAGATAGACACTAAATGCTGGAGTAACTCAGCGGGACAGGCAGCATCTCTGGATGGAAGGAATGGGTGACGTTTCGGGTCGAGACCCTTCTTCAGACTGATATGTGCCTGTCTAAATGTTTCTTAAACGTTGGAATAGTCCCAGCCTCAACTACCTCGTTCCACACACCCACCGCCCTATGTGTAATAAAGGTGCCCGATTAAATCTTTCCCCCTCACCTTAAACCCACGTCCTGTGGATTCTTGAAGTCTCCCAGGTTAATTGGCTTGGTATAAATGTACTTTGTCCCTAGTGTGTGTAGGATAGTGTTAATATGCGGGGATCGCTGGTCTGTGTGGACTCGGTGGGCCGAAGGGCCTGTTTCCCCGCTGTATCACAACTAAACTAAACTAAACTAAAAAACATATAACAGTACGGATGGAGAACATGCCCCTCGGCTCACAATATCTGTGCCGAACATGATGCCAAGTCCATCACCTACCCACCTGCATATGATCCACATCCCTCCATTTCCTGCATTCCCATGTGCTTATCTAAAATGCATTTTTAATTGCCATTCATCTATCTGCCTCTTCCACCATCTGGTATTCCAGAGAAAACAATCCAAATCTGTCCAAACCTCTCCCTGTAGCTAACACCCTCCAATCCAAGAACCACCCCGGTAAAACTCCTCTGCACCTTGACCAAAGCCTCCACATCCTTCCTGCCATGGGGTGACCAGAACTGCATGCAATACTCCAAAAGCAGTCGAAACAAAGTCCTATAGAGCTGCATCGTGACAGCCTTACTCTTAGACTCAGCGCCCCAACCTCTGAGGGCAAGCATGTCACAAGTCTTCTTTATTTACTTGTATCGCCAGATTCAGGAAGTTATTAGATAGGGCTCTTAAAGATAGCGGAGTCTAGGGATATGGGGAGAAGGCGGGAACGGGGTACTGATTGGGGATGATCAGCCATGATCACAGTGAATGGCAGTGCTGGCTCGAAGGGCCGAATGGCCTTCTCCTGCACCTATTGTCTATTGTCTTGGACCCCAAGATCCCTCCGTACATATGGACAGACATTTGGACAGGTCCATAGATAGGTGGGGGTTAGAGGGATATGGACTAAACATGGCAAATGGGACTCGCTTGGAGATGAGCAGGAATTTCTTTAGTCAGAGGGTGGTGAATCTGTGGAATTTGTTGCCACAGACGGTTGTGGAGGCCAAGTCATTGGGTATTTGTAAGGTGGAGGCTGACAGAATGTTGATTAGTACGGGGGTCGGGGTTATGGGGAGAAGGCAGGAGAATGGGGTTGAGAGGGGATGTTGAATGGCGGAGTAGACTTGATGGGCCGAATGGCCTAATTCTGCTCCTAGTACTCATGAACTTATGACAGGAGGGAAGGAACTGCGGCCTCCTCTAATTCGGAGTCGAATATACCCCCTCCGTGTAATGCAGGATCTCGGATGAGTCAGGAAGATTTGGGAATCCCCATCTGCTGATAATGGACTAGTGTTTAAGAGACAACCCACGTTCAAATTGAAATTCCCAGTCCATTTTTTTCCTGGAAACTGCAAAGCCCGATTGACTGGAATTAATCAAAGGCTGCAGGAAGTCAGACGAGTATTCCGGCATTACATCACTTGAGAAGCCAAGCTCAGAGCGTGTGGGAGTAGGGAGCGTGCTAGACTTAAGTGGCATGAATTTAATGAAAATCAGATCGAGCAGCAGTCTTTTCCATTAAACACCTGGAGGTACAATGTGCCGCTGCCGAGACTGTTGCAGCTGAGAGCAAGCGGTTCACCACCCTCGATAATTAACAACTGTAATGGTCACTGCCCTCAAGTTTAATCCACACGTTATTCCTGCTTAATTACTCACAAGGATATTAACTCCTTCAGCATTGATTGTGTATGGGGCAAAGTTCATTTTGATCCGCACCGTTAAATATAACATTTTAGTTCAGTTCAGTTTCGAAATACAGCGTGGAAATAGACCCTTCGGTCCACCAAGTCCGTGCCGACCAGCGATCCCCGTACACTAGCACCACCCTACACACTAGGGCCAATTGAGAATATTTACCGAAGCCAATTAACTCTACAAACCTGGACCTCTTTGGAGTGTGGGAGGAAACCGGAGCTCCTGGAGACAACCCACGCAGGCCACGGGGAGAACGTGCAAACTCCATACAGACAGCACCCGTAGTCAGGATTGAACCCGGGTCTCTGGCGCTGTGAGGGAGTAACTCTACCGCCACGGGGCAGTGCCGCCCGAATGAATTAAGGGACATTAGCTACAAGGAGAGATCAGACAAGTGTGGTTTGTAGGGAGCCTTAAAGCCCTGTCCCACGCCACGAGTTAATTCCAAGAGCTCTCCCGAGTTTAAAACAAATCAAACTCATGGTAAGCACAGAGAATGTACGTCGCGGGTACGTCGGAGCTCGGGGACGTCTCTTAGCGGCTCATAACGCTAACGGCAGGCACTCGGGAAGACTCGCTAACGGCAGGTAAGCACAGGAAGACTCGTGAAGATTTTTCAACACGTTGAAAAATGTCC
Source organism: Raja brachyura (assembly GCA_963514005.1). Next base: position 16,757,672 of record OY740816.1, read on the forward strand.
ACGAGAGCCCCGAGTACCGACGAGTGGCCATTACCGTAAATATCCGAGTTCGAATCAGGGCAAACTCGGGGAGAGCTCTTGGAACGAACGCGTACCGTGGGACAGGGCTATGAAGGGCCTGTCCCACTGTACGAGGTAATTCTAAAGAGTTCTCCCGTCGAAGGTGGAAATGTAAGGCCAAGGCTGCTTGGCTTCAAGGTGAGAGCTGGAAAATGTAAAGGAGATGTGCGTGGCAAGTTTTTGCCCAGAGAGTGATGGGTGCCTGGAACGCATTGCCAGCGGGTGGTGGTGGTGGTGGCAGATACGATAGTGACATTTAAGAGGTTTTCACTTCGCCAACTTCAGCTAAACACATGGATATGTAGGGGATAGAGGTTCATGGATTACATGTAAGCAGAAGAATAGACACAAGGAACTGCAGATGCTGGTTTACCAAAAAAGACACAAAGTGCTGGAGTAATGAGTGGGTCAGGCAGCATCTCTAGAGAACTTGGATAGGTGATGTTTCGGTGATCAACTAATTCTTTCTCAGCAGCCAGAGATTACGTGACTGGACATTTATTAATACATGTCCAGTCATTGCTCATTTCCTGGCTCTGTGGCCCCTTGCCCGTTTGGAAGAGCCAATGTAACTTAAGGGCCTGTCCTACCAGCATCCGACTCCATGCGATGAGCGCGATCAAACTAGAAGCGGGGGCTGCGCGGAGGTCGGGTGATCCCCATGTACAGGGCCGTTCCCACCAGCATGCGCCCGCATGCGGCAAGCGCGACCAAACCGGCAGCGAGGGCCGCGCGGAGGTCGGGTGAGTGGCGCAACGCGGCGCAAAGTGAGGCGAACTTGGAGCGAAGTCTTAAAGGAAAGTTCGCCAGGACAGAGAGGGGCACACAGAGAGGGGCACAGAGGCACACACACAGAGGGCCACGGAGCCACACACATAGAGGGTCACGGAGGCACCTACAGATAGGTTCACGGAGGCACGATGTCGAGAAGGTGTGTAATGTGTTGAGGCGACTGTGAGCCGACAAGCCGTTGCCGCGCGGAAATTTTGAACACGGTCAGTTTTTCGGAGCCCCGCGCGATGTCGGGACGAACTCCGCACAATTCTGCACGGCTCCGGCGATCGAAGTGGGACCGGCCCCGCGACGCCGGACGGCTCAAGCGACCACGTTAGGTCGCGCTCATCGCATGGAGTTGCATGCTGGTGGGACAGGCCCTTTATAAAGAGCCACCTGCAACTCACACTGGTGTATCTCGACATTACTCCACAGTAGAACAGGTTCGTCAAGGATAAAAATAGTTGCTGAATGAGGGGAAGATTGCTTTCCAGACAAAAAAATTACTGAGAGCTTTTCAAGCAAAACCAGTGAAACTCCCTTCACACACTTCAACAAAGAAACCATTCTTCAAAAGGCTCGGTTGCAACTTTGGAGAATCCGGCCATTATTTGGGAGGTTTTACATTGCAGATGCAACTTGCTGCATCACAACCCGTTTGCAAACTGGAAATCTGCATCAAAACTACACGTTTGAGGAATGTTTAAGGACTGCACAGTGGTGGAGCTGGTACAGCACCAGATCCAGACCCCCAGGCACTGTATGTGCGGAGTTTGCACGATCTCCCTGCGACCGGATGATCAGCCATGATCACATTGAATGGGGGTGCTGGCTCGAAGGGCCGAATGGCCTACTCATGCACCTGTTGTCTATTGAACGCATGGGTTCCTCCGGGTACTCCGGTTTCATAGAAACATAGTAAAATAGGTGCAGGAGTAGGCCATTCGGCCCTTCGAGCCAGCACCGCCATTCAATATGGTCATGGCTGATCTAACACCCTGTTCCTGCTTTTTCCCCATATCCCTTGACTCCTTTAGCCCTAAGAGCTAAATCTAACTAAGGGAGGAGATTGCTGAAGTTCTGGCCACAGAAGATGAGTCAGATCACTGGAGGACACAGTGGCACAGCGGTAGAGTTGCTGCCTCACAGCGCCAGAGACCCGGGTTCGATCCTGACTCCGGGTGCTGTGTGTATGGAGTTTCTATGTTTTCTCTGTGACCGCATGGATTTTCTCCCGGTGCTCCAGTTTCGTCCCACATTCCAAAGATGTGCAGGTTTATAGGCTAATTCACTTCTGCGAATTGTCCCTAGTGTGTCGGATGCAACTGGTGTACAGGTGATTGTGGAGTCCAGCACCCGGGGCCAACTCATCATTCACCCAGCCACGGCCGAATTGCCGTGTGGGTTTCCTCTCAAAGCCCATAGACGTGCGGGTTTGTAGGCTAATTGGCCCATCTGTGAAATGGTCGATGGTCAGCATGGACTCGGTGGGCCGAAGGGCCTGTTTGTATGGTGTTTTCACAAACTAAGTCCGTGCAGTCCACTGAATCCACACCAACCATCACACTAATTCTATGTTATTCCACTTTTCATCCACTCCCTGCACACTACAGGTGATCGACCGTCGGTCTGGACTTGGTGGGCCGACATGTCTGTGTCTCTAAATTAAAACTGAACCTAAAGGAGTTTGTGGTGAATTTGAAGCACTTTGTTTTGATTTAGGTTTATAATCTAGGAGTGGGTTGTTAAGTGGTAAATTGAATTTGCAACAAAAAAGTTAGTAGATAATGACTAGAATAAATTGACCTATCTACACTTAAGGGTACAGTGCCTGGCAGTCCAACGCTGCATGGGGCACCACTAGGGGCTGCCAACGTTCTCACTCCCAAATAAGGGACAAAAGGTCAAAATACGGGATAAATTCCCGACGGCAATTCGTTGGCCGACTGGGCCGTGGCTGGGTGAATGATGAGTTGGCCCCGGGTGCTGGACTGCACACAAAGCCCAGCCGGCGGGCGGGCCAGCTGAGGAGTTTTGGTTCGATACCCCGTCCAACTCATGAGCTGATGATCGGCCGTGAGAAGGAGGGGTGGTGGTGGTGTCGGGGGGTAAGCGAAGGTCCGAAGGTCGGACAGCTGGCCGGGCTGCCGAGCGACGGGGCCACGGGCGAGGCGCTGCTGCTGCTGCTGCTGCACTCCATGGGCTGCACCACGTGAGGCGGGGTGAGGCGGGGCCGGACGCGGCGCTCCGACCCGACAGTCCCCTCGACCCGAGTAGTAGCGGTCAAATACGGGACAATTGCAGTCCCGTACAGGACAAACCAATTTAGCCCAATATATGGGATGTCCCGGCTAATACGGGACAGTTGGCAACCCTGGGCACCACTGACCAGAACATCACCTGAACCCAAGGCAACAAGTGCAGGTCAGAAGCAGCGTCTGTCAGAAGGAACTGCAGGCACGTGAATCTTGAGCAAAGATAGATAGATAGGTTAATGCACATTGTCTTTTACCCAGCGTACGGGAATCGAGAATCAGAGGACATAGATTTAAGGTGTGTGGGGAAGATCATAGCAAAAACTATTTGAGTATAGGAGCAGGGAGGTTCTACTTCAGTTGTACAGGGTCTTGGTGAGACCACACCTGGAGTATTGCGTACAGTTCTGGTCTCCAAATCTGAGGAAGGACATTATTGCCATAGAGGGAGTGCAGAGAAGGTTCACCAGACTGATTCCTGGGATGTCAGGACTGTCTTATGAACAAAGACTGCATAGACTCGGTTTATACTCTCTAGAATTTAGGAGATTGAGAGGGGATCTTATAGAAACTTACTAAATTCTTAAGGGGTTGGACAGGCTAGATGCAGGAAGATTGTTCCCGATGTTGGGGAGGTCCAGGACAAGGGGTCACAGCTTAAGGATAAGGGGGAAATCCTTTAGGACCGAGATGAGAAGTACTTTTTTCACACAGAGAGTGGTGGGTCTCTGGAACTCTCTGCCACAGAGGGTAGTTGAGGCCAGTTCATTGGCTATATTTAAGAGGTAGTTAGATGCGGCCCTTGTGGCTAAGGGGATCAGAGGGTATGGAGAGAAGGCAGGTACGGGATACTGAGTTGGAAGATCAGCCATGATCATATTGAATGGCGGTGCTGGCTCGAAGGGCCGAATGGCCTCCTCCTGCACCTAATTTCTATGTTTCTATGTTTCTATTTAAGGTGAAGGGGAGGGAAAGATTTACTAGGAGCCTGAGGGGTAACTTTTTTACACAAAGAGTGGTGGGTGTACGGAACGAGCCGCCAGAGGAGATAGTTGAGGCAGGGACTATCACAACGTTTAAGAAACATTTGGACAGGTGCATGGATAGGACAGGTTTAGAGGGGGAGACTCTGTTACCCAAAGTGTTGGAGGAACTCAGCAGGTCAGACAGAATGGACAGATGGCCAACCATTCGAGGCCCATTTTACAGCAAAGATTGAAATTTGAATAAACGGCACACTCATACATAATAATACTCAGACAGATTGCCGTCTCACCCGCTGAGTTATTCCAGCATTTTGTGTCACATTCCTACCCAAGTTTTTCTAATCATAGAAACATAGAAACATAGAAAATAGGTGCAGGAGTAGGCCATTCGGCCCTTCGAGCCTGCACCGCCATTCAATGGCTGATCATCCAACTCAGTATCCTGTACCTGCCTTCTCTCCATACCCCCTGATCCCTTTAGCCACAAGGGCCACATCTAACTCCCTCTTAAATATAGCCAATGTACTGGCCTCAACTACCTTCTGTGGCAGAGAATTCCACAGATTCACCACTCTCTGTGTGAAAAATGTTTTTCCCATCTCAGTCCTAAAAGATTTCCCCCTTATCTTTAAACTGTGACCCCTTGTCCTGGACTTCCCCAACATTGGGAACAATGTTCCTGCATCTAGCCTGTCCAACCCCTTAAGAATTTTGTAAGTTTCTATAAGATCCCCCCTCAATCTTCTAAATTCTAGCGAGTATAAGCCGAGTTTATCCAGTCTTTCTTCATATGAAAGTCCTGCCATCCCAGGAATCAGTCTGGTGAACCTTCTCTGTACTCCCTCTATGACAAGAATGTCTTTCCTCAGATTTGGAGACCAAAACTGTACGCAATACTCCAGGTGTGGCCTCACCAAGACCCTGTACAACTGCAGTAGAACCTCAATGCTCCTATACTCAAATCAAGTATCTATGTACTCTAAATGGCTCGACTGTAATCACGGAGGATGCTCCTCAAACTGCGGAGCATCCCGGACAGTACAGCTCACCCCCTCCATGACACACTGGTCAACCTGAGGAGCACCTTCAGCAACAGACTGGTCCCACCAAGATGCAGCACAGAACGCCACAGGAGATCCTTCTTCCCTGTGGCTATCAAAGTGGACAACTCCCCCCCTTCTGTCGTGGGGTAGACTGAGACCGACTCCCCTGTTCCCCACATCCCTCCCCATTCTTTGCACATCCCCCCAATCATGGGCTTTCCACTCGTCACTTTAATGTCATGTTTTCCATGCATCTTGTTGTGGTTTAGGACTGTTGGCAAACCAATGTTCCTCCTGGGATGAATAAAGTTCTATCGTATTGTTGCGCACACAACAAAAGCTTTTCACTGTACGTCGGTACAAGCGGCAGTAAACTAATCTGTGAACAACGAACTACTGAGCTTGTGGGTGGAAGTCAGCACTTCACTCCGATGACAGTGGAGCCTCCTCCCTCCCCATGGCACAGAGCATCGAGCGCGACGCAGGTTGGAACTCGCGCGGGCCCAGCGCTGGTCAACGGGACTTGCCGAATCAGACACTCACCGCCAGGTAGAGAAGGGCGTACATGGCGAAGGAGGCGTGGCCCGAGTAGAACGACTTCCTGAAAGTGAAAACACAACAGCCAACGTGAGTCACACAGTGGTACAGGGTGGAAACAGGCCCTCGGGCCCCAACTTGCCCACTCCCGCCAACGTGTCCCATCTACACTCGCCCAGTGGCCCCCCTCACGCCCACGCTGGTTTTGCATACAACCTATTACGCTAGTGTCTCGCCAGCAGCCTCACGGGAAGGTCCAGCCACAAGAGCTCAATAACAACTCCAAGGTCAGACGCACTCATTGGCCTTATCTACACACGGGTTATGATTAAAAGAGGTTTCTGGAATAAACGTGACACAAGGTGTCTGCCTCAGCTCAGTATCGTGTGTTATTTGCTTTCTGTAGTGGGGTTTAGTAGATTCTGCAGTCCCGCCTGCCTGAGTTTGGCCCATATCCCACTAAACCCGTCCTATCTATGTACCCGTCTAAATGTGTAAGAAAGAACTGCAGATGCTGGTTTAAATCGAAGGTCGATACAAAATGCTGGAGTAACTCAGCGGGACAGGCAGCAACTCTGGAGAGAAGGAATGGGTGACGTTTTTCGGGTCGAGACCCTTCTTCAGACTGATACGTTTCTTAAACGTTGCAATAGTCCCAGCCTCGACTACCTAGTTCCACACACCCACCACCCTTTGTGTGATAAAGGTGCCCCTCAGGTTCGGATTAAATCTTTTCTCCTCACCTTAAACCCATGTCCTCTGGGCAAGAGATTCTGTGCGTCTACCCGATCTATTCCTCTCATTAATTTGTACACCTCTATAAGATCACCCCTCATCCTCCTGCGCTAAAATGTCCTAGCCTGCTCAACCTGGCCCTGTAGCTCAGGCCCTCGAGTCCTGGCAATATGACTCTTATCACTCAGGTGAAAGGAAGAGCTCTATGCCAGAGAGGGTCTGCAGTACTTCAATGGGCTATTTGGTGCAAAGGAACAACATATATCTTGCATCTTACGCATGAGCTGCCCAACATCTTCATACAAGAGTGCATGGCAATAGGATTTGGATAGTCAACTCCTAATCTAATCTCTGCTGTTTTCTGACATAATCTTTGGTTTGTTTAAGTCATGGGACCTGGATTTGCTAGCGTTCATTGCCAATCATAATTGCCTCTTTAGGAAAATGGGCGGAACAGCCACTTTCACAAGTTCGTAAGTTCACAGGAGCAGAATTAGGTCATTCGGCCCATCTAGTCTGCTCCACCATTCAATCATGGCTGATCTATCTCTCCCTCTCAACCTCATTCTCCTGCCTTCTCCCCATAACCCCCGACACCCGCACTGTCAATCTCCACCTTAAAAATATCCATTGACTTGGCCTCCACAGCCGTCTGTGGCGATGAATTCCACAGATTCACCACCCTCTGACTAGAAGAAATTCCTTCCCAGCAACTTTCTAAATATACGTCCTTTTAGACAACAGACAATAGGTGCAGGAGTAGGCCATTCGGCCCTTCGAGCCAGCACCACCATTCAATATGATCATGGCTGATCATCCACAATCTGTACCCCGTTCCTGTCTTCTCCCCATATTCCCTGACTCCGCTATCTTTAAGAGCCCTATCTAGCTCTCTCTTGAAAGCATCCAGAGAACCGGCCTCCACCGCCCATCTGAGGCAGAGAATTCCACAGACTCACAACTCTCTGTGAGAAAAAGTGTTTCCTCGTCTCCGTTCTAAATGGCTCACCCCTTATTCTGCTACCTCTTACTTTATTTTGAGGCTGTGCCCTCTGGTCCTAGACTCTCCCACTAGTGGAAACACCCTCTCCACATCCACTCTATCGTGGCGGTTGTATTGCAAGTCTATATGGTGAATGTCCTCCCACTCTGCTGTTCAGGTTTGGTGCAAAGGAACAAGAATAGATCAAAGCACAAGGGGAAGGCCCTTCGGCCCACAATGCCGATGCCAGCACAGAGAGTGGTGGGTGCCTGGAACGAGCTGCCAGGGGGTGGTGTTGGTGGCAGATACACCAGTGACATTTAAAAGGCTGTTAGATAGGTACATGGAAATGGAAATGTAAGGAATGGGTTGATATGGATCCACGCAGGCAGATGAGACTGTTCTATGTTTATCTTCTTGTATGATGCTCCTGCAAGCAAGACATGTTGGAGTATCTCAGCGGGTCACACAGCATAGTTGGAGAACATGGATAGGTGGTATTTCGATCCGAAACATCGCCTATTCATGTCGCCGGAGATGCTGCCTGACCCGCTGAGTTACTCCAGCACTGTGTTTTTTTTTGCAAACCAACACCTGCAGTTGCTCGTGTCCAGATGTTCACTGTACCTGAATCTCAACGCACTGGACTTGACAACTAGTTCCCAATGGACTTTGGCTCAGCAGGCAGTACATGTGGAAATCCCAGCAGGGTCTAACTGGAGGCCCAGCAGAAAGTCTCAACAGGGTCTAACTCAAGTCATAAGGTCGTAAGGAATAGGAGTAGAATTAGGCCATTCGGCCCCTCAAGTCTACACCACCATTCAATCAAGGCTGATCTATCTCTTCCTCCTAACCCCATTCTCCTGCCTTCTCCCCATTACATCTGACACCTATAATAATCAAGAACATAACCTGTACTGGAACTTCCAGAAAGTCCCAGCAGAGACGAACTGGAGTCCCAGCAGAGTCTAACTGGAAACCCAGCAGAGACGAACGGGAGTCCCAGCAGAGTCTAACTGGAAACCCAGCAGAGACGAACGGGAGTCCCAGCAGAGTCTAACTGGAGTCCCAGCAGAGTCTAACTGGAGTCCCAGCAGAGTCTAACTGGAGTCCCAGCAGAGTCTAACTGGAGTCCCAGCAGAGTCTAACTGGAGTCCCAGCAGAGTCAAACTGGAGTCCCAGCAGAGACAAACTGGAGTCCCAGCAGAGACTAACTGGAGTCCCAGCAGAGTCTAACTGGAGTCCCAGCAGAGTCTAACTAGAATCCCAGCAGAGTCCAACTAGATTCCCAGCGTAAAGTCCCAGCAGGGTCTAACCAGCAGCTGGATGACTGGGTCGGGAGACAGATTTGTGGTGGGCAGTGCCTGGCTCAGTGGGAAATCGCGACACTCGCTAATCAGACACAATTGCCGCCTGCTGCCCACCTGCCCTCAGTGACGGCCGAGTCCGTTCCGTTGCAGTCGTAAACCTCGATGTATCCCCGGGAACAGTTGATCTTGGAGAAGTCGGGCCTGCAGACAGACAGGAAGTTGGGCCTCAGCCTGCCCACGGCCACCTTTGCCAGGTCGGTGAGCGACTGACTCACGGCACAGCCGAAGAGGAAGCAGCCAACCTGCTTGTAGATGACCGACACGTAGGGGTTGGAGACGAACGACTTGGTTTTCTCCTTCAGGCACCGGATCCTGTAACTTTCACTGAAGGCGATCTGCGGGGAAACAAAAAAAAAGGGGGGAGGGGGGGGGTGAAAAAAATAATGAATTGTGTGCCATTTCATCACCCTGATCTCCTCCCTCCTCATCCTTCCTTCTCTGTTAGCACAGTTTGGTCACACCTTCCACCGCTGGGAGTGTGGAACGGATCTGAACATGCACAAGGTCCAATGTTTCGGTGCTGTTTCATTGTTACGTGTGCGCCATTGTATTCGCAAACATTCCCCATTCACGGGCCCGCCAAATTTTGGCACCATTTATCAAGTTACCAATTACCTCCAGATCCAAGGACAGTTTCTTCCCAGCTGTTATCAGGCATCTGAATCGTCCTACCAACAACCAGAGAGCGGTCCTGAACTACTAAGGGGTTGGACAGGCTAGATGCAGGAAGATTGTTCCCGATGTTGGGGAAGTCCAGAACAAGAGGGGGAGGAGTTGTCCACTTTGATAGCCACAGGGAAGAAGGATCTCCTGTGGCGTTCTGTGCCCCATCTTGGTGGGACCAGTCTGTTGCTGAAGGTGCTCCTCAGGTTGACCAGTGTGTCACGGAGGGGGTGAGCTGTATTATCCGGGATGCTCCGCAGTTTGAGGAACATCCTCCGTGATTACAGTCGAGCCATTTAGAGTACATAGATACATGATTTGAGTATTGGAGCAGGGAGGTTCTACTGCAGTTGTACAGGGTCTTGGTGAGACCACACCTGGAGTATTGCGTACAGTTTTGGTCTCCAAATCTGAGGAAAGACATTCTTGTCATAGAGGGAGTACAGAGAAGGTTCACCAGACTGATTCCTGGGATGTCAGGACTTTCATATGAAGAAAGACTGGATAGACTCGTCTTGTACTCGCTAGAATTTAGAAGATTGAGGGGGGATCTTATAGAAACTTACAAAATTCTTAAGGGGTTGGACAGGCTAGATGCAGGAAGATTGTTCCCGATGTTGGGGAACTCCAGAACAAGGGGTCACAGTTTAAGGATAAGGGGGAAATCATTTCGGACCAAGATGAGCAAAAGATTTTTCACACAGTGGTGAATCTGTGGAATTCTCTGCCACAGAAGGTAGTTGAGGCCAGTTCATTGGGAGAGGGAGTTAGATGTGGCCCTTGTGGCTAAGGGGATCAGAGGGTATGGAGAGAAGGCAGGTACGGGATACTGAGTTGGATGATCAGCCATGATCATATTGAAGGGCCAAATGGCCTACACCTGCACCTATTGTCTATGTTTCTATGTTACTATCTACCTCGTTGGAGACCCTTGGACCATATTTAATTGGACTTTATCTTGCACGAAACATTATTCCCTTTATTGGCATAAATTGCTGGAGTAACTCAGCGGGACAGGGAGCATCCCTGGAGAGAAGGAATAAGTCACATTTCGGGTCAAGACCCTTCTTCAGACTCTGAATGTCAAAGTCAAAGTCTATTTTATTCGTCACATGCACCTGAAGGTGCAGTGAAATGAATTTGCCAGCAGCGATACACTTAAGAAGAACACACAATACAAAATAAAATTGAACACAAATATCCACCACAGCATTCTTCACCGTGGCGGAAGGCAACATGGTTCTGCCAGTCCTCCTCCTTGTTCACCCGTGGTCGAGGCCATTAACCCACTAATGGCCATTAATGGTCTTCAGCTCTAGCATGTTGTGTCTGTCTTGTGTAAACCAGCATCTGCAATTCCTTCATGTACATTATTCCCTTTATCCTGTAACTGTGCACTGCGGATGGCCTGATTGCAAACATGTATAGTCCTTCCACTGACCGGATAGCACACAACAAATGTATTTCACTCTCTCCGTACACGTCACAATGAACTAAATTAATTTAAAAGGCCTAAACTCCGATCCTCTGAAGCGGCACTTGATCTAGGTAGGCCCCAGGCTTCTGCAAGGCCTCTTCTGTCACCTTCGACTGGGCTTGGGAGGGGTGGGGATGAGGGGGTGGAGGGGGGGGAGGGGGGAGTGTGAAGGGAGGGGAGAGCAGCACAATCAGGAGTTTGTTGCCCTCAAGGGTTTTTAAAACTTTAGACTCTAGAGGTACAGCGCAGAAACAGGCCCTGCGGCCCACCGAGTCCGCGCTGACCATCGATCACCCCATACACTCATTCTATCTTACACGCCAGGGGCAATGTACAGAAGCCAATTAACGTACCCTGTGGGATGTGGGAGTTAACCGCAGCGCCTGGAGAAAACACACACACAGTCACGGGGAGAACATGCAAACTCCACACAGACAGCACCCGTAGTCAGGATGGAACAAAGGTCTCTGGCTCTGTGAGGCAACAACTCCACCGCTGTGCCACTGTTTAAGAGGTTTTTAGATAGGTAACATGGATATGCAGGGAATGGAGGGATATGGATTAGTTTAACTTGGCACCATGTTCAGCATGGGTATTGCGGGCCGAAGGGCCTGTTGCCGAGCTTCCGGCTGCCAATCCCACCCCACCAATGCAGGACACACACAGGGTAAACGCATCAGAGACAACTTGCTGAACTTTGCATTCTGATTCATGGAGTGGTGCAACACAAACTTCCCGTGGCAACACCATTCATTACAGCTCAAGGTCGGGGCGACAGGGCTATTGTTATTTAAGGCAGTCGGAAACGGACGCTGCTTTTGCGTAGTTGGTAAATTATTGTTCATTCAAGGTACACACTGACCTTTCAAGTTTCCTCAAGTAACATCCTCTTCCAAATCAAAGGAACGTAAGATGCTATTAGTGTCTGCGCATCAGGCAGCGAGCTCCTTGACCTGATCTTATACTTCCCACTTGTGCCTTCCACTGTGCTATAGCACAGCAGACATGTTGCGTCCAAGGCAGACTTGACATCTCTGTCCGTGCAAGGGCAATGCCAAGGTGAATTCTGCGGCACATGGGTGTGCGACCTCCCTTTGCCACCCATTGTTCATCACTGGGCAGGAGGTGGCACGGACAGGTTAGCGCAGGTGATATCCAGCGTGTTACTAACAAACGGGAATTCCTCCACGGGAAGAAACTGCTGACACAGCAAGGCAGTTTCATTAACCCCGTCCAGTCGCGGGGAGGAGGGAACGTTTGCAGTGACGGCCACGCCCCAGGAATTGAGGCACTCCAAACCAAAGATCTTTCCTTCAAACCCCACTTCGGTGGCAGATTTGCTGCCTTACAGTGCCCGAGACCCGGGTTCGATCCCGACTACAGGTGCTCGTCTGTACGGAGTTTGCACGTTCTCCCCCGTGACCCGCGTGGGTTTTGTCCGGGTGCTCCGGTTTCCTCCCACACTCTAAAGACGTGCAGGTTTGTCGGCTAATTGGCTTGGTATTAGTGTAAATTGTCCCGTGTGTGTGTGTGTGTGTGCGTGTGCGTGTGCGTGTGCGTGCGTGCGTGTGTGGATAGTGTTAGTGTGCGGGGATCGCTGGTTGGCATGGCGATGAGCCTATTTCCGCTCTGTATCTATATAAATTAAACTAGAAAACATTGCCCTGAGATTGAAGAGAGACTGGAGTAACTCAGCGGGACAGGCAGCATCTCTAGATGGAAGGAATGGGTGACGTATTGAGTCGAGACCCTTCTTCAGGCAAGACTGTTCAGACCCCGAGACCGCATCCCTGCTTTGTAGATTCCTCCGTGAAACACCTCTCATTGAGACACCTCGAAGTTTATATTTCAATAAAATGTCTAATTTTTCTAAGTTGAAACAAGTTTAGTCCCAGCTGACTCAGTGGTTGCTCATTGCCGGCTGTATCTGCCCACAAAGCAACGAGCAGGCTTCACAAAGTAATTAATTGGCTGAGAATACTTTGAGACGTCTTGAAGTTGTGATAAGGTGCTACGTGAAAGCTAGCTGCCTAAACACAACAAATGGTTGTGATTAATGTCTGGTGCAAGGCCTTTAATCATTGGTTTTGGTAAAAAAAAATCCACAGCTTTGTGGTCTATGATGTCATCTGCATCCCTTGATGAAAACCTTGCTGGTTCTTCCAGCCTCGATCGTTCCCCTCTTATCCCCCCACACTGCCAGAGACCCACCGATCGCTTTGTCAGTAGCTGTGTTACCGCAGAGTCCTTCCAAACTTCACTGAGCTGCCTCCAAATACAACAGCGGTGCAGCGGGTAGAGCTGCTGTCCCACTGTGCCGGAGACCCGGGTTTGATTCTGACCTCGGCTGCTGTTTGTGCAGCGTTAGCACATTCCGCCTGTGACCACGGGGGTTTTCTCCAGGGGCTCCGGTTTCCTCCCACATCCCAGAGATATTTAGTTTAGTTGAGAGATACACTGCAGAGACAGGCTGAGTCCACGCTGGCCAGCGACACTAACACTATCCTACACACACAAGAGACAATTTATAATTTTACCAAAGCTAATTAACCTACAAATGGGCACGTCTTTCAAACGTGGGAGGAAACCGGAGGCAACGCACACAGGTCACATAAAGGTAGACAAAAATGCTGGAGAAACTCAGCGGGTGAGGCAGCATCTATGGAGCGAAGGAAATAGGCAACCCATTTCTTCAGACTGATGTGAGGGTGGGGGGGGTGGGTTAGAAGAAGAAAGGAAGAGGTGGAGACAGTGGGTTGAGGGAGAGCTGGGAAGGGGAGGAGAACGTAAGGACTACCTGAAATTCGAGAAGTCAATGTTCATGCCACTGGGGTGCAGACTGCCCAAGTGAAATATGAGGGGCTGCTCCTCCAATTTACGGTGGTCCTCACTCTGGGCATGGAGGAGGCTCGGGACAGAAAGGTCGGATTCAGAATGGGGGGGGGGGGAGTTGAAGTCCTGAGCCACAGGGAGATCAGGTTGGTTATTGCGAACCGAGCGGAGGTGTTGGGCGAAGCGGTCGCCAAGCCTACGCTTGGTCTCACCGATGTAGAGCAGCTGACACCTAGAGCAGCGGATGCAGTAGATGAGGTTGGAGGAGGTGCAGGTGAACCTCTGCCTCACCTGGAACGACTGCTTGGGTCCTTGAATGGAGTCGAGGGGGGAGGTGAAGCGACAAGTGGAGCATTTCTACAGTTTCCAGCATCTGCAGTTCCTTCTTAAAGAACAGGTCACATAAAGTACAAGCTGTGTACAGACCGCACCCGGAGTCAGGATCGTACCCTCTGGCGCTGTAAAGGGCCTTTCCCCACTTGCCAATTTTTTCGGCGTCATATCTGCATCGCCACAAGATTTTGAACATTTCAAAACTAGCAGCGAGAAAAAAACTTTGCAATGCTTGGAAAAAACATTGCGTGGAATACGTTGTTACGGCACGTCACGCTGTCACGTTTCGGTGACCTAATACGTCAGTCAATGATGCCGGTAAACGGCAAAACAAATGTCCAAGTGGGACAGGCCCTTAAGGCAGCAACTCTGCCGCCCCAATCCCTTCAAAACCACATCCTCTGATTTAGACTCCTTGCAAAATATACCCAATGTGTTAATATCCTTCCCTACTATAAATGCCATGACTTCACTGGTTATGAATCATAAGCTCTTGCTCACAGTGGCTATCTTTTTATTGCACTGCTCCTTTTCTTCCAGATGTTACGGCTATTGTAGGTCTTGTCACGACAAGGGAAGGTTTGTACGTCAGAATGAGTTAGGAGCGTGGCACGGTCTCCAAAGCTTATTACACAATGATTTGAGGAACACAAGGAACAAATCAATAAATGCTGTAAGTTCAGCTCGTAGCATCTCTGCCTGCGATAATCCCCCGATGTAATTATGAATAACCCTCCTCCATGAATGAGACGCATAATCCAAACATTAAAAAAAAACAAAGTCTTCAAAGTAAAGGGCCAGTCCCACTTTCATGACCTTTTTTACTCGTGGCCATTTTTCATCGTGCTCGAAAAAAAACGCCCCGACCTACTTGATGCCACGACCAGCATCACGGCCTGCTACGACCTCCTGACACATGCTGCGAGTGTGAGTCAAGGGCGAACTCAGCAGAGGTGGTGAATTAGGTCCTGAAAGTGGGACAGGGTCTTAATAATGAGGCCAACCTATTCAGTCACCTTCACAATGAAACCCGTGTACAGTTTCCGTGTCACAGTGTTCCTGCTCCTGAAAGCACTGATTGATGTCATCTTTTGTACCTCTCTCCCTCAGCCTGTTTCACACAGGTATCAGTCCCAACTCGCTTTCCTTAGAGCCAAATCATTTCCTTGTGGGAGGACAGACACAAAACGCTGCAGTAACTCTGCCGGTCGGGCAGCATCTCCAGAGAAAAGGAATGGGTAACTTTTCGGGTCGAGACCATTCCTCAGTTTTAATGAACGGGTGCCGTCCCGAAAAGTCACCCATTCCATCTGTCCAGAGTTGCACCTCTCCTGCTGAGCTCCTCCAGGTTTTTGAGTCAATCTTCGGTACAAACCAGCGTCTGCAGTTCCTATAACACATCTCCTTGTGGGAGCAAGTCTCTCCGATCGATCACTTGCCTTGTAAACTCTGAATGCAAACAACACCTAGCCAAGTTATATAATGTCCCAATGTCAACCTTGGCTCTGCTCAGCATTAACACTGGTGGCACACCCTTTCATCTACGACTTAACCACCTTCTTTGCTTCAAATTAAGATTCTCCTAAAGCTATCCAAATACAAGTGCTATAATTCCAACATGTCATTCCCAAGTAGACTACGGTAAAATAATTGAGAGGAAATGATTAAAAAGAACCCACTCTCTAAAGGCGCACAGGTTTAGAAACATAGAAACATAGAAATTAGGTGCAGGAGTAGGCCATTCGGCCCTTCGAGCCTGCACCGCCATTCAGTATGATCATGGCTGATCATCCAACTCAGTATCCCGTACCTGCCTTCTCTCCATACCCTCTGATCCCCTTAGCCACAAGGGCCACATCTAACTCCCTCTTAAATATAGCCAATGAACTGGCCTCAACTACCCTCTGTGGCAGAGAGTTCCAGAGACCCACCACTCTCTGTGTGAAAAAGGTCCTTCTCATCTCGGTCCTAAAGGATTTACCCCTTATCCTTAAGCTGTGACCCCTTGTCCTGGACCTCCCCAACATCGGGAACAATCTTCCTGCATCTAGCCTGTCCAACCCCTTAAGAAACTTGTAAGTTTCTATAAAATCCCCTCTCAATCTCCTAAATTCTAGAGGGTATAAACCGAGTCTATGCAGTCTTTGTTCATAAGACAGTCCTGACATCCCAGGAATCAGTCTGGTGAACCTTCGTGCACTCCCTCTATGGCAATAATGTCCTTCCTCAGATTTGGGCATTTGTAGGTTAATTGGCTTGGATGCAAAATGTGTAAATGTAAAATTGTCCCTAGTGTGTGTAGAAAAGTGTTAGCGTGAAGGGATTGCTGGCTGATGTGGACTCGGTGGGCCGAAGGGCCTGTTTTGGTACTGACCCGTATTCTATTGTCATTTCTTTGCAAAATCTTACATCTAACAACGCTGTGGGAGGACATTGATCATTTTGACCACAATTAAAGAATAGACAATAGGCGCAGGAAGGAGTAGGCCATTCGGCCCTTCAAACCAGCAATGCCATTCAATGTGATCATGGCTGATCACCCCAATCAGTACCCCGTTCCTGCCTTCCCCCCCATATCCCCTGACTCCGCTACCTTTAAGAGCCCTATCTAGCTCTCTCTTGAAAGTATCCAGAGAGCCTGCCTCCACCGCCCTCTGAGGCAGAGAATTCCACACTCTCTGCGTTAAACTGGATGGAGTGGATGTTAAACTGGATGGAGTGGATGTGAAGAGGTTATTTACACTAGTGGGAAAATCTAAAGTCCTGAGGCACAGCCTCGGAATGAAAGGACGCACCTTTTGCAAGTTCTGGACCAGGTGGATCGAAAAGCTTGTTTGCACCCATTCCATCACACAGTGAGTGGTGGGTGCCTGGAACTTGCAGCCAGCGGTGGTGGTGGAGGCAGATACACTAGTCTCATTTAAAAGGCTATTAGATGGGCACATGCCTATGCAAGGTATGGAGGGACTGATCACACACAGCCAAAGTCAGAATCAAACCCAGGTCTCTGGCACGGTGGGGTTGTGACACTGATGCTGCGTGCTTTCTAGCTCATGTACCTTCTGCCGGGCAGGACCGGGGACAAGGATGATTGACGGGGATATTAAACCTGTGGGAGGAGTTGTTCACCTTGAAAAGAGTCATAGAGCATGGAAACTGGCCCTTCGGCCCATCTTGCCCATACCGACCAACATGTCCAATCTACACTAGCCAAACAAAGTCATTAGAAGTGTAGCGGTGATAAGTAGCAACAAATAGCGTGCACAGTGGCGTATCAGTAGTGCCTTGAGACCCGGGTTCAATCCTGACCATGGGTGCTTGTCTGTACGGAGTCTGTATGCTCTTCCCACGACCGCGTGGGTTTTCTCCGAGATCTTCGGTTTCCTCCCACGCTCCCAAGACGTACAGGTTTGTCGGCTAATTGGCTTGGTATAAATGTATCAATTGAAAATTGTCCCTGGTGTGTGTAGGGCAGTGATAATGTGTGGGGATCGTCGGTCGGCACGGACTCGGTGGGCCGAAGGGCCTGTTTCCGCGCTGATTCTCTAAATAATAGCAAGCGATGGCTGTCTGCTGGGCTTCAGTGGACCAGGTTATGTTTTGTGTCTATCTTCAGTTTAAACCAGCATCTGCACATTTCGTCTGCTCCTCTGCAAAATCTCCTCAGGGTATGTCCACTTTGAAGAGGTTCTCCTCCTCTCTCTGGTGGGAGTTCTGCACCATCCTCTCATTCATTTGTTCTATATCTCTCTACACCGCCATCCATATCTCCCCTTTCCCTTTCCTCTGACTCTCAGTCTGAAGAAGGTTCCGGACACCTTTCTCCAGAGATGCTACCTGACCCGCTGAGGTATCCCGAGCCTTTTGTGTCGATCTTCGGTTTAACCCAGCGCCCGCAGTTCCTTCCGACGCATTGTATGCGACGCACAGCAGATGGAACGAGTGTTTGAATCAGCCGCGTCATACGGGAACACGCTGCACTTCCTCAATGCAATGCCAGCTCAGGATATCTGACTAATGGTATCTCGTGTCACCGCAGGACGCCACAGAATGTCGAGGAAGCCAGAAATAACGAGGGACTTGGTCGTGACACTCTGTCACGCGTCACGTACTCCCTAACCACAACCTGTCAGAAAAGATGGCCCCTCTCAGTGAAAGGGGGGACTACTTTATGGGGGGGGGGGGGGGAGAGGAGCCGGCGTGGGGGAACCGCCATGGGGAGGGGGGGTGGGAGAACAAAGGTGGACCCAGCGCGGGATACTTTGTAACTATCCTCGCCCTTTAGGTGGCGACTATTAGCATACCGTGGGTGTGCAAGCAAAGAATTTCACTGTGACAATAAAATATTCAATTCAATTCAAATGTCAACACCAGTTGTAACCAAACTAAATCCATCCATAGTCATCGTTGTTAGTTTATTGTCACGTGTACCGACCTGCAGTGAAACACTTTTGTTTCGCGCTAACCAGTCAGCGGGAAGACGATACATGATCGCAATCGAGCCGTCCGCAGTGTACAAATAGACAATAGAGAATAGGTGCAGGAGTAGGCCATTCGGCCCTTCAAGCCAGCACCGCCATTCAATGTGATCATGGCTGATCATCCCCAATCAGTACCCCGTTACTGCCTTCTCCCCATATCCCCATGACTCCGCTATCTTTAAGAGCCCTATTTAGCTCTCTCTTGAATGTATCCAGAGAACCGGCCTCCACCGACCTACCATCTACCTCATTGGAGACCACTTTCATCGGACTTTACCATGCATTAAACGTTAATCTCTTTATCCTATATCTGTACTTTGTGTAGAAAGTCCGAAGAAGAGCTCCAACCCAAAATATCACCCATCCTTTATCTCCAAAGATGCTGCCTGACCCGCTGAGTTACTCCAGCACTTTGTGTCTATCTTCTGCACACTTTGAAGGCTTGATTGCAATCAAGTATATAGTTTAGCTTGGTTTAGTGATACAATGCGGAAACAGGCCCTTCGGCCCACCGGGTCTGCTCTGACCATCTTTCTGATGACTGGATAGCATGCAACAAAAATCTTCTCACTACATCTGACAATAAACTCAACTATCCAATCCCAAAGTGATTAGCTTTGATTAAAATATTTTAATTTAGTTAATTGCCAAATAATGACCGAAAACTTTAATTAACCTGCCCACCAGATATTACAAAACTATCCACTCAATTAAATCAGGAATGTAGTGACGTGGGAGTAATTATTTTCATTGAGCCACGTCTCCCTAATAATCTGTAACTCTTCCTCCTCTCTCCCCCTCTGCCCATAATGTCCACAGAGTTATGCAGTCATACAGCATGGAAACAGGCCCTTCGGTCCAACTTGCCCATGCTGACCGTGATGCCCCATCTACACTGGTTCCTACCTGCCCGCGTTTGGCCCATATATCCCTCTAAACCTTTCCCATCCACGCACTTTAGTTGAGTTTAGAAATACAGCAGGAAAACAGGCCCTTCGGCCCACCGAGTCTGCGCCGACCAGCGATCCCCCGCACCTTATCCCTATCTTGCACGCACTAGGGACAATTTACACTTATACTAAGCCAATTAACCTGTACGTCTTTTAAGTGTAGGAAGAAATGGATGATCTCGGAGAAAACCCACGCAGATCACGGGGAGAACGGACTAACTCCGTACAGACAGCACCCAGTAGTTGGGATGGAACCCGGATCTCTGGCGCTGCGAGCGCTGTAAGGCAGCAACTCTACCGCTGGGCCACCGTGCCGTACCTACAAGCACTGAACGGTCTTGTCAACAGTGTTTTATTGTCATATGTCCCAGATAGAACCATGAAATGTCCAAATGTCTTTTCCATGTTGTTATAGTACCTGCCTCAACTACCTCCTCTGGCAGCTCGCTCCATATACAAGAGACAAGAGAGACCTTTATTTGTCACATGTACCAATTGGTACAGTGAAATGTATGGTCACCATACAGCCATACCAATAAAAACGAGACATTGTCGAACCCTTGGTTAAATTTGATAGGACTTGGGGAAGTTTTATTCAAAATGTTCACCCAACATAAATTGTTCCCTCTCCAACCGTTATAATAATTCTTGTACCTTTATACAGTGGAACGGACTTGACGACAAACAGGGACTTAAAGTGTTGAAATTCTTTGTAGCCCAGATTTTTATTTTTATTTTATTTTAAAGTTTAGGGGGTTTTATTTTTCTCTTTTTACTCTCTTTTTTTTCTTCTTTTTATCTTTTTATCTTTTTGTTTTTATATATACAAGTTCTCTTTTAAACACTCAACTATATTTACATAGAGACCGAGATGGTCTATACCCAATGTGTGTTTGGACACTGGACTCATATTTAGGTTATACTTGTTATTAATGTAATCTGGATCCGTATGTATCAATATCAGTGTTAGGTTTATCATTATTGGGTTTTTTATGTTTTTGAATTAATAAAAAGAATTTAAAAGAAATTAATAAAAAGATTTTTTATTTTTGAAATTAATAAAAAGATTTTAAAAGAAAAAAAGATGAATGTAACTTGTGAAGAGCCAAGAGTGTGTTATTGTCATGTGTCCCAGATAGAACAATTAATTTTTCAAATGTTTTATGAATGTTCTTATTCTGGTCTGAAGAAGGGTCTCGACCCGAAACGTCGCCTATCTCCTTCGCTCCTTAGATGCTGCTGCACCCGCTGAGTTTCTCCAGCTTTTTGTGTAACCCTCGACTCTCCAGCATCTGCAGTTCCTTCATTAATACCTCCTCTGGCAGCTCGTTCCATATACCCACCACCCTCTGTGTGAAAAAGGCTGCTCCACAGATTCCCGTTCAGTTAGTATTGAGATACAGTGCGTAAACCGGACCCTAGTCCCACCCCCACCCACAATGGCTTCAACAGGTAACACAATCAATGTTCAGCTGTCGTTCTCTCCTTGGCTTGGTGATGGCGCTGACAGGGTTAAAGCAGTTGCTAAGCGAGGACGTTGCATTCCCAGCATCTGTTAGTCATCATGTGACATCTTTATATAACCTTGTGTTAAGGTTAACCTCCAATCAGATTGAACAGATGTTCCCTATTTCCACTTAAACAGGTCTTGTTAAAGTTTCCATAAATTCTGCAGCTCCCCGATGGGGGACGAGGAGCAATTGTACAGTAGCTTCTGTTAAACTTGCTACAGTCAGATGTTTATGAACCTTATAGCTCGCCATTGTGGACTGGTGTTTTCTCTGTGTGGGCACCTCGCCAGTTGTTAAAGTGTGGATCTGAGCTCTGCTTTGCATTGATTTTGTATTAGTGCAACATATTTACTGCGTGACTTTTGATATTAAATAGACATCACCATCTTCCAGATGCAGAAACAGACCCACTCTTCACAAAGCACATACCAAACATCAAGATTCCAATCTTCCCATCCCAGTTCCATTTCTCATCTTCCCATCCCAGTTCCATGTCACTCTTCCCAGTCCGATAGTTGTCTCACCAACTCGATCCAACTTGTGAAGCTGGTTCTTTTCCCAGTTTAGTTTCGAGATACAGCAGCACGGAAACAGGCCCTTCGGCCCACCGAGCCCGCACCGACCAGCGATCCCCGCACACACTAACACTGCCCTACACACACTGGGGACAATTTACTATTTTACCGAAGCCAATTAACCTGCAAACCTGCACGTCTTTGGAGTGTAGGAGGAAACCGGAGCACCTGGAGAAAACCCACGTGGTCACAGGGAGAACGTGCAAACTCCGTACAGACAGCATCCGAGGTCGTGTCCTTGGCGCTGCCGCTGCACCACCAAGCCGCGCTTTATAAAGTAAAGGACGACTTGGACATCATCCCACCAAACCCATGAAGAAGTGAGTTTTAAGGTGTTCCCAACTTCACCCACTGTATAAATTCAGTAGCACCACGCAGAGGCCCATATGCTCTCTGTAATCAGAGCGTGTGGGACAAGGCTGCTATAAGAGCATCTCCACTGGAGAGGCAGTGGGAGGAACACTCACCTCCTCACCCACTGCGGGGAAGGCAGCACCTCTTTCCATGGTTTTCCACGAGTAGTAGCTCTACTCAACAACCAAAAATCTGTAGCCTCCTTTTGCGCTGGTATTTTTTTTAATTCACAGGTTTAATCGATAGTTAATCGATCACTTGCTGGCTCGAAGGGCCAAATGGCCTGCTCCTGCACCTATTGTCTATTGTCTATTGATAATGTTTTATTATTAATGTTTAATGTTTTATGTGTCATTCCTAACTGTCACTGTATGTCACGTTGTCACTTGCGGGTGGAGCACCAAGGCAAATTCCTTGTATGTGAATACTTGGCCAATAAACTTATTCATTCGTTCATTCACAAGGGCGGCACGGTGGGATAGTGGTAGAGTTGCTGCCTCACAGCACCAGAGACCCGGGTTCGATCCTGACTACGGATGCTGTCTGTACGGAGTCTGCACGTGACCTGCGTGGGTTTTCTCCTCTGCAGAGGTCTGCAAAGAGAGAACACGCCACCAAAGCCGCCGCCTGCTGTCACCCTCCGGGCCCGCCTTCCCGTAAATGTCAACGGGGTACGGAGCACGCGCGCAAACTTACCGCAACGACGGTGATCAAAATGCCGGCAATGCAGAGCACGGGGTCGCTGATGGTCTCCGACACCTTCAGTGGGTACTTGATGGCCTCGTCGTCGCAGTAGAAGCCACGGTGGTAGGGACTGACCAGGTTGAACTCCACCATGAAGAAGGGCAGGGAGGCTGCGGGAGACAAGACAATGCGGTGAGAAGAGAAGGGAACATGGCCACTGTGACAGCTCTTGTAGACGCCACCTTCCGCAATGGCCAATGAATGAACCACTCCTGTAAACGTTGAGGTCAACCATAATAGACAATAGACAATAGACAATAGACAATAGGTGCAGGAGTAGGCCATTCGGCCCTTCGAGCCAGCACCGCCATTCAATGTGATCATGGCTGATCATCCCCAATCAGTACCCCGTTCCTGCCTTCCCCCCCATATCCCCTGACTCTGCTATCTTTAAGAACCCTATCTAGCTCTGTCTTGAAAGCATCCAGAGAACCGGCCTCCACCGCCCTCTGAGGCAGAGAATCCCACAGACTGGTCATGCGGCATTTGTGGAGGGAATGGATAGGTGACATTTTGTCGTGTAAAAAAAATATATAAATGGCAGCACAGTGGCGGAGTTACTATCCCACAGCATCAGCGACCCGGGTTCGATGCTGACTATGGGTGCTGTCCCTATGGGATTTCTCCGGGAGCTCCGGTTTCCTCCCACATTCCAAAGGGGTACGGGTTTGCACGTTAATTGACTTCCGTAAAATGTAAATTATCCTTAGGGTGTAGGATTGTGCTGGTACATGGGGATTGCTGGTCGGCACGGACACAGTGGGCCGAAGAGCCTTTTCCCACCACTGTATCACTAAACTACACTGAAAGCTGGCAGAGAGGGGCAGGGAAAGCCTGGCGAGCGATAGGTGGATGCAGATGAGGGGGGTGTTGATCGGCAGATGGTTGGTACCGTTTAGAGTGTGGGTTATTAAAACTGGGCATTTTAATTTGAATTACCACCTCATTCAAGTTGGGATGGAAAATGCACCATTGAAGACTCAGCAGAGGTGTAGCAGTAGAGTTGCTGCCTTACAGTGAAAAAGACCCGGGTTCGATCCCGACTACGGGTGCTGTCTGTACGAAGTGTGTACATTCTCCCCAAGATCCTTGGTTTCCTCCCACACTCCAAAGGCGTACAGCTTTGTAGGTGAAGTGGCTTGGTTTCATTGTAAATTGTCCCTGCCGTGTGTAGGATAGCGTTAACGTGCGGGGATCGCCGGTCGGCGCAGACTCGGCGGGCCGAAGGGCCTGTTCCCGTGCTGTACCTCGAAGCTAACCGAAAACCAAACACCCTAAACAGGAAGCGTATCCCTGCCTCTCCCCGACAAGTGCTCGACACCAAGTTTAAACAGGAATTCCCTTTCCCGAACCCGACCCATGCAGGAAATTAGCTCAGGGATCAACACTGAACCTAACACGCCCTGAATAGTCTTCCTGGTGCTGTACAGGGAAGTTTCAAACTGACAATGAACCTCCCATTCTCCAAAGCACGCCACTTTCCCCAATGCACAAGGGATTTCCTCAACAATAATGCTACACCTAATACATTAAGTAATCTAACACCTCAGCCCAAATATTCTTTTAATAAACTAGGATTGTGCAACTCCTGGGCTCAAATTTAATCCAAGTACTGAAGTGACTCAGGTTAATTGACTTCCCTAGTGTATAGGAGAGACCTGGTGTACGGCTGGTCGCTGGTCAGCATGGATCTGTTGGGCTGAAGGGCCTGTTTCCCTGCTGTATCTCTAAACTAAATGATATACCAAAGAGAGATAAGTAAGTAAGCAAGTTTAATGGCCAAGTATTCATATACAAGGAATTCGCCTTGGTGCTGGACTGACTCAGCGGGTCAGGGCATCCCTGGAGAACATGGCCGCTCAGATCGGAACCTCTCTTCCGTCAGTACATACGACAATTAAACCCTCTTGCCTTTCAACACCAAAGGGTCAGCTCGAGATTTGGGCGGCACGGTGGCGCAGCAGTAGAGTTGCTGCCTCACAGCGCCAGAGACCAGGGATCAACCATGACTACGGGTGCTGTCTGTACGGAGTTTGTGACTGCGTGGGTTTTCTCCGGGTGCCCAGTTTTCTCCTCCATTCCAAAGACGTGCAGGTTTGTATGTTAATTGGCTTCTGTAAATTGTCCCTAGTGTGTGGGAGGCAACTACTAGTGTACTGCAGGTCAGCATGGACTCGCTGGGCCAAAGGGCCTGTTTCCACTGTATCTCGAATCTACACTAAATCTGCCAGAGGAGATGGGAGAGGCAGCTACAATTACAAAGGTCCAAATAAACGGGCATGGCCACAGGGAAAGAAAGGTTTAGAACCATGTGGATCAAACGATTTGGTTAGATTAGATAGACACCTTGAGTTGGGCCAAAGGGCCAGTTTCCATGTTGTATAACTCCGCAACTCTCAATCAAAAAGGGGCCATAGCAAGACCACTGACTTCCTCGAGGCAGACTTGCAGTATCTAACTTGAAAACCTCTCCCCTTTCCCTTTCCTCTGTCCTGTCTCCTGTCAGGAAGAATTGTGCTGCAATTCCCCA
This sequence comes from Raja brachyura, assembly GCA_963514005.1. The sequence goes on from OY740816.1 coordinate 16,782,864, forward strand.
AAGTGGGACTTCTGGTGACTCCAAAGTCAGGAAACGTGAATGTGTGGGCGTGCTGGGAATCGTCGAAGCTTCCCTTCCACAGAGAGCCGGACGGGCAGTGAATCACACGGCTGGTGCTGGAGTCAGCGGCAGCTCGAGGTCTCGAACCGACGACATCGCGGCGCGCTCATCCTGCCCAGCCAGACCCACACGTAACTTTAGGTGACCACATTTACGCTTAAGCCTTCCTTAGAGACACAAGATGACATGGAAAAGCCACCTGGATTAGAGGAACACAAAGTGCTGGAGTATAGGTGTATAAGAGCACGAGTCGAATAGATCAGGTAGATGCAGAGTCTCCGCACAGAAAAATTGTAACATTTCTGCAAATCCAAGGTTACAAAAATGACATTGAAAATGCCGTGTAGGTCAGGGGGATGACTTTTCCCGATGTTGGGGAGGTCCAGGACAAGGGGTCACAGCTTAAGGATAAGGGGGAAATCCTTTAGGACCGAGATGAGAAGGACTTTTTTCACACAGAGAGTGGTGGGTCTCTGGAACTCTCTGCCACAGAGGGTAGTTGAGGCCAGTTCATTGGCTATATTTAAGAGGGAGTTAGATGTGGCCGTTGTGGCTAAGGGGATCAGAGGGTATGGAGAGAAGGCAGGTACGGGATACTGAGTTGGATGATCAGCCATGATCATATTGAATGGCGGTGCAGGCTCGACGGGCTGAATGGCCTACTCCTGCACCTAATTTCTATGTTTCTATGTTAATATCAGAACTGCACAGTGCTTACATCAACTGGAAAGCTGGTTATCTGAAACTGTAGGTGCTGCACAGTGGCGCAGCAGTAGAGTTGCTGCCTCACAGCGCCAGAGACCTGGGTTTGATCCCGACTACGGGTGCTGTCTGTATGGAGATTTTACCTTCTCCCTGTGACCGTGTGGGTTTTCTCCGGGTGCTCCAGTTTCCTCCCACACTCCAAAGACGTGCAGGTTTGCAGGTTAAATGGTTTTGGTAAATTTGTAAATTGTCCCTAGTGTGTGTAGGATAGTGCTAGTGTGCGGGGTGATCGCTGGTCTGTGTGGACTCGATGGGCCGAATGGCCTGCTTCTGCACTGTTTCCCTAACGTTTAAGTTGGAACGAAGAACAGTCATAGCAGAGAAACATCCAGAATATAGAAACATAGAAATTAGGTGCAGGAGTAGGCCATTCGGCCCTTCGAGCCTGCACCGCCATTCAATGTGATCATGGCTGATCATCCAACTCAGTATCCCGTACCTGCCTTCTCTCCATACCCTCTGATCCCCTTAGCCACAAGGGCCACATCTAACTCCCTCTTAAATATAGCCAATGAACAGGCCTCAACTACCCTCTGTGGCAGAGAGTTCCAGAGACCCACCACTCTCTGTGTGAATAAAGTCCTTCTCATCTCGGTCCTAAAGGATTTCCCCCTTATCCTTAAGCTGTGACCCCTTGTCCTGGACCTCCCCAACATCGGGAACAATCTTCCTGCATCTAGCCTGTCCAACCCCTTAAGAATTTTGTAAGTTTCTATAAGATCCCCTCTCAATCCCCTAAATTCTAGATTCTAGAGAGTATAAACCGAATATAGAGCCTGATGGACCTTATGTACAATGTCATTATGTTATGGTGCAGGGGTTCCCAACCTTTTTCGTCCCGTTTACCCCTGGCAACTTTAACAATGTTATTCCACTTATTTATGAACAACTAATGATGAACAGACAGTAGACAAAAGTGCTGGAGAAACTCAGCGGGTGCGGCAGCATCTATGGAGCGAAGCAAATAGGCAACGTTTCAGGCCGAAACCCTTCTTCAAACAGATGAACAGATGCCACCAGTATCCCAGAACCAAACACAGTCAGTCTATGAGAAACAATGTACAAATCCAGAATCAGCAAATGTACCCCCTGGGTGAGCAAAATTTACCCCCTGGGGGTAAAATGACCCCAGGTTGGGAACCCGTGTTATAGAGAGACCCAACTAAACAGCGCTGCAAAATAAATCTATTTGCAAACAGGAACAATGATGGTGATTCATCAGGATGAACTGTGCAGAATAATTAGTAACTGAATACCAAATTTTTCAGAAGAAGGTTCCTGACCCGAAACATCGTCATCAGACAATTCCCTCGACGAATGCTGCCTGAGACAATGAGATCCTGCAACACTGTTATCTTATTTAACTTAACACCTTTCATTGTCCACACATCCAGGATACGTGCTGCTCCCAGCTTGTGGCAATATCGAGGTATTTGTTGTCACCTTAATGGCCTGTCGCACTTTGGCGTCATTTAGGCGCCATTTAGGCTACATCATTTACTCGTCACGACGCACGATGCCTGCGTGACGCGCACGAGATGCGCGCACGGTGCGTGGTGAGTTAGGTAGGGTCGCGCGCCACGCCCCAGGTTTTTGGGCCTCGCAAAATCTTCGCGCGCCATCTGCGTAACGCGCAAATGACGGCCAAGTGGGACAGGCCCCTTATTGTTTTAATTCGCACCACTGCGCAACAGTATGTCCGATTATGAGAAGCGTAATAGGCTCGTCGGTCAGAACCTTTGGCCAAGGATAGAAATGCCAAGGATTAGGGAGCAGAGCTTTAAGATGAGAGGAGGAAAGCTTAAAGGAGATGTGCCGGCCAGGTTTTTGTTTACACAGAGGGTGGCGAGTGCCTGGGATGGCGGCAGAGGCAGGTACGTTGTGGCGTTTAAGCGACTTTTGCAGAGGAACATGGATATGCACAGAATGGAGGGTGAGCAGGTAGGCAGCAGAGGTTAGTTCAACCTGGTATGACATACGGTATAGACATTGTTGAGTTGAGTTGAGTTTATTGTCACGTGTACTGCGGTGAAAAGTTCTTGCTGCGCGCTAACCAGTCAGCGGAAAGACAACACATGATTACAATCGAGTCGTCCACATGATAAGGGAATAACCCGAATAATATTTAGTGCAAGATAAAGTCCAGTGAAGTCCAATCAAAGACAGTCCGAGCGACTCCAACGAGGTAGATAGCAGTTCGGGATTGCTTTCTAGTTGCAAGTAGGATGGGCCGAAGGGCCTGAAGCTTAGCTACACCGTATTAGTTTAGTTTAGTGTTACAGCAGGGAAAAAGGACCTTCGGCCCACCGAGTCCACACTGGCCAATGATCCCCACACATTAACACTATCCTACACACACTGGGGACAATTTTACATACAGACAGCACCCGTGGTCAGGATCGAACCCGGGACTCTGCCGTTGTAAGGCAGTAACTCTCCCCGCTGCGCCACCCTTGTCTGTTCTATGATATATTGGATATATTTAAGAGGGAGTTAGATGTGGCCCTTGTGGCTAAGGGGATCAGAGGGTATGGAGAGAAGGCAGGTACGGGATACTGAGTTGGATGATCAGCCATGATCATATTGAATGGCGGTGCAGGCTCGAAGGGCCGAATGGCCTATTCCTGCACCTAATTTCTATGTTTCTATGTTTCTATGTTTCTATGTTTCTATACTCCAAGTACACAAGCCTGCTGAAATCTTCTTCCACTAACTGCAAGGCTGCCTTGCTGGCTAATCCTCCACCTGCCGACAGCTGGGCCAAACTAAAGGCAAACGAGAGCCAGCCAGCGACTGATTGCCGGGAACAGCTCCACCATATTCCTGGAAAAGGGACTGGAATTCAAGAGGAGCCGAGCGATGGAAGGAGCAGAACTCCCCTGGGCAACATCAGCAGCCCTTGGAGCCAGCAAACCACTCTCTGCTTCCAGGGCTAACAGGCAAAGGACCAGAAATAAAGAGCCCGGGAGAACAGCTGCATGAGAAGGCTTCGGGTTTTGGGTCTGAGGGGGAGTGGAGATGGCTTGTGAATGCAGCCATTGTACTGTGGATCACTGAGCCACACATACTAAGCAGGTCCAGCCTCCCCTGACCTTGGCAGCCTTACCCACAGCACTGAAATGTCACCCGGTTCTCTGCCTGGAAAAGCTGCTTCTCCTGCACTGTGAGCTCTATCCAAATGCAGAGCACTGGAATAATTCCACTGGGTTACTCCAGCACTTTTAATCTTTTTTTTTGTAAACCAGCACCTGCAGTTCCCTAGATGTCTACAAATGCAAAGCTCATTATTGTTGCTGCCCTTGCTTGCGAATGCCAGAAGGGCGATTTAGGCGGCACGGTGGCGCAGCGGTAGAGTTGCTGCCTTACAGCGCCAGAGACCCGGGTTCTGATCCTGACTATGGGTTCTTGATCCTTGGTCACTTGGTCCTCTAAAATATTCCAACTGGAATTTAAACTGGAGGTGGTGAAGGTGGGGTTTAGCCAGAGAGGGTGCTGTCTGTATGGAGTCTGTACGTTCTCCCCGTGGCCTGAGTGGGTTTTCTCCAGGATCTCCGGGTTCTCACCCACACTCCAAAGACGGACAGGTTTGTAGGTTAATTGTAAATTGTCCCTAGTGTGTGTAGGATAGTGTTAGTGTGGGGGGTGATCGCTGGCCAGTGTGGACTGGGTGGGCTGAAGGGCCAGTTCCCACGCTGTATCTCGAAAGAGTGAAAAGTAAAGAAATGGCAGGATTTCGATCCCAAATGCTCTCGAGAAAATCTTGCTGGAGCAAATGGAGTCCAGAACTGGTCTTTGCTCCCGATGTTACCGTCCTGGACTTCGGCAAGGACAGTGGTTCGGCCCAGATGGTGTCCTGTGGCAAAGAGATCTCACCTCTGCAACTGAGACGAGAGGAGAGGCGTGGTCGACGGATGTTCCAACCTGGTGTCGACATAAAAAGCTGGAGCGACTCAGCGAGTCAAACACCATCTCTGGAGAAAAGAAATTTCAGTGACGTTTCAGACTGTCTGAAGACCTGACACGTCACATATTCCTTTTTCCAGACTGTCCCGCTGAGTCACTCCAGCTTTTTGTGTCCATCTTCGGGTTAAACCAGCATCTGCAGTTCCTTCCTACACATCCCAACCGGGTGTGATCAGCAACCAGGCTCTTACGTACTCTGTGCGGTACAAGGAAGGTGTTTGTGGACCCAGCTAATGTTTTCCTTGAACTGTGGACCCTGGGAGAAGCTATCACAGGGAGAATCGGTGCGATTTGCATAAGACTTGGCCCGATACAAAGTCCAAAGCCAACTCAGTCACGTACAAACAGCCACTGTTGTATTATGCACCTTGCCACTTGTCCAGGTCAAAGGCATAAGAGCTGTAGAGATATACAGCGATGGGAACGCAGGCCCTTCGGTCCAACTCCTACATGCTAACCAACCCATTTAGTCCCATTTCCCTCCAATCCATGCACCCATTCAATTGTCGGCCTGTACTAATCAAGAATCTATTGATCTCTGCCTTAAAAATATCCATTGACTTGGCCTCCACAGCCACCTGAACTCCACAGATTCACTGCCCTCTGACTACAGAAATTCCTCCTCATCTCCTTTCTAAAGGTACGTCCTCTTATTTTGAGGCTGTGGCCTCAAGTTGTAGATTCTCCCACGCTCTCCACACCCACTCTATGCAGACCTTTATTCCATAGAAACATAGACATTGAAATTAGGTGCAGGAGTAGGCCATTCGGCCCTTCGAGCTTGCACCGCCATTCAATATGATCATGGCTGATCATCCAACTCAGTATCCCGTACCTGCCTTCTCTCCATACCCTCTGATCCCCTTAGCCACAAGGGCCACATCTAATTCACTCTTAAATATAGCCAATGAACTGGCCTCAACTACCCTCTGTGGCAGAGAGTTCCAGAGACCCACCACTCTCTGTGTGAAAAAAGTCCTTCTCATCTCGGTCCTAAAGGATTTCCCCCTTATCCTTAAGCATTCCCCATTCCCTCTGATGTGGGCCAATGTGATGGGTAGGATGATTGCTTTACAAGTCCGTATACCTCTAACATCTACAGTCTCACTGCAAGAAAGCATACTATTGGGTTGCGTTGTAGTTTGGTTTGGTAACACGACCGCAAGAAATTGCCGAGTGATTGCGGATGTGGCCCAGTGCATGTCACAGGCCAGACCCTCCAACATGGACTCCATCCACACTTCCCACTGCCGCAGGAGGGCATCCAATATAGTCAAAGACCACTCACACCCCGCTCATTCCCCTCTGCTCCCCGCTTCCATCGGGCAGGAGATAGGCGAGCTTGAAAGCGATCGGCCACCAGACTCAGGGACAGCTTTTTCCCCCTCTGCCATCAGGCTTCTGAACAGCCCTTCCACAAACAGAGAGTTGTGAATTTGTGGAATTCCCTGCCACAGAGGGCAGTGGAGGCCAAATCACTGGATGGATTTAAGAGAGGGTTGGATAGAGCTCTAGGGGCTAGTGGAGTCAAGGAATATGGGGCGAAGGCAGGCACGGGTTATTGATAGCGGACGATCAGCCATGATCACAATGAATGGCGGTGCTGGGCCAAATGGCCTCCTCCTGCACCTATTTTCTATGTTTCTATGGTTCGGTCCTGATTTTCAAACACACTCGGTGCGGACATTGGACTCTGTGTCCGAAACGTTATAATGCTGGAAAACGACATATATTCTGCACTCTGGTGTTTTTCTCTTCGGTCTACCTGTTGTGTTTGTATTTGGCTTGATATCTCTCTTGGCCATTATTATTTGTTAGCAAATATCAGATAATATTTGCGATCAGATAATATCTATTAGCAAACAAAGGTTTTCCACTGGATCTCGATGCATGTGTTAATAATCAACATCTGAAGGGTGAATCAATGTCCTGTTTCATTGAAGGTGGAACGCTGCAGGAACAGGCCCTTCGGCCCACAATGTCCATGCTGGACATACTACCTAATCTCCTCCCCATGCACCTGATCCATATCCCTCCATTTCCTGCACATGCATGCAGCAGGCAGTGAAGAAAGCGAATGGTATGTTAGCTTTCATAGCAAAAGGATTTGAGTATAGGAGCAGGGAGGTTCTACTTCAGTTGTATAGGGTCTTGGTGAGACCACACCTGGAGTATTGCGTACAGTTCTGGTCTCCAAATCTGAGGAAGGACATTATTGCCATAGAGGGAGTGCAGAGAAGGTTCACCAGACTGATTCCTGGGATGTCAGGACTGTCTTATGAACAAAGACTGCATAGACTCGGTTTATACTCTCTAGAATTTAGGAGATTGAGAGGGGATCTTATAGAAACTTACAAAATTCTTAAGGGGTTGGACAGGCTTGATGCAGGAAGATTGTTCCCGATGTTGGGGAGGTCCAGGACAAGGGGTCACAGCTTAAGGATAAGGAGGAAATCCTTTAGGACTGAGATGAGAAGGACTTTTTTCACACAGAGAGTGATGGGTCTCTGGAACACTCTGCCACAGAGGGTAGTTGAGGCCAGTTCATTAGCTATATTTAAGAGGGAGTTAGATGTGGCCCTTGTGGCTAAGGGGATCAGAGGGTATGGAGAGAAGGCAGGTACGGGATACTGAGTTGGATGATCAGCCATGATCATATTAAATGGCGGTGCAGGCTCAAAGGGCCGAATGGCCTACTCCTGCACCTAATTTCTACGTTTCTATGTCATAGTGCCATGGAACCAGGCCCTTCAGCCCAACTTGGTTTAGGTACAGCTCAACCCAAGACCACAGTGCTTTGGACGGCAGGGGTAGAGTTGCTGCCTTACAGCTCCGGGGAGCCGGGTTCGATCCTGACTACGGGTGCTGTCTGTATGGAGTTTGCACGTTTCCCTGTGACCTGCGTGGGTTTTCTCCAGTTTACTCCCGCACTCCGCAGACGTTGGGGTTTGTAGGCTAATTGACTTGGTATCATTGTAAATTGTCCCTAGTGTGTGTAGGATAGTGGTAGCGTGTGGGGATCGCTGGACAGAGTGGACTCGGTGGGCCGAATGGCCTGTTTCCGCACTGTATCTCTAAACTGAACTTGTTCAGACCAACCAAAATTCCCATCTAAAGAAGGGTCTCTACCCGAAACGTCACCTATTTCCTTCGCTCCATGGATGCTGCCTCACCGCTGAGTTTCTCCAGCATTTTTCTCTGCCTAAGATTCCCATCTGAGCTCTTATAATCAGTCTGAAGACGGGCCTCGACCCAAACGTCACCCATTCCTTCTCTCCAGAGATGCTGCCTGTCCCGCTGAGTTACTCCAGCTTTCCGTATCTACGTTCCCATCTAAGTCAGTCCCATCTGCCCATTTAAACACTTTGCATCACACAGCTCCAAGACTCCGCAGCTGAATTCTATTCGAATAGCTCAGTGGCAGTGAAATGTTGAGGTGTTGCAATATTATTTTTAAGAAGCACACACAAATATGTTTTGCCCTCCTCTCTGGGAACTGTTGATGTCTCTGGGTGCCGATCCAGGCTTGTCTGCAATTGTAGACAAGCAGGTCAGTGATCGACCCGGGGAGCTCAGGGCCTTGGAGCTACAACATGCCCAGGCAGCAGCTCAACCACAAGGCTATCGGTGAGTCAAAGAGCCTCTTTCATGGGAGGAATTCATGGGCTCCTCAGAGTAAACAGCCCCAACGTACAACCTACCACGATGCCGTGACTTTGCAAACCATTCATATTTGGGGGTGGATGGCAGATGAGGACAGCATCAACTAGCGAGCGGTCCCAGCCTGTCACCCACCTCGGCACGGTGGTGCAGCGGTAGAGTTGCTGCCTTGCAGCGCTTGCTGCACACGAGTCCCAGGTTCGATCCCGACTACGGGTCAAAGTCAAAGTCAAAAGAGTTTATTGTCATGTGTCCCTGACAGGACAATGAAAACCTTTCTTTGCATAGTGCAACAGAACATAGTAGGCATTGACTACAATTATATACGTAAATACACCCATGAATTAATAAATTAATAAAGTGCAAATAACAGATGGAGGGATATTAATGTTCAGAGTTCCGAGCCAGGTTTAATAGCCTGATGGCTGTGGGGAAGTAGCTATTCCTAAACTGGGTTGTTGCAGTCTTCAGGCTCCTGTACCTTCTACCCGAAGGTAGCAGGGAGATGAGTGTGTGGCCAGGATGGTGTGGGTCCTTGATGATGCTGCCAGCCTTTTTGAGGCAGCGACTATGATAAATCCCCTCGATGGAAGGGAGGTCAGAGCCGATGATGGACTGGGCAGTGTTTACTACTTTTTGTAGTCTTTTCCTCTCCAGGGCGCTCAAGTTGCCGAACCAAGCCACGATGCAACCAGTCAGCAAGCTCTCTACTGTGCACCTGTAGAAGTTAGAGAGAGTCCTCCTTGACAGACCAACTCTCCGTAATCTTCTCAGGAAGTAGAGGCGCTGATCAGCTTTCTTAATAATTGCATCAGTGTTCTCGGACCAGGAAAGATCTTCACAGATGTGCACGCCCAGGATGTTGTCTGTACGGAGTTTATACCTTCTCCCCGTGGCCACATTGGTTCCCAGATATCTTTGGTTTCCTCCCACTCCAAAGACAAACAGGTTGGTTAATTGGCTTGGTATAAGTGTATCAATTTAAAATTGTCCCTAGTTGTGTGTAGGGTAGTGATAATGTGTGGGGATCGTTGGTTGCCACGGACTCGGTGGGCCAGGTTTGTAGGTTAAATGGCTTGGTGTAAATGTAACTTGTCCCTAGTGTGTGTAGGATAGTGATAATGTGCAGGGATCGTTGGTCGGCACGGACTCGGTGGGCCGAAGGGCCTGGATCTGAGCTGCATCTCTAAACTAACTAAACTAAACCTGATTGGAGACAATGGCAGAGAATTGTGGACGCAGCCCAGACTATCATACAAGCCAACCTTCCTTTTATTGACATCATCTACACCTCACGCGGCCTCGGCATAATCCAGGACCAGTCCCACCCCAGCCACTCCCTCTTCTCCTCTCTCCCATCGGGCAAGAGATACAGAAGTGTGAAAACGCACACCTCCAGATTCAGGGACAGTTTCTACTTAGCTGTTATCGGGCAACTGAACCATCCTCTCACCATCTAGAGAAGGAGTCCTGACCTCCCATCTACTCATTGGGGACCCTGGGACTAGTTTTAAAGCGAACTTTACTGAACTTTATCTTGCACTAATTTTGCATTATTCCCTTCATCCTGTATCTGTACACTGTGGACGGCTAGATCATAGTCTTTTCGCTGACTGGATAGCACACATCAAAAAAGCTTTTCACTGTACCCTGGTAAACGTGATGTGACCAAAATTAAAACTAACCTAAAACTAAAATTAGCTCGCGCCCATAGTCCTCTGAGCCTTTCCAGTTCACGTCCCTGGTGCTTCCATGTTAGACTTGACTTCAGAGATACAGCGTGGAAACAGGCCCTTCGGCCCACCGAGTCCATGCCACCCAGTGACCGCCCTGTACTCCAACGCTATCCTACACCCTTGAGGACAATTTACAATTTGCAGGATCTACAAATCTGCACGTATTTGGAGTGTGGGAGGGAGCCGGAGCGCCTGGAGAAAACCCACACAGTCACCGGGAGAACGTGCAAACTCTGTAGAGACAGCACACATAGTTAGGATGGATCTCTGGTGCTGTGAGGCAGCAACCCTCCCGCTGCGGCACTCTGCTACCCTACGTCATTTAAGATAGAAACATAGAAATTAGGTGCAGGAGTAGGCCATTCGGCCCTTCGAGCCTGCACCGCCATTCAATATGATCATGGCTGATCATCCAACTCAGTATCCCATACCTGCCTTCTCTCCATACCCTCTGATCCCCTTAGCCGCAAGGGCCACATCTAACTCCCTCTTAAATATAGCCAATGAACTGGCCTCAACTACCCTCTGTGGCAGAGAGTTCCAGAGACCCACCACTCTCTGTGTGAAAAAAGTCCTTCTCATCTCGGTCCTATAGGAAGGATTTCCCCCTTATCCTTAAGCTGTGACCCCTTGTCCTGGACCTCCCCAACATCGGGAACAATCTTCCTGCATCCAGCCTGTCCAACCCCTTAAGAATTTTGTAAGTTTCTATAAGATCCCCTCTCAATCTCCTAAATTCTAGAGAGTATAAACCGAGTCTATGCAGTCTTTGTTCATAAGACAGTCCTGACATCCCAGATCTCCAAAGCCAGGCATCATCTACCCTTTAGGAAGAGGGGCTGGGCTGAAACTAAATTAAAGGGTCCGGAACAATATTTGTCCCGCATCAAGTACATGAAACTCCGAGTGTACATGTCCGATTGCTCTAATTGAATATTATTACATGGCAATAACTTCAAAGTCATCTCATTATCTTTAAACCAGTTTGGAACATCCTGAGCTGGTTAATAATTCAATTAATGGATTATTTTTTTAATTATACTTTGTAACAAATAGACATTTCGACTGGAAAGATGCATGATTCACCCTCTTATTACATCGGATCAAATTGCAATTGAATACAATCTACTCCAGACATCTCCCTTTGGTATCACCTAGACATTATTCCATGGGAATTCCCCCCCCGTATTACCTATCAACAGTTTTAGTTTAGAGATACAGCGCGGAAACAGGGTCCACGCTGGCCAGCGATCCCCGCGCACTAACGCTGTCCCACACACGCTCGGGCCATTTTACAATGACACCAAGCCTATTAACCTACAGACCTGTACGTCTTTGGAGTGTGGGAGGAAAGCGGAGATCCCGGAGAAAAGCCACGCTGGTCACCGGGAGAACGTGCGAACTCCATACAAGCGGCACCCGTGGTCCGGATCGAACCCGGGTCTCCGGCGCTGTGAGGCAGCGACTCTACCGTTGCACCACTGTGTCACCTACAGTTCTGGTAAACCATTTCAACTGAAGAACGGCACTTAGGATCACACAACCATTCCCTGCTTCCCACATCGCTCCCGTCCCAACTCCAATCCTTGTCCCAGCCCAGTATTCCAAACCCAACCTCCAACCTGTTGATGCAACAGCAGTCTCAGTGCCACCGACCATTTCGGAAGAGATAGAAACATAGAAACATAGAAATTAGGTGCAGGAGTAGGCCATTCGGCCCTTCGAGCCTGTACCGCCATTCAATATGATCATGGCTGATCATCCAACTCAGTATCCTGAACCTGCCTTCTCTCCATACCCTCTGATCCCCTTAGCCACAAGGGCCACATCTAGCTCCCTCTTAAATAAAGCCAATGAACTGACCTCAACTACCCTCTGTGGCAGAGAATTCCAGAGACCCACCACTCTCTGTGTGAAAAAATTCCTTCTCATCTCGGTCCTAAAGGATTTCCCCCTTATCCTTAAGCTGTGACCCCTTGTCCTGGACCTCCCCAACATCGGGAACAATCTTCCTGCATCTAGCCTGTCCAACCCCTTAAGAATTTTGTAAGTTTCTATAAGGTCCCCTCTCAATCTCCTAAATTCTAGAGAGTATAAACCGAGTCTATGCAGTCTTTGTTCATAAGACAGTCCTGACATCCCAGGAATCAGTCTGGTGAACCTTCTCTGCACTCCCTCTATGGCAATAATGTCCTTCCTTTGCCCTTTGCTGCGTAACCTCTCACCCACCTACAGATCTATCGGGACCTTGTATCCCTCTTGTTATCTGTCCCCCTCTGCCCCCCCCCCCCCCCCCCCCCACCAGCCAACCCTCCTCTGCTTCTACTGATACAGATGGCACACTGTTCACCATGCGATCTTTGGCCTACGCCTCTGGTCAAAGTGCTTTCAATGCTGGTGCCAGCATGGGACAGGCTTGGTGCCGGCACACCAGGTGCTGGCTGTGGGAGCTCGGTATGTCATCTTGTTACTTGTGGGCGGAGCACCAAGGCAAATTCCTTGTATGCGAATACTTGGCCAATAAACGTGCTTCCTTACTTACTGTGTAACACAGGGTTAAAGCCACAGCAGGAGAGGCCAACACTGACCCGATTCAGTGACTGGAGGACTGCTCCTCACCCCAGGGGACTCCACTGCTGCCAATTCAGATGGACTGGCTCCAACATAGTGAACTGCATATAGACTGAAGCAAAATACTGGAGTAACCCAGCGGGACAGGCAGCATCTCTGGAGAGAAGGAATGGGCGACATTTTGGGTCGAGACCCTTCTTCAGTGATCAATCTGAATTCTTCCTCGGCCTGAAGAAGGGCCTCGACCCAGAGGCGCTGCCTGTCCCGCTGAGTTGCTCCAGCTTTTTGCCTCTCTCATCCCGTTGCGTCTCGACCCCAAACGCTCTCATCCATTCCTTCCACAGATGCTGCCTGACCTGAGAAGGAATCCGTGACCTTTCGTGTCGCGACCCTTCAGACAGAATCAGGGGTGGGGGAGGCACGAGAGATATGGAGAGGGGTAAGGTGTGGGTACACGGATCAAAGGGGACATGGTGCTCCAGGAAATGTAGAATGGTACATTGTTAGCTGAGGGGAAGGTGAAATAAAGTATTCAAAATGTACAGGAAGGAACTGCAGGTACTGGTTTAAACCCAAAATAGACACAAAATGCTGGAGTAACTCAGGCAGCATCTCCGGAGAGGAGGAATGGGTGCCGTTTCGAGTCGAGACCCTTCTTCAGACTGAGTCACTGGAAAGGAAAATGAGCAGTAAAAGTATTCACCTTGCAAGACAATGCTTGTTGTTCATCTCAATAGACAATAGACAATAGGCGCAGGAGGAGGCCATTCGGCCCTTCAAGCCAGCACCGCCATTCAATGTGACTATGGCTGATCATCCCCAATCAGTACCCCGTTCCTGCCTTCTCCTCATATCCCCTGACTCCGCTATGTTTAAGAGCCCTATCTAGCTCTCTCTTGAAAGCATCCAGAGAACCGGCCTCCACCGCCCTCTAAGGCAGAGAATTCCACACAGTCACACAACTCTCTGTGTGGAAAAGTGTTTCCTCGTCTCCGTTCTAAATGGCTTACTCCTTATTCTTAAACTGTGGCCCCCTGGTTCTGGAGGCCTCTCCTTACAGAGTTGTTCAGAAGTTAAACTCTTGGTGGAATTCTGATATTTCTCTGCACGCCTCCTTGAGGGACATGTCCGAGAGTTAGTTAACAAAGACAATGACTGTACAGGGTAATTACAGCTCTGCCAAGACATGCGCCCCGAAGTTCACTAGAGTCGGCCCTCCTCAGCAGTAGTTAACCACAGTGCAAATGCTTCAAAGATGTTTGATGAGTGTTGGATGGGTTTGCTGGAGCAGCGGTAGCGTTGCTGCCTCACAGCGCCAGAGACCCAGGTTCCATCCTCACCTCAGGTGCTGAATATACAGAGTTTGCACGTTCTCCCCTGGGACCACGTGGGTTTCCTCCGGGTGCTCCGGTTTCCTCCCACATTCCAAAAGACGTGCATGTTTGCAGGTTACTTGGCTTCTGTAGTGTGTGGGCTAAAACCAGCGTACGGATGATGGCTGGTCGACGGGGAACGGAGACGAGGAAACACTTTTTCTCACAGAGAGTGAGTGGTGAGTCTGTGGAATTCTCTGCCTCAGAGGGCGGCGGAGGCCGGTTCTCTGGATGCTTTCTTTTTGATTAATATTTTTATTAGAAGCCATACATGTTGCCAATGATATAACAGTATTTCAAATACACATTCAACATGTTTCAAAAGTTATACAAGTATTACAGAATAATATATATAAGCTTCTATTTTTTTTTAAGAGAGTAAAGAAAGTAAAGAGGTAAAAGAATAGGTGTTTAATCAAAGAGGAGTGTGATTAAATAATATTGATTATGATTATATAAAACAAAAAAAAAATTAAAAAATAAATAAATTTAAAAAAAAACACAATTTAAAAAAAAAAGGAAAAAATTTAAAAAATAAAAATAATTAAAAAAAAATAACACAAGCAGACAATTATTATACTTCAAAAAGAAAAATTGAAGTATACATCTTAACAATGAATGGAACAATTTCACATAACAATATCTATAGAGACGTGTATACAAATCTCAGAATAGATCTTTTCATCTAATCCTACCACCGGGTACTTATTGAGTTACAATAATCAATCTCTGGATGCTTTCAAGAGAGAGCTAGATAAGGCTCCTAGAAATAGCGGAGTCAGGGGATATGGGGAGAAGGCAGGAACGGGGTACTGATTGGGGACGATCAGCCATGATCACATTGAATGGCGGTGCTGGCTCGAAGGGCCAAATGGCCTACTCCTTCTGCACCCGTTGTCTATTGTCTATTGACTCGGTGGGGCCAAAGGGCTGAATCTTTAAACTAAATTACGCCATTTCAAAACCAAAGATAGACAGAAAATTCTGAAGCAACTCAGCAGGTCAGGCAGTACCCCTGGAGAAAAGGAATGGATACGTCTCGGGGGGAGAGAGATGGAGAGGGAAAGCAAGGGTAACTTAAAGTCAGCGAAGTCAATATTCTCAAACATGCAAACCTGCTGCCTTCATAAACGAGGACTCTGTGGAAGCATTTCTCACACATACGCAGTGTGAGGTTAAGGTATATAGGTTGTCAGAGTCACTTTATCATGTCTCGACAGGCAAGACAGTTCCTCACCTGGTGGAAAGGGATTCAGTGGTTGCTGCTCAGTGGGACATAGAAACATAGAAAATAGGCCATTCGGCCCTTCAATCTGGTCATGGCTGATCATCCACAATCAGTACCCCGTTCCTGCCTTCACTCCATATCCCTTGATTCTGTTAGCCCTGAGAGCTAAGTCTAACCCTCTCTTGAAATCATTGCTTGTGCCTCGAGACCAGAGATTAGGCCGCACGAACACAGCTCTCGATGTCCGTCCCACTCAAAGGGCAGCTGCGACTCGGATTCTCCAGTGAGGCTGGAGTTGGGGATGAGGAGACACACAAGGAACTGCAGATGCTGGAAATCGAGATCAAAGCTCGAAGTGCTGGAGGCTCAGGCAGCATCTGTGGAGGGGAATGGACAGGCGACCATTTAGGCCGGGACCCTTCTTCTGCATGATCTGTGTGGGGGGGAAACTGGAGAAGGCAGATAGGGGTGGGACATGTGGGACAAACGGATAGGTGACACCTTGGGTTGGGATCCTTCCTCTCACTGATTGTAGGTGGCATCTCTGGAGGGAATCTGCCAGGCATTATCCCAACCCCCACCTCTCTTTTCCAGCTTTCTCCCACCCCCACCCCCCCCCCCCCCCCCCCCTCACTACAATGTGTCTGAAGAATAACTCCTCCGACCCAAAACGTCACCCTTCTGGTTTTCTGTCAACATACGTTGAAGGAGGTCAAACGTTCACAGGTTTTAGGAACAGAATTAGGCCATTTGGCCCATCGAGTCTACTCCGCCATTCAATCATGACTGATCTCTGCCTCCCAGCATTATCGAGGAGCTGTCTCGTCCAGGCCACTACCTCGTCTCCACTCTCCATTCAGCCAAGAAGTATAGAAGTGTGAAAACACACATCTCCAGATTCAGTGCAGAAGGGTCTCGACCTGAAACGTCACCCATTCCCCTTCTCCAGAGATGCTGCCTGTCCCGCTGAGTTACTCCAGCATTCTTTGGTGTAAACCAGCATCTGCAGTTCCTTCCCACACATACGGGTTACTCCAGCACTTTGTGACTGTCTTACTGAGAAGGGCTGGTGACTTTGCACAAGGTTACCTGTGGCACTGAAGTGCCTTCAGGAGGGGAAGCGAGCTACTCCTGGAAAACAAATGGCCAGACAGATAACGAGTCCCCTTTAAGAAGGCAGACCCGCAAGGCTGCAGAATGTAGATGTTAACAGGTCAGCATGTTCCCACTTGCTGTGCCAAGTCTGGTCCACAGGGAAGCAGAGTCCATGTTGCTCAACCCATGGGCGAAGAGTTCACGTCCCATGAAGTACCCAGCAAGGAGGGTCAGCGCACCCGTAGCCACACATGCCCTTGTTGCAGCACGCCACGTCACAAGCAAGCAAGCACGAAACCTACTGCTCCAAAGACAAGCAACCATAAACACACTGGGCCCAGAACAGCCACAGACAAACGCTTCCAAAGGCAAAAGAAAAATCCCCCCTCACACAGTCACCTCACAATAAACTGGGGCGCAATGTAATATTGGCATGTGACAATAATGAGTTGCGCAGCAGAAGAGTTGCTGCCCCACAGCACCAGAGACCCGACCAGGGTTCGATCCGGACTCTGGGTCCCGTGTGTGTACAGAGTCTGTCCGTTCTCCTCGTGACCGCGTGGGTTTTCTCCGGGTGCTCCGGTTTCCTCCCACACTCCAAAGCCGTACAGGTCTGTAGGACTGTAGCCAGATGAAGAAGGGTCTCGACCCGAAACGTCGCCTATCTCCTTCGCTCCTTAAATGCTGCTGCACCCGCTGAGTTTCTCCAGCTTTTTGTGTACCCCCCAGGTCTGTAGGCTAATTGCCCTCTGCAGATTTGCCAGTCCCGCTGAGGTACTCCAGCTTTTTGTATCACCCACCTTTCGAGATATTCCCCTCTGCCCCTGCATCACTTTAACCGTTGCAATGCAGGTCATGTTCATTAGTGAGAGGAGCAGAATCAGGCCATTCGGCCCATCATGTCTACTCCATCCTTCAATCATGGCTGATCTATCTCTCCCTCCTAACCCCATTCTCCTGCCTTCTCCCCATAACCTCTGACACCCGCACTAATCAACAATCTATCTATCTCAGCCTTAAAAATATCCATTGAGGTCGCCTCCACAGCCTTCTGTGGCAATGAATTCCACAGATTCACCACCCTCCAGCTAAAGAAATTTCTCCTCGTCTCCCTCCTAACAGAATGCCCATTCATGCTGATTAAAGGACGTTCTAGAGTCCTGGACTCTCCACATCCACCCGGTCACGCATGAGGCCGGCACCAGGAACACTCCTCGATTCCCCTCACCTGACCAGCAGGGAGATTGCAGGATAAGGCATCGAAAGGAATGCGTGCCGGCATTTCCCGCCCCCGAGATCCCTGATAAACAGCCAGCAGGAATGTGCTGTCCACATACGTGACAAGCTACGGCAACCTTAAAGAATAAGTTGCTGTTTTGCTTTTAGCCGTTTTGCTCCCTTTCCCACTTTTCACAGCGAGCGGTAGAGTTGCTGCCTCACCCGCGTTCGACCCTGACTACGGGTGCTGTCTGTACGGAGTTTGTACGTTCTCCCCGTGACCACGTGGGTTTTCTCCAGGTGCCCTGGCCTCCTCCCACAGACGCACAGCTTTGTAGGTTAATTGGCTTCAGTAAAGATTGTAAATTGTTCCCAGTGTGGAAGATAGGGCTAGTGTATCGCTGGTGACATGGACTGGGTGGGATGAAGGGCCTGTTCCCACGATATGTCTGTAACGTAAACTAAACATGTTTGTGAAGTTGTGTGTGGTCCAATCGTAAATAAGCATGCAGATACAGCGAATGGCATGTTGGCCTTTATAACATGAGGAGTCGAATATAGGAGCAAAGAGGTCCTTCTGCAGTTGTACCGAGCCCTAGTGAGACCACACCTGGAGTATTGTGTGCAGTTTTGGTCCCCTAATTTGAGGAAGGACATTCTTGCTATTGAGGGAGTGCAGCGTAGGTTTACAAGGTTAATTCCCGGGATGGCGGGACTGTCATGTGCTGAGAGAATGGAGTGGCTGGGCTTGTACACTCTGGAGTTTGGAAGGATGAGAGGGGATCTCATTGAAACATATAAGATTAGACAATAGACAATAGACAATAGGTGCAGGAGTAGGCCATTCGGCCCTTCGAGCCAGCACTGCCTTGTCGTTTTAGACATCTCCATAGTCTGAAAATGTAATACACAAAATGTCCTGTGTGTTTTATGTTAGTTTAGTTTAGAGATAGAGCATAGAAACAGGCCCTTCGGCCCACAGAGTCCGCGGCGACCAGTGATCCCCGCACATTAATACTATCCTACACACACACACACACACACACACACATCGGGGACAATTTGGAATGTTACTGAAGCCAATTAACCTACAAACCTGTACATCTGCGGAGGGTGGGAGGAAACCGGAGCACGCGGGGAATATCCACACGGGTCACGGGGAAAACGTGCAAACTCCGCACAGACAGCACCCGTAGTCAGGATGGAACCCGGGTCTCTGGCGCTGCCCTGCATTAAAAATGCTTATTGTTTGTTCATTGAGTCAAGGCTCCTAGGCATCTTTAGAATGTATATAAAGGGACTGCAGATGCTGGTTTATGCCGAAGATAGACGCATACAAGATTGTTAAGGGTTTGGACACGCTAGAGGCAGGAAACATGTTCCCGATGTTGGGGGAGTCCAGAACCAGGGGCCACAGTTTTAGAATAAGGAGTAAGCCATTTAGAACGGAGACGAGGAAACTTTTTCTCACAGAGAGTTGTGAGTCTGTGGAGTTCTCTGCCTCAGAGGGCGGTGGAGGCCGGTTCTCTGGATGCTTTCAAGAGAGAGCTAGATTGGGCTCTTAAAGATAGCGGAGTCAGTGGATATGGCGAGAAGGCAGGAACGGGGTACTGATTGGGGATGATCAGCCGTGATCACATTGAATGGCGGTGCTGGCTCGAAGGGCCGAATGGCCTACTCCTGCACCTGTTGTCTACTCCAAATGAGAGCACACTGATGTCTTGTACAACTGCGGGTTACACAAAAAGCTGGAGAAACTCAGCGGGTGCAGCAGCATCTAAGGAGCGAAGGAGATAGGCGACGTTTCGGGTCGAGACCCTTCTTTGCATTTCGTCGTCTCTGTACTTTAATGCATTTCGTTGTCTCTGTACTGTACACTGACAATGACAATTAAAATTGAATCTGAATCTGAATCTTCTTCAGACTGGGGTAGAACACGGCACAACTGTACAACTTGTACAACTGCGGTGGGCACAGAGTGCTGGAGTAACTCAGCGGGTCAGGCAGCATCTCTGGAGAACGAGGGTGGGAGACTGAGGAAGGGTCCTGACCCGAAACGTCTCCCGTCCGTCCTTTTCCTCTGGGAGATGCTTGCTGCCCGAGCCGCTGAGTTACTCCAGCACTTTGTGCCGGCCACAGTGCTCCAAGAAATCGGTGCGGAGTTGGAGTTTGTTCCTGTGCACCGGGAATGTTGCTGGGAGGTGTTGGGGGGGAGGTTGTCGTTTGGTGAGCGTTGACCCTTTGAGGGTGGGGACCGCTCGATGGGCGTGGAAGGAAGGGTGGTCTTTCTGCCATGCGGACGGATGGAGGAGTGGATGTGAATGGTCCCCGGGGGGGGTGTGGGGAGGGGGGGAGCTATGAGTTCCATGGGCCGCCCAACGCGTTTGGTTGCATCAGTCGAAAGACGTGTGGGTGCCACCCATCCTTCCCGACGCGCCAAGGCGTTGCAGGGGCCAGAGGAAACGCGGAGGGGGGGTTGGGGGGGGTGTAAAGTGAAGGGCGGGGTAGACCACGGTACGGCAGGAAACGAGAAGCCTGTAAAACAATGAATGGATGTGCATTATCAAAGGTGAAAAGGAACAGGATGTGGGTGTGTTGGTTGACTATTAACTCCAGAGTCAGCAGTCACTGCTAAACTCTCAGGAGCAAGCAGGATTTCCAATCCCCTCCTGCATCAGAGCATTTTAACTCATCACAACCTGCGTGCGGCTTTTGCCCCAGTTGCAAGAACCAGAGGGAGTTGGGCAAGGTCGGCACGGTGGCTCAGTGGTAGAGTTGCTGCCTCACAGCGCCAGAGACCCGGGTTCAATCCTGACCACGGGTGCTGTCTGTACAGAGTTTGTACGTTCTCCCTGTGACCACGTGGGTTTTCTCCGGGTGCTCCGGTTTCCCCCCACACTCCAAAGATGTACAGTTTGTTGGTTAACTGGCTTTAGTAAAAAAAATTGTAAATTGTCCCTAGTGTGCGGGAATTCACTGGTCGGCACGGACTCGGTGGGCCGAAGGGCCTGTTTCCAAGCTGAACTAAACTAATCTCATCTATCAGCACATGATGCATATCCCTCCATTCCCTGCATATCGTTATTCCCATCTAAAGGCCTCTTAAACCCCTCTATCATATCTGCTTCCTCCACCACCCCTGGCTGTGTGTTCCAGGCACCCATCACTCTATAAACCTGCTCTGCGTAACTCCTTTAAACTTTGCCCCACTCTCTCCCTAAAGCTGCGCACTCTGGTCTTTGACCTTTCCACGCCGGATGAAAGGTTCTGACTGTCTAACCTATCGATGCCTCTCATCCTTCCATGAGGTCTCCCCTCAGCCTCGCCCGTTCCAGGGAAAACAATGCTAGTTTGCTTTGGATCATGTTCCCGATGTTGCGGGAGTCCAGAACCAGGGGTCACAGTTAAAGATTAAGGGGTAAGGCCATTTAGGACTGAGATGAGGAAACAAACTATCAAGGACCTACTCCATCCCGGCCACATTCGCATCTTGCTGCTACCATTCGGCAGGTCCAGGAGCCAAAAGACAGTGACCAGCGGGTTCGTGAGCAGTTTCTTCCCAGAATCTCTTTCTTAAGGGATTGGACAGGCTAGATGCAGGGAAAATGTTCCCGCTGTTGGGGGAGTCCAGAAGCAGGAGTCACAGTTTAGGAATAAGGTGTAGGCCAATTAGGACTGAGATGAGGAAAAACGTTTTCACCCAGAGAGTTGGGATATGGCCCTGGGCGGAATTCTCTGCCACAGAAGGCAGTGGAGGCCAATTCACTGGATGTTTTCAAGAGAGAGTTAGATAGAGCTCTTAGGGCTAAAGGAATCAAGGGATATGGGGGAAAAAAGCAGGAACGGGGTACTGATTTTAGACGATCAGCCATGATCATATTGAATGGTAGTGCTGGCTCGAAGGGCCGAATGGCCTACTCCTGCACCTATTTTTCTATGTTTCTTTCAAACTTGGCACAGAATCCGTGCCAACTTTTCACAGCTGGTAGAGGTGCTGCCTCACAGTGCCAGGTTCGATCCTGATACCCGGGTCTTCCAGTTTCCTCTCGCATCCTGGAGATGCCTGGGTCGGTGGGTTTATGGTCGACAGTGTTTAAATGAGTGGTGGAAGCCACAGAGGTAGTTGGGGCTGAAACGTGGTGGTCGATGACCAGAACGGTCTCTTTGGGCTAAAGGGCATTATCGCTGGCTAAAAAACCTTTGCTATTTCCCCACCCACCAGTACTTATTACGTCAGACTCTAAAACATCGCTGGAGGTTAAAATCGCCCATTGAAATTGCATCAGGTTCTCCTATTGTTTGGAGAGGAACCAATTTCTTTTGAGAGAAGGTGGAAGCAAGATTTCAATCATTGAT
This sequence comes from Raja brachyura, assembly GCA_963514005.1. The sequence goes on from OY740816.1 coordinate 16,804,889, forward strand.
TTTTTTGAAAGATACACCATGGAAACAGGCCCTTCGGCCCACAGAGTCCATGCCGACCTTCAATTATCCATTCTCACTAGTTCTGTGTGATCCCAGTTTCACATCCACTCCCTACACACCAGGGGAAATGTATTCACGTTATTCCCTTTACCCTGTATCTGTACACTGTGGACGGCTTGATGGTAATCCTGCATTGTCTTTATGCTGGCTGGTTAGCACGCAAGACGAAAGCTTTTCACCTCGCCCCGGTATACAGGACAATAAACTGAACGCAAACTCAATGTACCGAGGGCCAACTTCCTTGCGATGTGGGAGGAAACCGGAGCACCCGGAGGGAAAAAAAAACCCAGTCACAGGGAGAACCTGCAAACTCCACACAGACAGCATCTGAGGACAGGATCGCACCCGGGTCTCTGGCGCCGTGAGGCAGCAGCTCTCCTGAATGTGCCAACCTTGCGTCACAGGATGAACGTGCAAACTCCTCACTGACAGCATCTGAGGACAGGATCGAACCCGGGTCTCTGGCGCCGTGAGGCAGCAGCTCTACCCACTACGCCACTGTGCCGACCTTGCCTCACAGGGAGAACGTGCAAACTCCACACAGACAGCATCTGAGGTCAGGATCAAACCCGGGTCTCTGGCGCCGTGAGGCAGCAGCTCTGTCCTCTGCGCCAACCTTGCGTCACAGGGAAAACGTGCAAACTCCACACAGACAGCATCTGAGGACAGGATCGCACCTGGGTCTCTGGCGCTGTGAGGCAGCAGCTCTACCCACTGCACGACTCTAACAGATGTTGGATCATTCACGGACGCACTAACCCGTTTGGCTGTTGGTGAAACTCAACGTTGCAAATCAGCACTGGATGTGAATTTCTTTATTTAGCCTTAAGTGTAAGAGGGAAAGTAGCTCTCGTGGGAAAATACTTTGAAAGAACAATTCTCGCTCCGGTATCTGCATCCTGCAGACTGCACGACATCCCTGTATTACAGGCAGATATAGATCCCCCAGACAGGCACCAGGGACACTGTACATGTTCACTATAGCACGAATATTCACTCCGCTCATTAAGCTGCAGAGAAGATTTACAAAGACGTTGCCAGGACTCGAGGGCCCGAGCTACAGGGGGAGGTTGGGCAGGACAGGACTTTGTTCCTGAGCGCAGGAAGCCCAAGGGAGATCTTAAGAGTGTATAAAATCATCACGGAACTCAGCGAGTCAGGCAGCAGCATCTGTGGAGGGAATGGACAGACCCTTCTTCAGACCTGCAGAGTAGGAGGTGGAGGGAGGGAGGGGTGGGGGGGAGAAAGCTGTAAAAGAGAATTTGGAGCAGGACAAAGTCTGGCAAGCCTGGTGGAAGCTGATCACAAAATACTGGAGTCACTCAGCGGGACAGGCAGCATCTCTGGACAACGGGAATAGGTGGCATTTCACGTCGGGACCCTTCTTCAGACTGTTGTGGGGATGTGAGGAGATAGGATACATACGCAGAGTCTTTTACTCAGGGTCAGGGGCTCGAGAACCAAAGTACACAAGTCTAAGGTGAGGGGAATAAGAGTTAGTGTCAGCACGAGGGGCAACCTTTCCCACTCAGATGATGGTGGGTAAATGGAACGAGCTGCCAGAGGAGGTAGTTGAAGCAGGTACTATCACAACATTGAAAGGACACTTGGATAGGAAAGATGTGGGTCAAGCGTGGCAGATGGGACTGGCTAAGATGGGACCTGTTGGGCGGGGACACTGTGTGCCTCAACAAACATGAGCCTCGCTGACATTTTTGTTTTGTCTGTTGTCTTTCCCTTCAAGTATTGAATCGATGAATTAAATTAATGAATTGAATCCATGAATTGAATCCATGAATTGAATCCATGAATTGAATCCATGAATTAAATCAATTAATTGAATCCATGAATTGAATCCATGAATTGAATCCTTGAATTGAATCCATGAATTGAATCCATGAATTGAATCCATGAATTGAATCCATGAATTGAATCCATGAATTAAATCAATTAATTGAATCCAT